>JAYKAV010002530.1:484771-735162 GCA_035582835.1 Phoebastria nigripes | reverse complement strand
CATTCCAGGAACCTCCCGGATTGCTTATGCCCTGCTGTGTTGTCCCTCCAACAGATATCGGGGTGGTTGAAGTCCCCCATGAGGACCAGGGCTTGTGAGCGTGAGGCTGCTCCTATCTGTTTATAGAGGGCCTCATCCACTCGGTCTTCCTGGTCAGGTGGCCTGTAGCAGACCCCCACCGTAATGTCACCTGTCCCTGCCCTCCCTTTAATCCTGATCTGTAAGCTCTCGGTTGGCTCCTCATCCATCCCCAGGCGGAGATCCATGCACTCCAGCTAGTCATTGACATAGAGGGCGACACCCCCTCCTTGTCTCCCCTGCCTGTCCTTCCTAAGGAGCCTGTATCCCTCCATCCCAACACTGCAATCATAGGAGCCATCCCACCATGTCTCCATGATGCCAATAAGGTCGTAGCCCTGCAGGCGTGAACTTAAACTGTGATGTTCTCTAACTCTGGTATTTAATTAATCTGCAAAAGTACTGGGTATTTTATAGAAGTAGGAAGGAGTCAGAAATAATCTCGGTGGTTCCAGGAAGGATAGGGAAGATGCTGGGAAAATCATAATTAATATGATTTCCACGTAACACATATATACTCACCCAACCAAACACACCAAAACGCTTTTTCTTTATGCTTATTATGAGCAAGTAGGAATATCTGATTTTTTTGATTAGCCAATAAAACCAGATTAACACTCAGTAAGAATGTATATATTGTTTAAAACAGCCACTGATATTATTTTGTATTACTCCAAAGAGGAATAAAGATTGTCATGACCCAGTGTGCCACTTGGCAATAGCTATACTTCTTTTCTTAAAGGCCTCCTATACATAACCTTTAGGAGTTAGTAAAAACTACCTGTTTATAAAACCATGGTGACCATAAGTGCTTTCACAAATACTGGTTAGAGAATAGCCATAATTTTTTAACATAAACTTGTTGATTACAGATGGCCCAGATTTAGGTTTCCTGGAAATAATTTTTTCAATTTTCAGATAAGCATTGGTCATGGACACAATGTTACTAGCCAGATGGGCAAAGTACAAATAGCAATGTGTAAATGCAGTGTTTCTGTACAGACTCTATCACAATGCTTAAAAGAAATCACCAATGAAATGCTCTAATGCACTTTGAAGAAATAGGCAAAGCTAGGAATCACAACTGCAACATTTTACATTCAGGTCCATCTTTGTCCTCTATGAAAATTCCCTTAGAGTAGATATTATTTTTCATGTGGTACATCAAAGGATAATGTCTTGCCAAATGTTTCTTTGAGATTATTATAGAACTTCAGGTTTCGTTCTGTATTATACTTATCAGACTCCTTGCAGGGTGTGATTCATTGTCACCTATCATCTCCACTGTGTCCTCTTTAAATCAGGCCTTCGTACTACAATATGCACTTGCAACCTTGAGAACTGTGCATCGAACAACAGATATTTACCCCCTCAACCTAGCAGAAATTCCTTCTTAAATTTACAGAATAGAAGTATGCTGTTCAGTAGGGTCTTCATCCTGCATGCTATTGCATACTAGAAAGCTCTGACTTTCTGGTCGTTTGGCTGACTCTGTTCTTTCTATTTTTTTAAACCAATATCCTCAGACTTCTTCCTGTGAGTTACTCTGTTAACAGCATTTTGATTTCATTTTGCACATAGGGGTACAGCTCTGATTATAAGTATTATAGATAGCTAAACATATTTCATATTTACGTCTAGGAGTACTAGAACAACTGAACTGGAAACCACTAGCTTTGATATAAAGATGAATTTTCTTATTGGCAGTTATAAATAACAAAAAACAGAACAAACTTTTCAGCTTTGTCTAATAAATACAGTGATAACTGAAACCCCTTGCAAAACTTTTCCTGGCATTGTGAAATACATCTCGCGATATAACAGAGATAATTGAAAACACCATTAGAAGGAATGATCTTAATCTTGCATTAAAAGTCAAACACCCTTGTTTGCCAGTATGCTGCTTACATAAACTAAAATGAAAATTATGCTATTCTTCAGTAATGATCCAGAATGGTTTAATTATTCTCTTTAAAGTGATTGTGTTTTGGACCATCACAGCAGAATATCATAAGAATTTTAACAAACTTTTGATGTTTAAAGCCACACTAAAAATGAGCTATATCCAAGTACAGAAAAAACCAATATTTTATTTATAATCTTAGTTTAGCATTTGAACTACAAATTCTGGTTCTAGAATTGTTTAAAAGATCATGGGTTTTATAGTTTTTCACAAGTAAATTAATTTCTTGTTTTGTTTTTTTGTTTGGTTTTTTTTTTGTTGGTTTTTTTTTACTTTTTCCATTTTTTCACAGAATGGTGCTTTCGGTAAATACAGAGAAAATCATTACATGGAAAAAAAAAAGTTTTACTTGTTTGTTTTTCTCACTTGTAAAGTTGCTGTTATTATTCCATTCTCTATTGAATAATTTCAAAAAGGGCATGAGAAAACAAAAGAAAAAAAGAGAAAAAGTGACAAAATAGACCGAATCTCACCACTAGAATTCACCATAAAAATTCCCAAAGTGTAACAGAATTCTTACAAAATTTCCTAGACCAGTTCTTTTAGGGAATCAAGATCTCCTATGAAAAATATGGCAAACGGGAATCAGGGTAGGTTGGGGAGGAAAAAGGGAACGAGGAGGGTAAATAAGTGCAGCAAAAACAGGTTCTGAGGAATACACATAATTTTGTCTGCTTTAGATCACAATAGAATTTTTAATAAATAAATTTCTTTTCCTTTGTAAAGACACTTTTTTGAAACAGTAGATTTAGCCCAGTCATTTGTGTCATTTGTTTTATAAACCATCTTTTGTTGTCCCCACCCCCACCCCATAATGTCATAAATGTTTTAGATTTGAGTCTCTTGTACATTGTCTTTTGAGTTCATTCGGATCAATAACGGTTCATGCACTGAACTGTGTATTGAATTTATTGTGTTAACTGTTGTTGTGTGGTTGAAAGGAGATTTATAAGAGTTATAGTGATTTAGGTGCTCATGCTCTATTGCTGGCATGGGCAAGTGACTCTCTATGGGTGTGTCACCTGTAAGCTCATCATCCACATTAATGATCTCTACAGTCCGTGTTGGAGCATGATGGTTCTGCCGGTGATGTTGTTTCCTCATTTTGTAGAAAATTACCAGCATCACAGCAGCCATGAGAGTGATAGCCACAAAACAACCAATTATGATTTTGGTAGTCTTCATAACCTCATCTATTCCCGGGATCCCATTGTTTGCGTCCGTCACAGGAATGGTGAACGTTTTTTCTGTTGATCTTGTGCTCTGTGGAGTGATTGAGGTTGTCATGTTAGTGGTCTCCCAGTTGGTAACTGGTGTGGGCCCAACCTGCTCTGTGGTCTGTGCCTCATCCTGAGAAGGTTCCACAGTCTCTACTGTGACGGTTGAAAAGTATGTGTAACCAGGGTTATCCAGGGCAGTCACATTCAGTGTGGCAGAAGCTGTGGTATTCCCAACAGAGTTACTCACCATGCATGTATACAAACCTGTGTCTTGCACAGTTACCTTTGTAAAATTTAATGTGCCATCACTGAGCACAGCAATCCGAACTCTGTATGCCCCATGCGTCATAACAGATCCATTTGGAGTAATCCAAGATACAGAGGTCAGGGAGGTTGATGCCCGGCATTTCATCTCTGCGGCCATGCCTTCTGTGACGTTGAGGTCTGCTGGTGGCTCCACTATGACTGGAGCATAACACGTGAAGTAATTCAGGTCCAGCTCACCAATGTACCTTCCTTTTAAACTGGGAGGTGTGTGGCAACGGGCGCAGCACGCAGTATTGGAGGGTGCCTTGTCTTTAATCCACCAGCTGAGCCAAAGGATATCACAGTTGCAGTTCCAAGGATTGTGATGCAAGTGGATCCTTTCTAGGCGGAGTGGTGTGAACAGGTCATGAGGCAGTAGTGTTAGGTTGTTGTGTGCCAGATTGATCTCTATAAGTGACTGAAGGTTATCGAAAGCATTCCTTTCTATCACTTGAATCTGGGACTGTATCATCCACAATTTCTGAAGATGCATTAACCCTTGGAAAGAACCTGGCCGGATGGCAGTCAGGTGATTCCCAGAAAGATCTAACTCATCCAGTTTTACAAGTGGAGTGAGGTTAGGAATCTCTCGAAGATTGCACATGGCAAGGTTCAAATACCTCAAGTTGGACAGACCTTCAAAGGCACCTTCTGAGATGTATGAAAGCCTTTTCAATTCCCCCAAATCCAACCTCCGGAGAGAAGGGATTCTGTTAAAAGCATAAGAAGGGATGCTCTCAATGGGGTTGTTTCTCAACCACAGTTCCTTCAGTTTTGACAGGTATACAAAAGCCCCATTTGGGATAGTGGTCAGACGATTGTCAAAGAGTTCCAAAGTGTTAAGATTGGCCAGACCATTGAAAGCCCCTATTTCAATTGTTCTGATGTGATTCCTGCTGAGCTGCAGGATTTCTAGGTGCCTCAGATGCTTGAAGCTATTAACTTTAATAATTTGAATCTGGTTCTCATGGAGATTGAGTAACCGGGTGTTGGTGGAGATGCCGTCTGGCACGTCTCTCAGATTTTTCCGTACACAAATCACTTTACTGAACTGGTTGCTGCAGGAGCAGACAGAAGGGCAAGTTTGAGCCCTCACTAGACCAGCCACCACAAGAAGCTGAAGAGCCAACAGCACCACAAGCAGGGGGTCAAATAGGGCCCTGTTAAACCTAGGACCTATCATTATCTGCTGTGGATGTAAGGTCATCTTGTTCAACATTCATAATTTATTTGGTGTTGGTCCTTCTGGAGTTTGAATAGCCTGAAAGAAAGAAAGAAGGGAGAAGGAGAACATTAAATTAATCTCAAATATTTAAGTTTGCTCTCTAAACAAAGACTTCTCAAGTCCTTTCAGTCAACTCTACCAATTTCATGAAACTCTGTAGCGAGAATAGCTATAGAAATTCTAATACTCTGTTTCCTGTACAGCAATGTATGTCAGCTGTAATTGGCAACGAGATAAGAAAAAGCCAGACACTAGCTTTTCCTGCTCATTCCAATGTGTAACATATGTAGCTGGATGGCAGATAACAAGTTCAACCACAGTGGATACCTAAAAGAAATGTTCTAACTCAGGGGGAGAGTTGAAAGAAGTGACAAGGGCCTCAAAAGGCAAAAATTAGTAAGATAGGAATCATCAAAATATTCAAGGTATTAACCTTCTTGACACATTATAAGACAAGACAACAGATAATATGAAAAGCAAGTGGAGACTCCTGTTCTATATAGGTGAAAATCTTTGTTTATACAAACATGATTCCTGCATCGGAGCTTAACTAGAAGTAAAGCCTTTAATATTGAATGTAGCAGGTCATGCAAATGTCAGGGCAAGAGCTTGCCTATTTCAAATTAAAAAAATAAAATACAAAAGAAACATGCTGATCATCAATTCTTCCCTACCGTTAAACAGCATCATCCAATTTCATGATATTTCCTCCTCAATTCTTTTGTTTGGCACCAGCAGCAGAGAAACACTCATTAGTAAATGTGTGCTGAACACAGAAATAAGAATAGGCATTTAAATGCTGAAAAATATCTCTGTAGCTTCAGGTTTGGCAGTTTCATTGGCACCTCTAAAAAAATCCTTCAGAACTTACTGTAAGGGGAAAAAAGACCTTTACACTACAAATGATCATTACCATTTTAAGAATTTCAGTACTGATTCATTTATTGTAGTTCTTAAAGCCCCCAGCCCTCAGTTCATTTTCAGTCTGCTGCTCAGTGCAAGGTCCCTCTGCTGTAAAGATTAATGAAATTTCCTATATATCAGCCAAAAGTGAAGTCTTATAAATTACAGCAAGCTAAAAGCATATTTATAACCTAGAGCACCCAGATGCATAATACATGTATTCAGTAGAACAAAATACTGTAAGGCAACGGTTTTCCACTCCAGGCTCCGAATTGTTTCATTTTGTGTAAAAAAAGCTATCTTTCTTTAAAAAAAAATACGGGAAAAAATATATTAACTTGCACCTCACAGCAATTCATTTAATGAAAGACTTTTTTTCTAATTATATATTCAGACAATGTGTTTTTGAGAATTCATTTCTGCATTTTTTAAAAACTTGTTATAATGGTTCACAGCTAGCAAGTGTTCTCATCTCACTTTTAATAATTTACTGCAGAGAAAGCCAATATAATGGTTAAAAACCTGTGAATGGGAATTGGAAACTCTGGGCTGTATCTGTTTGTTTGATCTGCTCTCTAAGTGCTATTTATAAAACATCATTCTTGTTATGAAAGATTCATGAAACCAATGTGTTTTGCAACCTTGAGCAAGTCACTCAACTTCTCTCTCTGCAGCTTACACTTCTGTCATATGACTCTGGAGGACCCTTTGGCTGTAGTGTTAGATGTTACTGCTCCCACCTCTCCATCCCTTCCCTCTGCCAACAACTGTACTTCTGAACATCGGCTTCATGGGTTTCGGATAATGTACTAGACTAGATGAGGGGTGGCTTCTGTACACACTTTCCTTTTTACTGCAGGCTTACAAGGTCACTTATCTCTTTAGAGGTGCTGAACACAATATATGGAGAAACACTCTCAAACTAATCACTAAAATTCAAGTTCCCTTACATCAAAAATCCAACTATAGTAAAACTATCTGCAAAAAGGGTGTGAAAAGGACCTGGTTCCCATCTTTCTTACACTGTCATGAGAAGAATCTGCCTGTTGTGGTCAAAAGAATTATATCAATGAGTCTAATATCAATTTCAGGCTCCTTAGTTAAGATCTGTGATCCATGAATTTTGCTGTTGAATAGTAACTAACCATCTTCTGTGATAGTCAATGTGATTGTATTAGCACTTTTGTTTGTTGCTAGTTGGTTTTTTTATTCAGTAGATTTGTCTTTTCTTTCCTTTCTCATTTTTTAAATTCTTCTAAAACTTATCCCCTAAGGACTTGGACTGAATAATGAATTCCATTAACAAGTAATAAAACAGATACAGAAACACACCAAACCAATTATTTCACCATTGCACTGGTGCAATGTTATTGTCTTCACTGGAACCGAGATGAGAACTCAGCCCCCTACGTCCAGCTTCAGAGCTGCCAATTATCTTTGTATGGCTGGTGTGGCACCGGGAGCACATGTGGCTTGTAGAGATACAGGAATCTTCTGTGTTCTGTCTCAGATCCACTCACTATTAAAGGCCAGCTTTGCAAGATGCCATATGGTTTCTCTACCTTTCTTTTTGCTACTTTCTCCTCTCATTCCTGTATCCTGGATACCCTGAAGGACTAGGAAAACTATGGGATTTGTAGAACAAGAAAGTATAGGGAAATAAGAAAGGTCATGAGGGAGCAAGTGCCCTCAACATTAGCCAGTGTATGCATAAACTCCCTTCAGTTGCTTCTTTGCCAGCCTCCATAAAGCTGATGATGCCAAACCATGCTGCAAGCACTCTAAGGCACTCCCCTCCTGTTCTGACTTCTTGCGCCTGATGGTATCTTCCACCATTCCCTTCACCTACTCCTTTATCCAGCAAATCTTCCCTTTCCATCACTAAAGATATGCTTCATGGGTTAAAAAAAAAAAAAGATAAAAACATTTTACTTGAATACAGTACTTCATTATAACAAATAAATTATCCAGTTATGAGGCTGAGTAGCAAAAATTGTTCAACCCAAAACAAAATGTTTCCACATCTCAGTTGCAAAAAGATTTTTAAAAGAAATGCTTTTGTTTTATCTTCTTAAAATAAATTCCCTATATTCCTCTCATTTTTGGTTATTGACTCAAACAATGAATCAGTCACACACAACAGCTCTTTCCTTGCACTGAAGGTCAAAATTGCCCATGGCTTTTACATTTACCTTTTTCCCCAGTCCTGTGCTAGGGATGTCTCAATCAAACATATGCCTCAGAACTACAATTTATCAAAGGCCCTCAGAGAATTCTGCAACCCTCAGGTTTCTGCAAAATTCAAATCTGTGTATACTTCAAATACAAGCTTGGTCACTGATTACTTATTAGCTGCTCTGAGTGTATAATTTTGAAGACAGGATCACCATTTTGTGAGATGTGGATGGAAAGTTCTAAATATGTTTTCATATGTGTTGGTGTGTTTGATTTTTCTGTGTCTAAGCTGTATCTTGTTTAACATATAAGTACAGAAGATCTATATTGCCATTCCTCTGGAACATTTTCTGAGAGGCAGTGAGAGCAAATCTTAGCTTTTGTAGCCACCATTTGATTTAACTTTGGATTTATTTACATTACTAAACTTTTTTCCCTCTTCTTTGGTAATACAGGAAGAAAAATGCAGTATTTATCATAAGACCACACTAACTGGGCTTGGTGCTGCTAAAGTACAGGGGAGTTGATGATTCAAAAAAGCCACCATGACCAGCAGAAAATATGCTAGGCAATGCCTTGCAAGTCCTCACTTCCAACTGGGGAGCTTTGCGTGAAGCTAACATACTGCAGTGAGATTCCTAGTGGCAGTAGGAGTGTATTAAAAAGGTCCTTTCTTTTATACTGGTGGTTTTCCACAGCTCAGAGCTTAAGCATTCAGGAAGTCTTGGTGCAGTCATTTCACCTCAGGGTAATTTTAAATCATAAATACCCTAGAAATACCCTGGAAAAAATTAGCCAGCACAAAAACACAGTGGAAAATTCATTTAAAGCCTTGAAGAACATTATGRAAATATTTTAATGGGCTTTACATGAAGACCCATCTGGAACTCTGTACTAGAGTAATTTGCTATTCAATATCTGCCTATTACACTAGAGACACACGAAGGTTTAGCTTTATAAATCCACACATGGAACACAGACCATCAACCAGCTTCTTTAGTCTTTGTTGACAACTCTTTGTCTTCTAAGCAATTTTTTTTTTCCTTCATTTTTCTAGTACCAAAATATCAACTCTATGGTCAATTCAATAACACTAGTGCCCTCTGCTGTATGGATTTAAAATGTAGTTTAAAATGCTAAGCATTTCCTTACTGCACAGTCAGTTCCCCAGACACCGTACAATTATTAAATGTGTTTCCAAACGTGACCTTAAGTCTGTCTGTGGCATTGCTCTAATTACCAAAGCATATATCATCTGTCATTTTAGTACAGTAATGTATATTCTCTTTATGGCCATGGAGACATGCATATACATATATGGAGAGTTATTTGTTTTGTTTTCTATTTCCACAGAACTCAAAAAATCTTTTTTCAAATTGACATTTGATATGCATGTTCTCCTCTCTATAGCTTATCTGATAGTTAGTCTCGATGTACTACACATTTTCCTTTGAGCAAAAAGCATTGCCCTCTTAAGATCCAATGCAGAAGATGAAGCAAGGAATGACGAAGCTAATCTACCTCTGCAGATATGCACAGTGCAGCTTTCCTTAGGGACAGCTTGAAGGATACAGTAGTTATGCTATTGAAAGGTAACTTTGCCAAACGTGTATGCAGAGGTGTCTTCCTTATGGGCATTGTAATGGAACCTGCAATTCGTTTTTCTATTTTTTTGTAATTAGGTCCTAGGCCTGATGTGCTTTGATCTCTCTTTGTTATTTTACCAGGAGAAAGTGACTATACTCACTCTGATCGCTGAAGGATTTTCCTGTAACGGTGGGCTTTGATTACAAAAGAAAACTTCTACACCATTCCCAAAGATCCGCCTAATGAGGTATGGCAGGTGGCAAAGATATTTTCCCAAGCTCCAGTGACCCTTAGCTGGATCACTGGCAGTTTAGTTGCTGTTGGCAACTCATACTTAGCTTTCTGTCTAGTCTGTGGGTCTATGAATAACTGTCTCAGCAGTGGAGCAGTGCAGTGCAAAGGCCATGGCTTTATCCCAATATATGGTTTACAATACAGTATGATCTAACACACTTTGGTTGGTGCTGTGCATCTGCCATTAAAAAAAGAGACATGATGCTACATGTCACTGCATTGAAAATATAGACAGAATCTATCAGATATCAGGTGATTAAACTATCACAGTAAAATTAAATCATCACCAGTACATCACAGTTACATCTCAACTAAAGCACAGTTAAATCATCACAACTCTCCCTCAGCCATGTGCCAGAAAATTTCAGGATGAGGAGCATTCAGATCACTTTTTACAACTTTTTTCAAGTTGACAAATATGTGGATGCATTCAGAAAATGCACCTTTGCTTCACTTTATATAGCACAGTTATGTATGCTGTACATCACAGCCTTTTAAAGAGGTTTTTGAGAGAAAAACCCTTTGCAAAGATATCTGCATTTTTTAGTAAACAAGCCACTCTACAGCTGCAAATTAAATGGCAGATTTCCAAACATATGAAGAGGAGCTAGGTGCGTCAAGCAGCTAATTATGCTGGGAAGTCTCTTCCGGTAGTATCAGCACTGGAGAACTGAAAATAGTTTCTGTATGGAACAGAGCATGGAGTACAGCAATAAAAATAGGTCTAAATCCCAGGATGACCTTATGGAGAAGTGACTCTTTTGACTCTCTTTTCAGGAACTCTGAATGCTCTCAGGGCCTGAGACTGATCCCCTTTTGGCAGCAATGCCAGCAGAGGAAGCCAAGGGAATTTCAGCGTAGATACCAGGAGACAAGCACACAATCTGTTTTAGCTCCACAAAATACTGGAACACATGAGGGTAAACCCTCATCCCAGAACAGAGACTGAACTGTGGGCAGGGAGCTCCACCGGGGTCAGAAATCCTCTACAAACATCTGCTCTGCAAATGCTCCTGCAGCCTCAGATGCATGTCCCCATATGGCTGTGAAGGGTTGGGCTGACGGAACCACAGTGCTAGAGATTCACTCACCATACCCTCCTGCTTCCCTCCCTGCCTTTTCTGTCCTGAAATTCCTTTCCACCTGGCTGAACCCCAGAGGACTCGAGCTTTCAGTTCAAGAGAAGTACAAACACTTTTCATGCTGTTCCCTGCCCATATACAGTACAATGACACCATTCTTTTTCTCCATTGAATGTCTTTGCCACCAACAAAGGAACACATGCTATGTTCTTAATAGACCATTACAATAATCATTATGCAAAATCAGTAAACTGGGTTACAGTAGATCTCATATCTTTCTCTTCCTAATCTTATTTTTTATTTTTCTCATGGATTAGCTCCTGTCTGAGGTGTTTAGGTTTTTCTGAACAGACTGTTTTACAGTGAAAACCCATCACTGCAACTATATAGCTGTGTATCTTTTCCTCCGTTCTTAAAAATCAGTTTTCCCTTTTCACTGCTATAGGACTTTAAAAGTCTCAACAACAGTTTAGGGAGCCATTGCAATAATGCCTAAAAACCTGGGAGGTTTCAAAGCCCAGCAGCTTTTATCTATTTGGTTTTTATTTTATTTTTAGTTAAATACAGTGAAGGCCAAAGAGGGCTAGATAGGCAGCCCTGCAATGCAAACTGATTACTCATGAGTCCAGATAAATCAAAACACTCACAATGCAAATAATTCTCCTCTTTGCATGTTTCCCTGTTTAGCTCTAGGACACAGTCGGGATTTTCTATGGCCCCTTGAAGCGTGTAAGTGTAGGAGGCAGAGTGGATATTGCTGTACCACAAATACTTCTCAGTTCTCTTCTGCAAGCCTTTTGAGACTCAGCTGAATCACTAAGACACTGGCCTGAAAGACCTAAATGTGATTGGACACATTCAATCCTCCTGAATCACCATTGATTTCAGAGGAGTTCAATCAAGGATGAGTTTGATCCAGTCTGCCTTTTTCTTCTTTTCTTTCATTTCGTTATACAGAAAACAGCTTTATTTCACACCCCTCATTTTCCAGCATGATTTCATGTTTCCTCTCTCATGTCTTCCTAAGGTTTAAAATTTTCTCCTTAATTCAGGTAACAGAAATGAACATGAAATAGACATTTTAAAAATGAGAATTTTAGTGCACATTGGTCCAGGCAAAAATATTTGCATTTTAGCTGGAAATTAAGAGATTTCACAGTGTTTTAAACTAAATCAGTCTGGTATGTCCCTTTATTTATAAATATTCTTTTACTCCCAAGTGTCATTTGCACTTTGTATCCTCAGTACAACTCATAACATTTGCTAATTTTATAGGAAAATCACAGGAAACATCAGTCAATATGTAATGGATATTTCTTTAGGACATACTTATTTTTATTAAAAGAAATTATTTGGCTTCTTTATTGACCTTTCTCTGGATGTCACCCAAAGAGTGAAGAGGACAAACCAGTCCTAATCGTTCTGTTCAGACTGCTCACAGTGGTATGAATAGGAGCAATCTATGAACTATTTACGATGAACTAACTTAAATTCTTTCATAAAAGCCACCACAATACAGCTTGGTACTAGTCCATCCAAAAAAATTCTAGAAATTTAATTGGAATTAACTTTTAAAGTGGGTTAATTATATTGCATTAAATCTTTGTGTGGACACTCTTATTTAGAATTTAATTCAAGCTAAATTGAATCAAGGCCACTGTAATTTCAATTAAGAGTGTCCATAAAAGAATGTAATGTAGTTTAGCTAGTCCCTTTTCAAAGTTAATTTGGATTCATTTTCTTGAGACCCCATGTAGACATTAAGAACTTTTGTTCTGTATTGACTTGGGCTCTATTCAAACCAATTACGTAAAGGTAAAAAAGTTTTCTACCTCATCACTGATCCCTTGGGTTATTCAAGTCCCATTTTGCTCTTCTCACTTCACTAATTCAGTTGATAAAACACAGTTTCTCTGAACCTTTTTTGTTTGTTTCATCTTCTATATTTTTCTGGACAGATATTTATGTAGGGGGAAACAGGAAACCGTACAGAAGAAATTTTACAATAGCCCTGATAACAAAATTCTCTTAATTACAGCAGCATTTCACTACATTTCATGTGCCAACCATGATATAAGGGGAAGTCATACAAGCACCTTCAGGATTTCACTATCTTATGCCAGAAATACCTCAGTGCGCAACAATTAAACTTCAGTGTATCTATAACTATTGAAAGGATGCTTTCTTAATCCCTTTTTGGGTTATTATCAAAGCAAAATCACAGATCCCCATTTGGAAGACATTTGTGAACCACAACAAAATTAGTATAAAAACAGCCCTTAATAAAAAATTATATGATGTTCTAAAGCACTGCTCCAAAACAATGCAATTTTCACTCCTGTCACACTGGGGTCATTATTTTGAAACACTGTTGTATTTCTTTGTTTTTAGCAGACTAGCAGTGATTTAAGACATCTATTTAAAGGTACTACAGTGATACTTCATTTAAAACAAACTAGTTTTGGTCTGGTAGAATATTATCAATTTTTTTACATGGAAGCATTAAATGGTATAAATTAACATCCTTTTCAACAACATACTACAGGATTTCAAACTAGCAGGCAAAAATCTGCAGGTTAAGTATATGAAATATTAAAATGTCGTGTCTTTCAAAAGATGCAAAGGCAAAGAAGTGCAAGGCTGATGGAATCCAAGATGTTAGCCCTGATTCCTTCCAAAATTTTCTCCCTACTCACAAACTATAAAAACAGTTTAGGAAGGAAATGTCAGATCAGAACACCACATAGTCTAAGAACGCATATACAAATGCAGCCAGTACAATGAAGAGCAACAAAAAAATTTGGCAATTAGAACATATACTTGCCCTTAAGAAAGTTTCATCTTAATCTTAGAAAACTGGAGTCTAGTTTTTAAAGCCCAAAACATCCTTTCCTAAATTACAATATGTGCATTTGTCTACTGAAGGCGCTAATGCTAAATATTCTTGTTACCCATGCAAATCATCCTTTGAGCCTTGCTGAGCTCTTGACCTCAGTAGATAATATAAACTGGAAGACAGAATTATTTTAGTTTGATGAACATACAATGCAGTTGTGGATCAGTAGTAGTTTCTATACTTTGGCAACAGCGATGCTCTGGTAAAATTTGAAGTCATTTAGAAAGATTTTAAGATTATTTTGAGATTAGCAAATCAGAAGATTGTCCATTTCAGTGGCATAAAAAATCAAGTTTGTGCCTTAACAAGTGCAGTTTTTCCAAATGCATTTGGTAATATGTAAAACAGAGGAGACTGAGGGATGAAATGGAATTATATTAAAGCAGCCATGCAAAATCTGCACCAATGCTTTTTGGGGTATGAATTAAAATAGGTATCTGCCTAAATACTTCTATGCCATAATGCTGTGTCAAGAAAGGTGTTTTCCTTTTTTAAGGTCTGAATTATTTGATGTTGAGTTGGAGAAGTGCTTGTATTTCATAACCTTGGTAACTATAGGCTCTATTGCTAGTATGCATTATTCTAAAATACCTTCTGGGAGAAACATACCCAGCTAATAACACACTAAAGCACCAGAGTCCATTTTGCATCATTGCATTTGTAGTGGCTAACTGAGTCCAAATTACTCCCTCATTCTGTTAATAAACAAAGAGACAAAGAGAAAAAGAGACATGAGACAAAAAGTTAAGGCTGCAAATAGCCTCGAGTCTGGCAAATGATGGTTAAACTTCTTGTCCTTGGTAACTATGGAAACCCCTTAAGGTAAGAGTGGAACACAGGCATTTTGTGGTCTGCAATTTACAAGCTGTTTATTTAATTATGAAGGAATACGAAACTGTTAGGGGCAATGCAATTATCATACTGTGATAGTGTTTTGAGAGGAAAAATACATACAGAGAAATATAAGAAGCTAATTTTTTGGAAAATGACTTGTTTTAGGACTTCTATGAAACTGCAGCACATTTTTTTTTACTGAGATTTGTGATTTTTTTTTCTTTCCAAAAGGGTGTGAGGAGCCAAAATTAGTAATACGACATTTTGCCATAATATTCCTCAGTAGATTCATAGTAATTATGTCCATTCTATGCCTCATGAACAAAACCAAGGTCAGGGTGTATTTCAATTAAACCCTAGGTGTTACCAAAGTGCAGCACAGCCAGAATAGCAAGCACATTATTACCAGATCTATCACTGCTGGGCAATGAATAGGTCACAGGTGCTCTTGCATACGGTATTTGTACACCTTTAAATATTACAAGTGGGAAAATGTTTCAATGCAATTTAGGAGGCAGCTAGTGAAATAAAATTAAGAGTGAAACTATGTGATGACTCAGGGGGACTATAACAACTACTTACAAGTATTTTCTGGATCTGAACAACAAACTTTGACCTGATACTTCTGTTGTTGGGAGTTGCATGAACGTAGGGGCCCCAGGGCCCCTTCCATACAATGGGAGTTTTGGCAACAATCCATCCTTGACTGGATCACCTTAATAAGATGTCAAATATAAACACATCCTCGCAAGGCCTCTGGAAAGGAGATAGGTAATATTATTCTACTTTATGGCTGAAGAAACTGAGGCAATAATGGATTAAACCAATTGGCAAAATTTAGCATGTGTCTACATGATACTTTGCAAACATGAGCTTCACACTCCATGCTGACTGAATGCAATGCATGTTGCTCCATATGATAGCCATGTAGCAACTGTTAGCTTGTTGCTGACCCCAAGCTACTGTGCCTCACAGCACTGCTCCAGGCTGGCCCTAACAGCGCAAAGACAGAGTCTGCATCTGAGCAGAGCATGGATGAATCTTGCTCACAGCAGTCCACAAGAGTCCAAGTGGATATGCTATAATGAAAGGTGTCAGCAGCAGAGGCAGGACAGGGACCCAGAACTCCTGAATCACATTTTCACCAGAATGTGGACTTTATGTATGTACTAAAGGGTGTGATCATTAAGTTTTAGAAGACCAACACACCATGACATTTAAAACTAAATTTGATTAAATATTAGAAAATATTCTGTCCTATTCCACAGATTCCTGTATTACTCTTCTTATCATAGTATTTGTACAGCTTCCAGAAATGCATTAAATATCCTAAATTTGTCATTTAATCTGCGTATTCTTTCTCTCATTCCTTCTCCTACAGGATTGTATTCAGATGCTGTTCTGGTTTGGTAGGTATTATCAAGTATCTGCCGCAAGCTGTTGATATTATAGGTGTCAAGTTTGAAGAAATACATTGTGAGTTTGAAATTACAATTTATGATGTTTGCTATGCTATTCCTTCTTGAAACTCATTGGACATCTCATGAGAAGTGTTCCTCTCTTCTACCCAGAGAACAGGACACAGATACTGGTATGGATCACCTGGAATCCAGTCCAATCCTTCCTACAATGGGAATGGGCAGACACTCCTGGGGACCTACTGTCACCTTTTCCCTGTGAACTGTTCTCAAAGCTTCCTCTTGGCAAGGCTCTCCAATATATGTGCTATGATCTTCCGATCCTTGGCCACAGGAAAGCTTTCATACAAGGCTCATGTCAGACAGGATCTTGGCAAGCCCTGAAATGATTTTTAAATATAAATGTTTAAAACAAACTGAAAAAAAATTCCTGCCATAGAACTGTACAAGTGGCAAAACGTGACATTTCAAATTCATTATCATTTGGGGCTATCCAACTAGGATCACTTGAAAAAGAACAACAGTTCACATTCAGGGAACTATCCTCACTAGCTGAAGAAGGGAAGAGGGTAATAGTTAAGAGGTTCATAACTGTTTCACAGCAACTAGGCAAAGTATCTTCTGATGCCGCTGCACCAGTCCAGGATAACATGAACTCCACCTTTCCCATTTGCAATAACCATATCCTCTCAAGTGTCAGTCCTTCTGCCACAAACATCTGTTTCTGACCTAGTAAAGGACTGATGATGTTTCATGGACCACAGTACTTTTGAAAGATGGTATGCTCCAAAACCAGTTTTACTCTGAAGTGACTAATTACTAACGTTTTAATTACTAAATTCCAATAACAAGTGCATTAACCCCTGAATATGTTTGTATAAAGCATAGTCATAAGGTCACACTTGTATATATAAGACTACATTTGAATTTTACCTTAACAGGTAAAAAACATCCCTTCCCTTGACAGCTTAGTCAAGCACTGGAAGCAAAACCAAAGAGAAATAACTAAGTCAAATTTTATAACTGTGTCGTCTACTTTGAACATTGCGAATAAAAATAATTATGTATTTTTACTTTAACCTATTTTAATTTTATTCAAATGTTAAATTAATTCTGAAGTAACTGGTTAATACTGGAGCATTCTCTTTCTGTATGTGCTGAAATGAGGGACTAGCACAATCCCATATCATCCATCCCAATGTGTTTTCCTGAGGTATCCAAAACATAGCGCATATCTTCGCAGAATATATAGATTGATTCAAGAATTGATAATGTAGATCTGCCTGGAAAAGTTATCATTAACAAAGCAAGACTTGAATGCAGCTTGGTGAAATCAAAGGCTCCAAAGGAGTTTGCGAGAAACAGTGGTAAATTATATGAGTTATTCTCTTTCTGTCTAGACCATCTATAAATCCAAGAATCCAATAAATGATAAAGATAGAGAAGGCGTTATCTCTCTAAAACTTTACGCTGCGATAAGCCTTATAGAGAAAAATAGTAGATTACTTCATATTTTCACGAAGACATGTTTTTTTAAATTGATGAATATACATTTATGCAGTGGAATATCTTCTCTATGTAGGCTGTTCATAGCCTGCTTATTGAAATCACTGGCCAAATTCAAAGTATTATTACATCAATATGAAATTCATATCAGATCCAGGAAAGCTGGCATATACTTCTTTAGCAAGTGATCATTTTCACTGAAGAGCACTTCAGTGCTGTTTATCTGCTTCAAGTTAACCAACAGGATACAATGTCCAGTATCAGCAGTGCTGCCTGCTTGTTCAGCTGTTCAGACTCTGAAGTGCTGATACAGTATTCTATGTTCATGAACCCACCACAGCTTCCATTTTTAACTAGATCCATGAGAGAAAATCATGGGTAAAAATTGACTTCTACAGAAACCAAGGGGAGTTTTGTCTTTGATTTCAGTGGAGTCAGGACTCCATCATCTCATATGTCAATAAGAACTTGCTATACAGAGCCAACTGCAGATTATTGCTGATGTAAGCACTAGGGCTTTGATGCCATTCTTTTAGGATAGTTTTCAGGCAGATGGAAATTTAATTTTCAATTAATTAAAACTGCCACATAACATAAAAGGAAAAGTAGTAACTAGGACAGCTAAAAAGACAGAGTTCATGTATGTGAAAGTGTGCTATGAAACAAAAGTAATGTAATATTTTAAAATGTCAACATACTAACATATTGGATCCTTAAAAGATTCCAAGAAATTAGTCTGCTACTTTAAAAATGTATAGCAAGAGAGTGAATCCAAGGTTCAAAACAAATTTGAAAATTATCTGTCCAAAGTAGAATAAATTTGATAGCTGATGTTATTCAAGGATATAAATATGCCTGTTTGCAGTAAAGCTTTCCATTACTATGCTGACTAGTATAGCAATACAAATATATTTATCACAGACAGCAGCAATACCACCTATTCTTAAGTATGTCCAACATCTGCCATTGTGAAAGGCTGTTTTCAGTTTCTTACAACTTTGTAAAGTTTTAACCATTTACAGATGAAGTGTTCCATGCTAGGGATATACCTATAGTATAGTCACTGAAAGTTGCACAGACACACTCAATGCAGCTTTAAAGCAGCTGTCATACCTTATGGTAACAAATAGTTACAAAAAAAGGAGAACATTACTGATAAAAGCCCAAGTACTGAATTCAGGTTGTTTTTTTTTTCATTCTGTACATTGAAAGACACAGAGTTACTATTGGAAAAATATGATCTGGTCATATAGTTCATGATAGTATCAAAACACAAAGCAGCCAATGAAGCTTGCATTCAAATACAAGTATTTATGCATGCATAGGTATACCTAATACACTTTGGAAAACATAGTTCAACACTATTTCTAAAAAAACTATTTGTTTCCTGTCAGGAAAATATTTTTTGAATTTTTAAATTCTAACTATTGCTCCAGCCTGAGTACATCAAAAATATGGTTGAATGACTAAAGTGCTAATGTGTCCAGATCTCTCTGGCTGAGAACTATTTCCTGGATTCTTATCTGTACTCTCTTCTCCAGAATGATGCATGAGGATAAGTACATTAAATATTTTCAGGCAGTCATTAGCGCAGGGCCATGTAAGCACTTCCAAGTGGACAAATACATTGATAACACAGCCCTCCCATGAAGTATGCATCTGAAGACTTTTGGCATCATCAGGCACTCTCTTACCAGAGTATTTCACACCAGTTCCATGTGGTTGTGGGCTGCTAAGAACAATGATAAATGTAAGTGTTAATGTTGTGTTTAAATACTGACGCTGTATAGTATATATATCCCGAGCACTGCTCTGCCTTACAGACCTACATCACATAGTGGACTGTTTAGTCTGGAAGATTACATAATTAATTGTAGAGTAAATTTTGCTATTTGCGTGATATTTCTAGCTATATCCACTTGTGCAAGCACGCCTAATGGCAACTATTACCAAGTAATTGGCTGTCAACATCTGCCTTTGATCTGCAAGAATGATTTTAAAACCTGGGTTCAAACATCTTGGGAAAAACACCTTCATTTCTTTACTCATATTGCTGTCCATATGCTCAATACTTAAGAAAGCTCAGGAAGTGACAAGATGTAATAACAGCAGCTAGAACCACCGAAGACTACAAGGAGTTATGTCTCTCATTCTTCACACAGAAGCACAGAGATCTCCTTTACTAGACCTGATTTCTGGACTGGGATCTAAATCTCAGAAGGATTTCATGGAAGACAGGAGAGCTGCTAGGTATCAGAGATAAGGAGCTTGCACAGATTTAAGAACTTCCTCTAATACTGCAGCCGTAGATCTAAACCTAAGCTATCGCTATCGGGGAGGGGATGATGGAAAAAACAATTTTTTTTATAGGTGAGCTTCTTTATGGCTCTGAGGAGGAAAAAAAAAAGTGATCTACATAGCACATTCCTGTGGCTTCTTTTCTTTATAATTCCTTCCATTCCAGAAGTGTGAAGGCAATCTTTTTCTCTGTAATTCTACAGAAATTGGCCAAATTTAGTCTAGTTCTCAGATGGGATAAACTGGCATTGCTCCATTCAAGTCAATGAAACCAGAATGATTTTTATTCCAGCTGAAGTTTTGATCCTTGTTACCTTCTAAACTAGACCGATCCATTCTTGAGGAATATCAGGAGGTTCAGACAGCCAATTGCTATGAAAATGCAGCTTTTATAAAATAGGTTTCCAATGATAAAGATAAGACAAATGCTTTTGTTTTAACTGTGTAATAAAGATCTCTCTTCTGATTGCTGAAATGCTGAAAGAATGGTAATCGTACATTAAGAATGGATTTAGTTTTAGTTCTTAAAAAATAAACTTTCCTTTTTCTAAATAATAAGTTATCTCCTTTCTTTTCCTCTTTTTTCTTCCTTAGTACCATGATATATAGGGTTGCAATGGTAGCTATGAAATAAAAACAGTAGACATATCCCACAATGAATTAAGAGAGGTCCTTATCTCCAACCTTTATAATGTGTTATGTCTGGTGTACATGGGATTTAGGAGGTTTTACATTGACTAATAGGTGGTAATAGCTTACAGTTACATACTGACTTTTATCTAGAAGTTCCCCTGTGAGCTTTAAATCCTACATTGACAAATAACATGTGTATATATATATATATATATATCTCAGAATTACCTTATTCTCCACTGAAATCTAGCTATTTCTGGAGAGAAACATAGCAGGTTTTTTTACAGTTTACCATGTTATATCAAGAAATACTGAAGACTGCTATCTTCAACTGAACTCAAAGGCAAATTTTAGAAATGTGGGGTATATATCTATGCTCAGATTTGTCATACAACATCAATTAGGGTGAACTTCCCTACTGTTTTTTAAAGTGCATTTTCAAAAGAAGGCTTGACTCCAAGTGGAGTGGATTTCTTATTCACTTGTATCATGTTASAGAACAGTATTTCTGTCAGAACAGCACTAGAGCACTGCTGTAGGATTAGCTTGGAAGAACAATCTGCTTTTATGGAATTGCTAAAATAGCTTCTTGCAACTCTCTGTCTTATTCAGCAGATACAATGGATCTTCTTCAGGACAGACAGAAAGCTAGGTATCCAATGTAAGCAGACTAATACTCCACATCCTTTAGTCAACAGTAACATATGCATACTGATAATCTATCAGTATCTGCAGAAGCATGTGCTAGACAGTCTCTCTTATCCCTGACATTTGTCTTTAGTGAGCCAGGGCATGAGAGATTACTTGGGAAAGAGTTAGCCATGAATTATCTTACCTCTTCTTAAAAGTGAACACAAATACTGCAAGAGAGTAGTCACCATTTGGTGGGATCTATAAACATTCAGTATCTGCTGTTTAGATTGCCTTCAGCAACTGCTGCTTCTTTTCTTACTTAAAACAGGTAACAAATTAATGCTCAGTGGCAAATACTGGGATTTAAAGTCGTCTCTACAGGTAACCACAAGAACAAGAGAGCAAAGCTGTATTAAAATCTTACCATAATTCTTTACAGCTGTTTAAGGGGGGAGAGTTTGCTGCTGCTCCACAAAGCAGCCCAGCAATGTAACCTGCAAGACTGCAGTATACTGCAGTCAGAAAAACAGCCTTAATAGTTTCTCCTTAATGTATAAATGTAGCATAGCAAGACACCTTTCAATTTAATTAAGGGTCTGCCAGGAACTTACAAATTTCATTTTTCCTTCTTAAAGAGTACTAAATCCTCCTTTTAAAATTTCATTTACCTGCAGTCTGATGTCCAAGTTGTCAGCAATTTTTTTTTTTCTTTAAGTATAGTACAAATTGCCAAGTCATCTCAAAATTATACACCAGCAAAAAGAACAGATTTTTTTCTTTTAATGGTTTAGGGTGCTTTTCTTCGCACCAGGATCCCTCACATTTATACTAAATACAGCTTCATTTTTCAAAATGAAATTTAACAAGCAGTACTTAAGAGTGAGAAAGGCACTTACTAGACCATATTCAATTGCTCTTCACTGCTATTCTTTATCTCCCAATTTTTACTGAAAGGCAAAGTAAGAACATATGAGGGAGTGAGAGGAATAATTTCATTAGTGATTGCTGAACAGACAATGCAGACACAGCAGACAGTACACCTGAAAGTTGGTATAGGGCTACTACTGTCCTCTTCTTGAAATTCTGATTCTCAGACTATTGATTCAAGGATTTTGAACGTGGGTTTGCTGCACCTTCCTTGCAGACTGCAAGGAATAATGGCTGATTCAATTTGCAACAAAAACASTTTCACTTAATTCCTCTGTATATATTGTGGATGCAAGGTCTATAGCTGAACACAAACTCCAAAGGGATCACTACTGATTAGTTTGGGCATACAGTCTTTCCTTTCTCTCACACATTAGTATGAACTAGTAAATCTATCCCAGGGAGCAGCCTTGTGAAGACCTTGTGCCTTATGAAGGTCGTTGGCCATGCCACTCTGCCCGTTACATGGTGGCGCAATCATCAATAACACCAATAAAATTCAAAGATCCAGACTTCATACTTAAACTAAACTGACCTGACTCTTCATCCCCCCTGAGAAAAAAGTTCTCTTTTCTGAACTCACGCTGAATTTTGCTATCTTGGAATGTTCTTTTAATGGGAAGTTTCCATTTCAATTCAGTGCATGCAGATCAGGTCATTCAACACAAAATTACAGTTATAGATGCCGAGCCAGTGCTCTATAGTATGAAGAATGCCTGTAGAAAGTCTTGACTGTGCCGTAATAGTGTTTACTGTCAAAAATAAAATTCACAGGCCAGATCCACAGCTTGTATAAATCAGTGTAGCTTCACTGGCACATGATCTGGCTCACTGCATCCATTTAGATAGTTTCTCAAACTCCTGATCCTACATTTTTATCCAAGTGCTGGTGACAGACAACTGAGGGCAAATGGACTTACACTTAAGAAAAACAACAACAACAAAAAAGGATACCACCTCTCTTTGTTCATTGTTAAGGAACAAGAATGAAGATTAGTTTTTTAATATCTGTCTGGTAATTAGTTCATTATATTCTTATGAAAATTATATTTAATGCAGTATTTCTCAAAAATGTTTGAACTTAATCCACAGCAGGGTCAAAAAAATCCCCTACAACTTTTTGTGTCTCTGTCGTTTACAATGACTATTGGATTTCTGTCACAAGAAATAAACAAAGGGAGGTTTCTAGGAGGTGTGAATTATGGTTATGATGAATTCAGTGTTTGATACGCATGAGAGTTTTCTCTCTGGAATGAAGACATTAAAGGGTGCAGAGTATAAGTATTTAAATTCAATTTTTTACTCCTCTCCTGATGAATTATGACGTGCCAAAGCCATACCATAATTAACAAACAAATTCAGGATCACTACTCAAAGGTCCCAAGTTCAAGCTTTCTTTTTTTTTTTGTCTAACCAATGTTGTCTTCTCGAAAGTATTAAATCCACCTTAGGTTTACTTTCATGATCAGGTACTAAATGATCAGCTGTTTTGAACTGTAGAAATCAAATTAATCACTTTATCTCCCCTATTTGCCCAGTCAGCTCACTCAAGGATGTGAGTGCCATTGACCAATGAAGTGATTAAGAGGATTTCAAAAGGGAAATTGGGATGATTGCTTCTACATGTTTCTATTATGTTGCTGTTTGCCATTTGTCCCTTCAGGTAAATGCCATACTCCTTACCAGTATCACATTCTCTTACGCAATATGCAGAAATCTTGCCTTTCTGTTTAAAGTTACAGATCTATCTTAAACACAAGTTAATAATGTATATTGGAGAAGATCACAGCCTTCCATTATCTTGAATGTTTGATCTTAATGAGGCCTGACAGCACTTCAACTGAGTTAGAATAAAGTGTATAAAACTATCAGGACTGTACTAGAAAACAGTACCCATAATCTTTGATGTTTGATTCCTTTCTTACTCATACAAAGACAAGTATGAGCTAATAGAATTTTTCTTGTTACTCAAAGCAGCTGGTTGCAAAATCTGGAAACTGCAAAAAGGCTTTGCCAAGAGATTGCACTTCAAAAATTATTCTATAGCTGACTGAAGACCTGAAGTTTATTGTCCAAAATGCATTTAAAAGTGCAATTTTGATATAGTTTACAGTATAACTCAAAATGTCAGACTAGGAAGAAAATTATTCATACTAATTTCGTAAGGTACAACTCTAGGTTTTCCGGACATGAAAATGGCATTTGTCCAAACAAGCCACTCGTTCAGGGATTTTTGTTTTCCCCTATACTTGCCTACATGTAGTATCAGAGACCTGCTGTGCCTGAACAATGCTAAAGATCAATCTTCACAAGTTAAACATGTTATGGAAAAACAGAATTAAAACTTGGCTTTTGTAAGCAGTTTAGGGATTATTTATACTATCACTTGTTCACTCACAGCAAAGCTGAGTGGTGTGTGCAACATTTGCCATTAGTTGCAACTCTTAGATGAAGAAAATAGTCCTGTGCCACAGCTAATGCAGTTATTCCTGTAATACATGTAGCAGAACTTTTGTGCTGCAATACTGAAGATTATAAATTTACACCCTGCTGCTGAAAGATGCTGGGGGGGTCATTACTCAGTCTGAGCTGAAGCTGATTTGATCTTGAACCTCAGCAGAGTAGCTTCCTGACTCAAGATCATAGAGTTATATAGTCTTTCTCAATAAAGGGTCAGATTAAAAAAAAAAAGGGTAAAAAAAAAAAAAAAAGCAGCTCATCTCAGTTAATTACTACAGCCATATCTGGCTCATTAGTGCCATTGACTCATGTGGTGTGACAAAACAACTGCAATCCAGTTGCACCCCAGCAATCTAAACATGAAAAATTCTCTTTTGTAATTATGAATGAAATAGAATCATTGATTTATGGTTAATTATTCCTTTGACCATCTGATATATCTATAACTTAAGGGCTAAATAGGTACACAATGCAAAAAACATAGGGCTTGCCAGAAAAAAATAATTTTAGTTTAGTTAGAAGCCATATTTTCTTTTTAAGTTTCCTTCTTTTTATTTTTTTTTTATTTTTTCTTCATCTCCTCCCCCCTTCCAAAACCACTGCCAATAGAATTTACTGAACAATAGCCTGTTATGCAATACACTGCAATATACACAGTGGTTTTGATGATAAAAAACTATTCGGAAGCCTGGAAATACTTTTTGCAGAGCCTGGGGATAAAAATCTGAAGAATTTAATTTCTACAGACCTTACAAGAGAGTTTTATCCATCCTAGAAGATAACCCCAAACCACTATCTAAAAGAAATCATTTTTAATTAGGTTCTGAGGAGGAAATGCTGGCCCCAGTAAAATCATTAGAAAAACACTTTCTTTCCACAAGAGGTTCATTATACTCTGTATGTTTTTAGAAGAAAAGAAATGCAGTCCTGTTCAATTTTTACAAGATCTCTATTCTTTTCACCCCTGTTAAAAGCTACATCCCGATCCTCTCTCACTCATATGTATTTTCTTGCGGGTCAGTTACAGATAATCATAGATACTTGGAGACTTAAAGGTCTGAAGCCAGCATACTTCACGATAACCAAATCCTTAATTCCTGAAGTAGGAGTAAGGTATGTACCTAGTTTGGAGGATCTGAGACACAGCTACTCTTTGTGGCTTGTTATTGCATTGTTTATTGTAATTTTCCTGGAGTTTTTAAAGTCTTTTCATATTGGATTCAGTTGAGTAATATATAGATCACCATAAGAGAACCATGTTGTGATGACCTCTATCCCTACTTTAGTCTCATCCCTTTTTAAGTTCTTACTAGTGCTGCACTCCAGATAGAAATAAGAAAAATGACAGAGCTGAGAAAGTGCAGAATTATAGTGTGCAATGGATGTTTATGCAGAGGGTCTGAAACCATTACCAGTCCTTTGAGACAGTCCTGAGAGACTAGGATTGAACAACTTGAATATTGTGCTATGCAAATGAAACAGAATTGCTTCTGGGGAGAGGTAATGAAATGGGAAGATGAGTGTCTTTGTTACCATTTTCTATTTCATAGAATAATCATGCCTTAAAGCTGCTAAGACCAGTTCCTCAGATACTTGTTTGCAGTGTAGGGTTCCAGACAAATAATGACATTTACAAATGCTATTTCATCCTGCCAAGGACGATAGCCCAACTGGCTATATATTCTGTCGTTAGTTGAGACATGAATACATATATGTATAAACATACAAAGCATACATATTTAACAGACACACATGCTTAAAAAAGAGGTAGGGACTGGAATTAAGGTCTCAAAAGAGGGAATTAACTCACTTGCCTACTGACTCACCCTAGCCTAGCCTTGTTTGAGGGTAGTCACATGATCCATTAATTTGAAATCTAATTATGCTCTACTACTAAGCACAAATGAAGGGAACTGCATGTACCCAAGGAGACATTTCAAAGAGCTTTCCTCTGTGGAACGTCTGCAATACCTATTTTTAAATTGGGACCCAAGATTTTGCCTTCACTGAGATGAAGCTAATCTCTGCACAGTGATCCAAAAGAGCATTCTCCTAATTAGTGGTGTCTGTATTGGGCCAGATACAAACATGAGAGAATTCCATTACAGTCCCCAGAATCAATCAAAATCTCCTTCAAATGTGTCTTGTGGAATTGGCAAATATATCTTCCTATGTGACTAAAAAATTCACATTTTAAAAAAAGAAGTTGCTAGCTCAATGTTTTAATTACAGTAGCTGAAGAAATTTTTGAGTTCTAGTTCATCCTTCGGATTGAACAGCATTGGGAAGCAAGTCTACCAACGAAGGAACAAAGATCTGTATACTCTATCTAAAATTCACCCTGACTTTTCTAAGATTGAATCACTTGGAAAATCTTTCTTTGTTGAAGACCTGTTTCTTTTTAAAAACAGTTCTTATGACATAACTGATATCCTTATGTCCACAAATACTATAGGTTCTGGATTTAGTGTTTCATTTGAAAAGATATCCAGCAGCGTAACAAAGATGTACTGCTTACTGTGGCTGGGATTCAGCATGCACTAAGACGACCTCCTGAAACTCCACGTCATCAAAGATTTCATCTAAAAATCTGTTACCCATGGTTTTGGTCCTTCTGAAACCTTGAAAATCAAATTACATTTAAACACAGAACATTTTACTCTTATTATCACCACCAGTATATACAATTCAATCAAAATTATCACAGCCAATAAAATGCAGCAAAGATCACTGTTTTTAAAATTACATGGTCACTAGAACATGGAAATCACTATCAGTTTCTAAGAACAGCTGTAGATGGACAGTGCTTTTATAACCCATTAAAGGTATCTTAATTTGTACACCCTTATCAGGGTTCTACTGTTTAAACAAATTGGTGCTTCAGAGGAGCTTTATCTGAACACACAGTGTTCCATACCAGTGGCCCTGCAATCAGCAATAAAATATAATGAAACAACGTTAATAGCACAGTGTGCTAGCTTGAGCAGCATGTAATTCAATGAGTTTTGTCAGTTTGGCCAGGACAATTCCAACCTGTCTGTAAATTCAGATAGAAAGATAGAAAAGACATTTTTCACCAAGTCCAAGTTGCACATGTCCTCTCTGGCTCTCACCACGTTTTTTTTCCCAGACCAATTAAAGACAGCCTGTCATTATTACTGAAGTGTTCCTACATCCAACTCCAGACACAGAAGGGACTCACGGCTCCATTAATAGACCTGTGCTTTCCTTTCATAGGCACACAGAGCGAGTAAAATAAACTCTTTTCTTCTGCCACACATAATTCTCCAGTTACATTGTTAGGTGCCTTCAGCTTCATTTGAAACATCAGGTATTGCTTATTGCTTAAAGCAAGATACTGGACTTCATGGTCGCGTGACCTGATCCAATATGGTAAAACCTCTCCTTGTAAGCAGCATACTGCTAGATCTCTCTATCTAACCGCAGCTGCTGCCTTAGTGGCGTGCAATGGCGTGTCTGCCAGGGGGGATTTATGGGTATACACTGCAGGCAAAGGAGGCTGGGCAGCTGGGGGCAGAGCAGCCAGGGTGCGGAAACATTGTGGATGGCTGGCAGTCCCTGCCAGGCTGCCTCACAGAAAAAAATGAGAGAGCGAGGGAGCTGCTGACAGCCCACACACTGGATGATCGGTTTCTTTCTGAAATGAGGAAAGTAAAACAACACTCAGCAGTGATGAAAAGAAGTAAAAGAGCAGCCCTGAACTATCACTTCTCTCAGTGTTGCAGGGACTGGCTCCGTGCCCAAGGCAAAATTACATCTAAACTCTCACATGCAGCTGAGCAGCTGAGAGAGAAATGCTGGAGTGTGCAGGGACTATCTGAGTTAAGTTCCCATTTCTACTTGATCCTAAAAGCAGCTGAAGATTCCAACCTCAGGATTCAGCCTAAATGTTATAAATGTATTTTTTTTGCAGTCTTGTGCAGCCAAATGTAGTGTTGTTAACTGATGCAGGAGTGCCCCTATAGGAGACTTAAAACTCCTTATTCAGGAAAGATGCAGCTCACAGAAACAGTTCCCCAGTGCTGTGGTCTCACATCTGTGCTCTGCTAAAACCAGGGAATCTCTATAAGCACTGATGGCCTCCCCAAAAAAGCAGCTGGTCTCTGCTATTCACCGCTAACAGGTACCACCAGGGGTAGAGGCTTACCTAGATTTAAATGTGGGGGTCAGGGGGTGTTTGTTGCTATTTTGAACATCTGAAATGGCTTAAAACCACAACTTTACTGAACTGAATTAAAAAGCCACAAAACCCTGTGTTTCCAAGAAGGCATTGATATATAAAATTAGATTAATTTAAAAGAAAACACCCTTACACACAGGTTATTTTATAACTGCCATCTGTGCAGGAATCCTATGCTTTCCACTGAAGCACTCTGTAATGCCCACTTTCAGGGATGGGAAAATGGATGAGAATAATCCCTAAGTTGAGGTAGTAACGCAGCTCCTCAACTGTCTCCCCGCATATGAGGGGACATATAAGTGAAGCTACAGATCAGCTAGCTCCAAGACAGACCGATATTTCATTTTTTAAGATGATGAACAATACATAACATTGCCAGCTGTCTAAAGCCATGTTGTTAGCTGTTCTTTATGCTGAGTTAAGGTCACTGTCTGTGAGATCAGCTTGTCTGAGAATAATCAACACACTGTATTCAACTCTTGCAGGGGGAAAGAGAGCTGGTTTTGTTTCTTCTCATTTCAAGTTTAATTTTCTGTTCTTAATCTGAGTTTTAAAGGGTCTCACAGAAGTGTCAACTCTGTATTGCTTGATGATGGGATTTCATTAGTCTAAGGTGACATTTTAGGTTTTGTTTTAATCATTTCTAGTGTTATTACTTCCTGCAGGGAAGCATTCTTTTAAATCACCGACACATTGCTGTGCACAGTAGAGACCTCCCTTGGTAGGATATGAGAGAAAAATCACGTACTGATAGCTATTCATACCCCAAAAGTGGGCAGAGAGTAACGAGGAATAAAGCAGTCAGAAAAACTCTGAGCATGGCCATCTTTTGCAAAAAGAGTAATTAGAGGACAAGGTATGTTCTACAGTTGTTGAGGAAAACCTTTTGGCATACAGAAGCAATTCCAACTCCTGTGACCGTAGCCCAAAAATAAATCTATGGCATTTCCTTTTGCACCAAACTTAAAAATATGTATGTATATGCATATAGATAAAGCATGTGTGAACACATTGCAACTTTATTTCCATCAGCAATATCCTTTAAATAGAACCAGAAATATTCAGCAAAATACTATACACAAGAAATGTAGAAAAGCATAAAAAAATTCTCTAGACCACAGCTGTCAAAGCCTGGCTCTATGTTTTCTAAGTTACCTAGCATTTCTACAATTTTACACTTACCCTAGCTAGCTGATTTCATTAAAATCAATGCCCAGCTCCCAAATGCTATTCTATTAATTGTTTTAAAGAAAGTTAACCCTTAGAATGCAAGTTCAAGTGCCTGAACACAGCATGCTCAGAATTTATTTTGAAGTTGTGTTTTATTGATAGTACATATAAATAGGATTTAAGCATTCAAAAATTTAGTAAGATATAGAAATGACTGACAAAATTATTTTTGCATTTGCTAATTCCCTTTCTTTTGAGCTCAGACAAAGGCAAACCATTTTTTTAATCMCTTGTTTTCATAAATCTCTCTAGAGCTTAAGATCTCAGTTTAAAAATATGGCTTTTTCCTACATACAAACAAAAATTAATTTTTGTTTATTAGAAAGATCATGAAGAGCGATGTCAATCTTAATAATGAGATTATCAAAGCCATTGGACACATATTTAAATTTTGCATCATTTAGATATTTATATTTTCCATTAAACAAAGGAATATTACAAGAATGTACTGTCAACAGAAAATTTAATTTAAACCCAAGAGATTATTTGCCTGTTTTTCACCTTTTCTTCTTTATATTTTAACATTTTCCTGCAGTTCTGTGATCACAAATAACAGCATTGTGTTGGCATATGAACCGAAGAAACAAAACCTGATTGGTGTTTATTCATTGTCAAAGCTGAAGAAAGTGCAGAGTGCAAAGAGCACATGCATTAGCTATAAAAATTCTGTCAGCTTTAATAATTTACGTTATTATTAGTAACACTGTGTGAGCAGGCATGTTTCCCAGGATTCTCTATACAGAAGGCAGAGTCCAAAATTCATGCCCTTCCTGTGGTTAGGCTTTGTTATTGCATGAAAAATAACAAAATAGCTTAACATTTAAAAATATGAATGTTTCTATATAGACCTCCTCAAACTTAACTGCTGCTAGTTTTCCTCCCTCAGGATGCCTTAATCTTTCCTCTTCAACAGAGCCATTCCTACTTCCTTTATATTTAGGTCATGATAATGAGTTACCTGCCTCAGTGAGTCATTGTGCTGCTATTGACAATCCTTATGATTTTATAATGAGAGATTATTTCTAAGTCTCAAATTATATTACCATCCTGCAGTCAGTCATGATGCTTTCTGTACTTTGAAATCACTACTGGCCACATTTCTATACTGGGATTTGCTGCAGAAGCAGCTACAGTCCATGTGTAAATATCCACTGCTTTTTGCTGTTTTTAATAAAATAAAGCAAGGCTTCCCTCAGAGTTAATGGCCACCTCCTAGATTTGATTTTATGCTTAGTGGGCTGAATAATAAGACTGGTCAGGAATTTTACAAGACATTATTTTTTTCACAAAATCCTTGGCAATAAGACAAATTTGTCAGGGCTTCCAGTGGAGTGGGAAGCCCCGAAAGCATGTCAGCCCTATTTAGAGACAACATCTAAGACCATCCTTCTGCCTGCTGCAGAGTGAGGGACCTGGTGGCCCTGGAGCACATTCCTTTGAAGCTCTGTAAGTCTGGCTTAAACTGATTTTCCAAGAGTTTCTTGTTGCCCATCTTTGCACCAAGGCTTACATAAGAAGGAATGCTGATTTCCTCAGCAGCTGAGAAATCTTAATTTTTTTTTTTTTTTTCTCACTTCATAGAATCATTAAGGTTGGAAAAGACCTCTAAGACCTTCGAGTCCAACCCAACACCACCATGCCCACTAAACCATGTCCCTAAGCGCCTCATCTACACGTCTTTTAAATACTTCCAGGGATGGTGACTCCACCACTTCCCTGGGCAGCCTGGTCCAATGTTTAACCACTCTTTCAGTAAAGAAATTTTTCCTAATGTCCAATCTAAACCTCCCCTGGCGCAACTTGAAGCCATTTCCTCTCGTCCTATCGCTAGTTGCTTGGGAGAAGAGACCGACACCTACCTCGCTACAACCTCCTTTCAGGTAGTTGTAGAGCGCGATAAGGTCTCCCCTCAGCCTCCGCTTCTCCAGGCTAAACAGTCCCAGYTCCCTCAGCCGCTCCTCATAAGACTTGYTCTCCAGACCCTTCACCAGCTTCGTTGCCCTCCTCTGGACACGCTCCAGCACCTCAATGTCCTTCTTGTAGTGAGGGGCCCAAAACTGAACACAGTATTCRAGGTGGGGCCTCACCAGTGCCGAGTACAGGGGSACGATCACTTCCCTACTCCTGCTGGCCACACTATTTCTGATACAGGCCAGGATGCCATTGGCCTTCTTGGCCACCTGGGCACACTGCTGCCTCATGTTCAGCCGGCTGTGAACCAGCACCCCCAGGTCCTTTTCCGACAGGCAGCTTTCCAGCCACTCTTCCCCAAGCCTGTAGCGTTGCATGGGGTTGTTGTGGCCCAAGTGCAGGACCCGGCACTTGGCCTTGTTGAACCTCATGCAGTTGGCCTCAGCCCATCGATCCAGCCTGTCCAGGTCCCTCTGCAGAGCCTTCCTACCCTCGAGCAGATCGACACTGCCGGCCAGCTTGGTGTCATCTGCAAACTTACTGAGGGAGCACTCAATCCCCTCRTCCAGATCRTTGATAAAGATATTGAACAAGACYGGCCCCAAAACKGAGCCCTGGGGGGCACCGCTCGTGACCAGCTGCCAACTGGATTTTGCTCCATTCACCACAACTCTCTGGACCCGGCTGTCCAGCCAGTTTTTTACCCAGCGAAGAGTACACCTGTCTAAGCTGTGAGCCACCAGCTTCTCTAGGAGAATGCTGTGGGAGACAGTGTGAAAGGCTTTACTGAAGTCCAGGTAGACCACATCCAGTTTGCGTGGCAGTTCGTGCAGGGAAGGCGAGCGGGCAGGGCACAGTCCCCCTCCTGGCTCTAGAGGCTAACTCAACTAGTGGTCATTGCCCTCCCAGAAGACGACCTAGTGATGGTTTCCACTCAGCCGAAAGCCATCGCCAGAAGGAATGCTTGTATAGAGAGAAGCAAACTTCAGTTTGCTTGAAACAGTATCTCAGGCTTCCTAGGTCACATGGAATTTGTAAAGTTCATTCTGCAATTAATATTTTTTTGCTCTTATTTTTTATTTGTGCAGTAACAAGTTTCAGCATCCAGCCAGTTTCACTGCATAAAGGGATGGGCACATGTAGGAAGAACAGGATAGTCTGCAGGAGGTTGAGGATAATGCAGATAAATGCATTCCGTAATGCAGGGGAAAAGCTGTGCAGAGAAGGATTGCGAAGTTATAATGGATAACTCTACAAAAACAATTTTATAGCAGTCAAAAAAGCACATTAACATCAGGAAATATTAGGGAAAGAATAGAAAACAAAAACATTGCCATTCCCTCTTTAAATGCTTGACATTCCTACTTCTTGAACACTGTGCCACATTTTAGAAAGGATATAGTGGAACTGAAGAAAGTTTACAGAACAGTAGCTGAGGTGATGAAAGACATGGAACAGATTCTATACAGGACATGATAAAATGGACTAGAATTCTGTAAAAGAAACAAAGAAGGGCAAAATAATGAAAGTCTATAAAACAACACATGATATTGAAATAATGAATAGGAATTGACCATTTTTTGCTGCTTCTCTCTATACAAGCATTAGAAAGTATAAAGTGACATGTATAAGGACACAAAAGGAAATACTTTTTCAGAAAGCACATAGTTAAACAAATGGATGCTGGACAAGTATTTGGAAGAGCAATCCAATAAGAGTTATTAAATATAAATCCACTTCAGGCTCAGAAATTCATCTGAGCTGAAAACAGTCAGAGACTGAAGAGTACCTAGTTAGGGAAGAAGCATAAACAGTTGACCAACTCTAGCTCTTTGATGTGTTCATGTAATTCCTTCTGGAAACAGATACCAGCACAGACAACCTTGTGGTGATACTGAACCAGTATAACTGTCCTTATGTTAAGAGGCATTCATCATGATAAAAGCAGTTACCTGGGTGACCTTGCATCAAAAACTGAGGAGACAAGCTAGTAGAATGAAAAACTATCAAGAGTACCACAAAAATAACATCCCAAAGAAGTCTCAAGTTGAAAATACTGGAGAGTAATTATTATTATTATGCTTTTGTTCTTTTCCTATATTCCTTCCTACATATCTACTCTGTGCTACTACAGGGAAAAGGTACTGAACTACATAGATCTATGGTCTGACTTGGAAAGACCATTCTTATGTTCCTGTTGTTAAGAAAGGATGTCAGAGACCAGAAATATTAGCAATATCATACATTATAGAGAACACGTTGATCAGATCTTCCAAAGGACTAATCTTCCTAAGTGAGAGACCTCCTAGTGAAATGAAAAAGAAGATAGCACAGTGATATGAGAAGAAAATGGAAAGAGCAAATACAAAACTGACTTTGTTAGATATGAGGATGTTTACCTTTTTCATTTTGCATTTCTGCATGAATTTGGGACTTAAATCTGAAAACAAAGCATACAAAGAAAATGGAGAACACATCCCACAAAGTGCAAATAATATTCAAGACAAAACTCTTAAATACTTAACTTTGATGGTGGTGGAGTCAAGAGAGCATAATTAACCCTGTCCTAACTGGATTGGTATCTGCATACTGAGTGGGATGTTTTAATGTTGCTGGTACCAGCTAGTTACATGAATAATTTTCTTTTAACAAATCCAGTATCTTTTTTTTTTTTTTTTAATAAACCCACACCTCAAGAAATCTCTCTTAATTCAAGCAGTGTAGAAAGATTTGTTGAGTCAGTGGAGATGTTTTCCAATAACAGAGCAAAATAATAAACAATTCTACAGGTGGTCTAGGAGCCAGAAAGAAAAACTCTATCAAATATCTCCAGTGGAACTCTACCAGACAATACACCATTCACTACTGTAGTACAAACAAAATATCTAAGTAATAGTAGGATTTCACAGTATTCACCACTAGTGCAGACAGAAATAATTTATTTTCCTGTTGTTGAACAGCTTACGTCCTATCAATGCTACACAGTAAAATAAGACGACAAATAGAAAACAGTGGATTTCTTTCTCCACAAAATATTTCAAAGTTAACCTTCATGACAAGAAAACACAATGAACAGAAATATTTGATGTGAGAGTGCTATAGATACATATATTTGAACACATGCACACATACGCACCTGTGCATGGTGTGCACACATACAAATCCTTTTTTCTCATTCCCACCCCTTCTGGACTAAGTTTCCACCTCTTAAATCACTTTAAACAGCTGAAAAAATGTTTCCTTTGATCCTTGTTTGTATATTTGGCCAAAATTTAGATGCCAGCAGGGGAATTGTCTCAGTGTTTGAATCTTTGATTTAGTGACTGTTGTTATTAAAAAATGGACATGCTAATTGCCACTGCAACTTATTTTGCATTAAATATTAATTCTTTACTTATACCTCAAGATTCAATATAGGGGAACATCCTCTAGATTGCCTAAGAGCTGAAATTGCAGAGCACATATACAGAAGTAGAGCAAAACCTAAAGGTAGGGAGATAAGCCAGCCTCTCAAAATAGATTACATTTTCTTTTTTTCTAGTATTTATTTTTATTGCATGGCATAATGTGGTCTTCTCATAATCTCACAAGCCAAGATGAACCTTGACCCATTCTTGTTCCCATTTCCACTAATTCAACAAGGTTGGGGCAATTTCAGGTTGTCTGAAGGGGAACTTCCACTTATCTCCATCCCGAAGTTTCAGAATTTTTCTAGTAAGTGTTTTCTAGTAAGTGGTCATGGGTTTTTTTCTTGTTTTTGTTTTTTACCTGTTCATTAGAGACTTAGGAGCATTTTACGACAGTACCACATAGGCACTAAACATTAGATTTCCACTCAGCATTAGCCTAAGTCTGGTGCTAGAGAAATCAATGAAGTGGGAGCAAAGACCATTCAACATCAAATGCTTTCAAATACCTCCCTCCTATTCACCATAGACCTAGATATAAACAAATGATAACTCAGTTGAAAACCTCAGAGTTTACATCCACTGAACTCTATGCCTTCTATGTTTTAGAGTTCAAAGTATTTTTAGTTTTATGCTGCAGAGTCACATAGGCATTTTTGTGCACTCACTTCTTAATTACATTGGTTTCTCCCCTTTTCTTTCTAGAGGAGCTGTCACTAAGATTAAAATTGTTGTTCAAAGCACATCTAAGCAAGAAGGTGACTTTAGGGCTCATCATCTAATTGATCAAACAACCTGCTAATTAAATGTATCTGGGCCTAACCAAAGTAGAGACATAATGCAGAAACACAGTGAAACTGTCAGCTAGGTGCATGAGACTCAAACCATCAAGGTGACTGGAGCTCACTATGTTGCTTAATTACATTAAAGCTAAGATTTTCAAAGGAGCCTAGCAGAAAGAATTGGCTGCGTATCTTATGTTGCCCTGGATATGTAAGACCACGGTTTGGGAGTGCCTGCATCTTAGCAATAAGCTCTGTTTCACATGACTGCTCTTGCCAAGCTTGCTCAGCTCCTACAATCTTGACTCAGCACATATGAGGCTAGTGTAAAATCTGGGCTGAATTATCTAAGTGAGGGGTCTTCTTCATGGTTCCATAGTCGAAGTCAGACATATATATCTGGTATATCTCCAGTGTTCAATAAAAAACCCCTTGTTTCTATTGCTGAAAAGCAATGAGCTGCAATCAGGTATATGCGAAACTGCCTTATGCTCTCTCTTAACTCTATAGCTAGTAGCATTTTCTTTTTCATTAAGGCCTATCCCCATTCTGAAAATACAAACAAGCAGCTGACTAACCTCTATGCATCTGCTAATGTCTAACTCATCGAAAAAGAAAAGAAGATAGGAGTGAAGCTACTGTATTCCCCACATGAATAGAACTTTTTCSATACTCAAATGATAAGACAAAGACAGTGACTATATCATTTGAGAACAGATTTAACAGTCTATGATTGATAACATGGGTTGGAGCCAGAGGTAATATATGCTTAGGTCTATCTGAACAATAACAGGTTGGTCTTACCTATTCAAGACTAATCTATTCAATCAAGGATAATCTATACTTTGCACTCAAATGTTTCTTATGCAAAGGTGAACTACGTTATTTTTCATTATAGCAATTACATACATTGCAGTAACATCTGGTAGTCCAAATCATGATGGTAATGCTGAAAGAATCCTACCCCACTATTGACCTTAAAAGTGAGGACAGATGCAAGATGATTTGTTTAATGCCATGCAATAAATCAGGAGCACAACTATGACCCAAAGTCACTGGCATCAGTCTTCTGCTCTAACTTGTGGGCAAAACTCCAGTTGTTTAATGATGTGGATAAAAACTCTAAGGCATGGCTCTGCCTGGTGTCATTCCTGGTTAGTGACCAACTGTACATTGCTGCAGTGTAGATTGCCCTGGAGCCCCGCATAGTTTCCCCTTATTTTATAGAGTGGCATCTTCAAAATGGAAGAAATTAGCCACTAATGCTGTTCACACAGTTTGCCACATATCCACTAATTGGTTGAGTGTTTTCAAACTTCTGATTACTATGAAAGATATGTAGCAATAACCTCCAATAGAGGGAAATATCTTCTGTCAGAGAGGTGATTTGCAACCATTTGTCTGGGTACAGTAGAGATCTCCAGTAATAATTCATATGGAAGTATTTCCATAAGTCAAAGTAGGATGGATCTCACACTGTGCCTCTTAAACAGAAAACTGAAATAGATAATATGGTTTTATAAATTTGAACTAAATAAAAGTAGGTTCCAAAGTAAAGATCTAATGAAATTCACTTCAATATGAATAGAATAGGAAGGAAGAAAAAGTAAAAGCCTATGTTTTTACACAGACTTTGCAGTCAAGCCAGACCTCAGAGACTTTACCTTTAATTATGTTCTCAAACATGGTAATTGTTCCTTATGGGAAGCATCAGCTGGTTTTAAACCAACTTCCTTCTGAGATTAGTTCAATATATTTACTACCAGCTCCCCAAACATGACCAACATACTCTGATTTGAATCTCAACCACTGTGGGAATATCCAGCCACTGGATCTGAGTCTCCTGTCAAATTCAGCGTCATTTCATATGCTCCAAAGGCAGTCAAGGAAAATTCAAGGAATTGGAAAGGCAGGTAAAATAGGCAACAGAAGCAACATTAAGAGACAAGCAATAGTCTTCATCCCATAGAGCCTGAACTACTTCTTTAATAAGACAGTGGCTTCACTTTCTAATGTTTTGCTATATATAAATGAGACAGAGGAAGCATCACTGTTTTTCTGTCTTCACCAGTGTGCTCCTTTAGGCAACTGCCAACCTTGCTCGTTCCAGGATCCCCTTTTGCAATGCTGAAAATCCCAAGAGCTCATTAGAAAGAAGCCCGAGACAAAAATATTTTTTCTTCGTTTCGATGACAAGGGATTGCCATTTTGGGGTTTCTATCTCCCTAGAGGTTTTTAGAATTCCATTTTGTATCTTTCCCTCCAGAGGTTTTGCAAGAGAAAGACATTTAAATCCTTGAGTACCCTGTAAATATGCTATTTGCATATTGTCTTATGTAGAGTAAGGAAGTTTAAAAAAAAAGAGTTAGTATAGACACAAGGGTGGCAACTAGCAATGATGAAGCCTAAGCAGTTTTACTGAAGCCAACGGTTTACCAAAGAAAATCACTGCTCACAAAAATAAAAAAGGATTTTTGATTTGACTTCGTCTAGACTTTCAAAAACATGCAGGAAATCAAGGAGGCAGGAACAGAAGACTTGTCTCTTGCTCCCACTCTATGCCTTTGCCAGAATGTCACCTTCCTTCCTGTCATGAAAAGAGACATCCAGCCCCAAAATTCCTGCTTTATTAGATTTTACAGCAATCAAGTGAGCGCAAGTATTTATTGCATCAACATGGCAAATGTCTAGCAGCCTGTCCCTCTTTGTAAATACACAGAAAGAGTACAAATACAGAAGCAAAGCAATCTCCCTTATGCTCTTCTACTGAAACGTTGGCGCTGCAGCAAAACATTAACAGTCATATTTTAAAATATATCGGGGACGTTACAAAGGAAAAAAACAATAGGAGTTCCTGTAGGGTGGAAATACAACTTATAGGGTGGAAACAACACATTGTGTCTTGAAAATTAAGTACTTGGATGTTCTTTTGAAAGGGGTCATTGCATCTCCTGTTTCTAGCCAAAGGGGAACCAAAGCAGGGAAAGGTGGGATGCCTTGGCACAGGCACATCAGAGAGAAGAATTGAGATCTCTGACTTCCAGCTCACTTTATTTCCTCCACAGCAGATACATTATCTACTAAAGAGGGAGTGGATTCATCCAGATCAGTGAGTAATTGGTCTTGTCTTATCCAGCAATCTGCATTTTATATTTCTTCACAGTTCTAACAAACACAGTGCAAGATGCCCAGCCAAATGAGAACACTGTTTTCTCTCCTTTCGAAAAGCAAATGATCCTTGCATGATTTGCAGTTACTGTATTAATTATGAAAACATCTATTTACTTACGATTTTTCTAAACCACTCTAAACGTAAAACCATTTAAACATTGATTTAAACAGTGCCCGAGTGAACTGCCCCCAAGGAATCCCAGCCACTGAATCGCTTGAAAATGCCCTTGTAAATTAGCAAGCATTGCACAAACACTGCTGGCAAATTCAATCATTTCTGTGTCGTGCTGCATTGTTATCTCCTGCTCACTTAAAGAGCTGAAGTTCATTCTTCCTTAATTCCATGTAGGCTAGTGAGATGATATGAATGACTTTGCTTAAGTGGCACTGATTCTATTAATATTTAACTACAGAGAATAATAAAAACAGAGCAAAAAGGCTTAGGAATTAAACTATCACTTGCATGGCATTTCCTCATGCTCTCTATTTTTTAAATATCTATTATCTCTTCAACAGTATTTTTCCATTTAAAAAAATCCTTTGTACAGTAATTGTGTTTAATGTAGAGCTGTTAGAAGAAAGAAATGTAAAAGATCAAGGTTCAGGCTACGGTAAATCTAATGTCTCTTGATCCCGATGGGATTTCACAGAATTAACCAGGGCCAGGATTTTCAAAACAGATGCCTATGCCTAGGCCCAGTCATTGGCACCCATTACAGATGTTGCTGTATCAGCCCTTTCAGAAATCAGAGCCTTGACAGATCTTAAATAAAATGAAATCAATATCTTATTTATTCTTTTATTGTTTGCTTCCCGAATTACAGGAAACTGAGAAAAATATTCAAAACTGTAATACCACATATATTCTTTAAACAACAAAGGTAACAACAGCATGTGAAACTATTGTGTGAACTTCATGTCAAAAATAGATAATTATATTCCTACTATAAACCTGCATTACACCTCCAAGTAGCCATTTGTCGAGTGCAAACTATATAGCTAAAGGATAAAAAGTTAGATTTGAAAATTTATTCTCATCTTTTATAAAATATTTCTTAAATTTTAGACTTCATGACTTCATAATTATTTTGGTCATGATATAAACTTATCTCAGTGATTAATATGATTACATAAGTAAATATTAAATGCCTGAGGTACTACTATAAGTTAAATATAAAAAAAAGGCTGTGTTCATATTTTTTTTCTATTTTCAAGATTAGGAGATAGTTTCTAATTCTATAAAAGATATACTACTACACAGCTTTTCATTACAGCAGGGTTAAAAATGTTAACTCTCAGTGGAGCAGTGAGGATTTAATTAAAGTTTGCAAACGCTGTGTTTCCAATATTTGTAAAGGAGCGTGAAAGATATGCAGAGTAATTCTTACTATAGTATTACAAGTGTTATTCTCCGACAGTCTATTAATATTTTCCCCATTTTATTCCCTAAACTCAAATAATTCTAATATTGTTCTCAGACATATTACAAACTTTCTGCCTCTTGTGTTCTTTTAGTTTCATACACTCACAGCAGTTGGTGATGTCTATATTTGTATAGATAAGTAAATGCACTTTAATTCTGCAGCAATCCTTTCTTGACTGATAAATAGAAATGATTAAGCAACAGTTGGGCAGAGAACTATAGCCTTAGTTGGYTGCCCCTCCTACAGCTAATATTTCAGCCTTAATGAAGTTAGTCATCTTACATTAGATATAATGGTGCCAGGCAAATTGTGAATGATGCCAATAACTTGTGCAATTTTCTGAAAAGCCACTTCAGCTGTTAAATTGTCCTACTTCTTCATTCTCGTGATCTTGCTAATGGAATAATTTGAAATTAAGGCAAGCTAAAAGTATAAATAAGATATAAACAAAATGGAGTATTTTGCTATAACACAGGAGGAGGATGCCATTCCTGGGTCCTGATCTTACAAGCACTTAATACAGCCATGTTTTTACTCATTTATGAGATTTGCTTACATTGTGAGGCTAGATTCTTGTTACATACGAAACCGGAGCAGATTTTAGTACAGGAAGGAAATTGAAACGGATAATTTGCTCAAGAAGTGGACCCACGTGAACCTCATGAATTTCAACAAGGCCAAGTGCAAGGTCCTGCACCTGGCTCAGGGCAACCCCCAGTATCAATACAGGCTGGGGGACGAAGGGATTGAGAGCAGCCCTGCCGAGAAGGACTTGGGGGTACTGGTGGATGAAAAGCTGGACATGAGCCAGCAATGTGCGCTCGCAGCCCAGAAGGCCAACCGTATCCTGGGCTGCATCAAAAGAAGCGTGGCCAGCAGGTCGAGGGAGGTGATTCTGCCCCTCTGCTCTGCTMTGGTGAGACCCCACCTGCAGTACTGCGTCCAGCTCTGGAGCCCTCAGCACAGGAAAGACATGGACATGTTGGAAGGGGTCCAGAGGAGGGCCACAAAAATGATCAGGGGGATGGAACGCCTCTCCTATGAAGAAAGGCTGAGGGAGTTGGGGTTGTTCAGCCTGGAGAAGAGAAGGCTCCAGGGAGACCTTATTGCAGCCTTTCAGTACTTAAAGGGGGCTTATAAGAAAGATGGGGACAGACTTTTTAGCAGGGCCTGTTGTGACAGGACAAGGGGGAATGGCTTTAAACTAAAGGTGGGTAGATTTAGACTAGATATAAGGAAGAAACTTTTTACACTGAGGGTGGTGAAACACTGGAAGAGGTTGCCCAGAGAGGTGGTAGATGCCCCATCCCTGGAAACATTCAAGGTCAGGTTGGACGGTGCTCTGAGCAACCTGATCTAGTTGAAGATGTCCCTGCTCATTGCAGGGGGGTTGGACTAGATGACCTTTAAAGGTCCCTTCCAACCCAAACTATTCTATGATTCTATGAATTCTTCACTTACAACATTTAAGTAACCTATAACATTCAGAAGAGCAGGAATGATGCCTTCAAATTCAGGAACCTGTTGAAAATCAGATGACATCAGTCTAAAACTACAATTGCAATTGGATTTAAATGTTCTTCAGTAGTTCCTGTCACAATTTTGTGTTCTGCASTCTTATATGGTTTCCCTAGATTTAATTGTGTTTCAGAAACAATGGCACACATACAGCACTTGTATGGTATGGTGTTTTTTCTCCCCACCAAAAAGCATGAAGCTAAGGTCAAAAAGTAAGCTGGGATTTTGGTACCCTCTTTGAAATATTTCACGGTAGCAAAAAGTATTAATAATACTCCACATGTTTTGGCCCATTTAAGACTCTCACTCCAGGAAGTATGCCTCACCTGTAAACAGCATATTTTCACTGCATGCTTCTAAACTGCAGACAAGGTTGAAAGGAAAATAATCTACATTTTTCAAGAGGCTTATTTTATAATGAAGGACTCCAGTGGTTCATATGCAATATGAATAATGAATCTTTAAAATTCTCATTGATACATGTATGCACAAGAAACAAACATTACTTAGAGGTAAAACTGAGATGTGAAATAACTTAGTTACGAACCACAAAATGAAGCACTATGCGGGTGGTGAGAATAAAACAAATCAGAAGTCCTAAATCCATATGATATTGAGCTGAAACCCAGGAAATTAAATTAATTTATTGCTATGACTATTACATATTTATAAAGCACCTTACAAATGAGAACTTCAGAGGATTTTTCAAAGGATTCATTAATTAGATCACAATAATCCAGTGAATTAAGTATTAGGGTATTCATTTTAAAGACCATTAAACTTAGGCATGGACAGCTTAAGTGACATACCCAAGAGTGTATAATATAAAACAGTGCTAAAAGAAAAACTTGGGCATCTTAGTTCTCTTGAAAACTAAGAGCTGAGACTTCAACTTTCTTTTATGAAGAATATAGTAAGGAAAAATGTATGTTCTATGCATGGAGGAGGGATTTTGACCATCACGGGTTTAAATGAAAGTGCAGTAAAGAATCAAAACTCAGCAAGGAGCAATGAGTAGATCAAGCCTGGAAAACATGGAGAGTAAATAACAAGTTTTATCTGTGAAGTGCGATTTAGTTATTAACTGAGACAAGAGCCTAATATGAACTGGAGGTGGCATAGAATCATTACAGGAAATTACATGCAATATTGGGATTATTTTGATAGTAGACATTTGCTAGATACCCACCTGATCAGAAAAGGCAAAATGAGGTGGAGATGATAATTGAAATGCAAAACAGGCAGATGAAAAGATGACATAGTGTCCTGGTTTCAGCTGGGATAGAGTTAATTTTTTTTCCTAGTAGCTGGTATATGCTATGTTTTGGATTTAGTATGAGAATAATGTTGATAACACACTGATGTTTTTAGTTGTTGCTAAGTAGTCTTTTAGTCAAGGACTTTTCAGCTTCCCATGCTCTGCCAGGTGCACAAGAAGCTGGGAGGGAGCATAGCCAGGACAGCTAACCCAACTGGCCAATGGGGTATTCCATACCATGTGACATCATGCTCAGCATATAAAGCTGGGGGAAGAAGAAGGAAGGGGGGGACGTTCGGAGTGGTGGCGTTTGTCTTCCCAAGTAACCATTACGCATGATGGAGCCCTGCTTTCCTGGAGATGGCTGAACACCTGCCTGCCGATGGGAAGCAGTGAATGAATTCCTTGTTTTGCTTTGCTTGCGTGCACGGCTTTTGCTTTACCTATTAAACTGTCTTTATCTCAACCCACGAGTTTTCTCACTTTTACCCTTCTGATTCTCTCACTCATCCCACCGGGGGGGAGTGAGCGAGCGGCTGTGTGGTGCTTAGTTGCTGGCTGGGGTTAAACCACGACACATAGGTTGCAATCAATGGGAGGTTTCAACAGCTGCCTGGGCAAGTGCTGGAGTCCACTGAATTGGATTAGAAAATGTCACCAGTGCAGCAGCCAGTCAGATTCAGTTTATAGTAGTTTGGCACAGTGGAGAGGTCATGTTTCATTAGGATTAGTCCTGTTTCCTTTTAACATAGTTCCCAGAATATCATGCAAGAAGCGATATAGTTCAAATTTTCACAACTTGTCAGGTTTCTTGTATGCACCACTGTCATTTTAAATACTTGTCTACAGCATATATTTTTGCTGTAGCTATGCTTGCAGCAATGTAATTGCATCTCCCACACTGCATATATCACTTAAGCGAGCAGTTAAAATTTTAAAATTTCAAATGTCTAAACCTAGATTATCACAGAGCTCTTTAAGAAACAGTATAGGTGCTTATCTTGTTTTCTTATACTTGCAGTCTTTCCCATTCTATTCAATTCTGGATATTCACCATTGATCACTTGCTGCTTACCGTCTGTGTAAGTCTGGTCACCATCTTCATAGTTCCTCCTCAGAACCCTACACTTTCTGAAGACATACATTAAAGCAGGCTACCATTAAGCCACCAATACCAAATCAAGCAGTCTCCAAACTAGTTTTTCTTCTTTCATCCAAAAGAAACAAGGTCAAACACAGTATTTTTAATATTCCCTCTTATTTTCTCATCATCTGTCTTAGAGGGTCTAGCTCCCTCATGGCCAGCTCTTTGCATGTGAGAGTCATGAATAAAGCAGCACTACTGATTAACTTGTCAATTAAGTACATGTCCAGGTGCTTTATGAGCTCAGAGTGTAATAGGCACTATGACAAGAGAGAATGAAATGCATATGGTAAGATTATTTCAAAATAATTTTCTACAATCTTGGTTTCAAAATACAGCCAATTTTTCCTCTTACATATATATTATGCCAAATATCTGAGCCTTCAGACACAAAAAGTTATGGAATGCAGCACTAAGCTAGAGGTCTGAATTTTGGAAAGCACTGATCACCCAAAAGCCTCATAACTTGAAACAGAACATAAGAATACTTAGACCCTTACAGTATCAGATGTTGTTATTATTTGAAGCGGTACAATGAAACTTCTGTGAATACTCTGGGGCTCATAAAAATGAGCTATTTAATGGAACAGCACATGAACTGTTGTCCAAAGATGAGGGATGTGTTGGAGAGGTACAATGCCCTGCAGGAGTTGACTTTGGTCTAAGGTTTAATCTTTCTGTCTGATTTTCTTGGGGTTTTCTCCTGTTCCCTCAAAGTTATATCTGAACACTTTCCACATCATATGGATTGTAATAGCAGAAATTAATTGTCAAATTCATTTGTTATTTGAATATATTATGTGACTGAACACACTGACAAAAAAGAAATCAGGAAGTAAAACATAAGAGAAGAAAAATCCCTTCTATTCTCTAGAAAGGTGAAGGCAAATACTGCATGACTGAACCAGCCATTTAACGGCTCATATCAAATCATAGTCATATCATGTAAGTATCAAATTTTACCTTGTTACAAACTTGAAAAAAAATCAGTGAACATACCTCATTTTATTTCATCATACCAAGCCCACACTCTGATATTGAGGGATGTCTTGCAGCACTGGAAACAGCTTAGAATTTCTGATGGGAATCATTTACTGTGATAAGCAATAACAGCAAGAACATTTGAGATGGAGCCGGTTTGGGATCAGCTCCAGAGAGATGCTGAGAAAGAATTTAAGCATGCATTTTAGGTCTATACACCTCAGTGGGTTTGACCCACTGTTCCCCAAATATGTGATATCTCAGGAAACAAGATGATTTTAATGAGATGGAACAGCTATTCCCCAGGACAATAGTACTCTACAGAATAACCTGTGTGTGAAGTAAATTTTCAGTGGTTGTTATCAATTAATAACTTATAGCACTATATTTAAGTACACTGATGTAAAAATGTATGGACAGCACAGGGCCATGCAGATCTCAAATACTCAGAGTAATAGCCAAATGTAATAATTAATGATAAATTTAAAAGTCTGAGATTAGCAAAATTAATCACACAGTCCAGAAAGACTTTGTAAGTAGGTAAGAAAAATTATATAGGGAAGGGGGATGAGGCTGCACTGCCATTAGCCTGCTCTCTGTGATAGCTCATTAGGTTAGCTTTTACCAAAGGAGTCAAACCTAAGTATATGTGTGTAGTAGCTGAAACATAAAAAGCAAGCAGGAAGCTCCTGCTGGGAACATAGGGAGAAGAGCTCTCAGATTTCTCTGGATGAGGTTAGAGAAATGTCTGCGGATATGTTCCCCTGTGGAGTTCAATAGCAAAGTAACCATTAAACAGCCAAAAGCATGGCACCAGCAAGGGAAAAAGACAAAAAGGCAAAAAGCCTCTACAGCAGCAGATGTACTGTGCTAGCAACAAAAACTACAGCACTGGATCTAATGGTCATTACTGGTGTGTTGCTATCGCACTGAGGTAGATTAGCAAAGTATTAAAAGTGAACCCAGGCCCAAAGTGAGGACCGGGGACATTCTGTTAATGACATGCAGAATTATTAAAATAAAGATAGAAAATTTGTCTGTCTATGTATGACTGCAAGGCAAGAGAAGGGAAGGAAACCTTCCTGCTGTTAGCCAGTGTAAGTAATAAAAGTAAAAAAAAAAAAAAAAAGGAAAGAGGAGAAACTGCAGTCTTGTTTGTCCACTGATGGGGAAGAATACCCATGCCTTGTAAGTAACAGGATCACAAACTCTACATTGGAAGGCCAGCCCAACAACTTACTTTCTGCACCTTACATCATCCCCACCAAAAATAAAATCCCTGACAAGTCACAATGCTTACAGTGGAACAGGAGCTAGCTCCTCCTATAGCAACACTGGTTTGGCATAATTTTATAAAACACATATCTCTGTCAGTAAAACAGACTGCAAAGATCAACTAAGAGCAAATACTCTTAAGCAGGTAAGAAGGTGCCACCTTTATGTCATCCCTTGGCCCTGAGGTTCTGTCCAATTGGATCTTACATCCTGGCTTCTATCTACTATTTTCTTGTGCCTAGTTAACTTGAACTGCTTAACAAGCTTTATGCATGGCTTCACATTCCTGCCATAAATCTACTAGTAATATCAATACTGCATGTTGCATTTCTCCTAAGAATGATGGTGTTCCAAAAGAGAAGAGTCATAAGAGAAGAGCATATGACACATTTTATTCACAGAAAGGTGGCATCTGAGACCAGGAAGGGCGCTAGATTAGTACTGTTTTCTCTAACTGTGGGTCATAAATCCCTTGGAGGTCATACAAAGGTTAAAAAAGAGAGCTGTCAGTGAGCAACAGCTCAATCCCTGCAGGGCTGGGAAATAAGAGAGTCTATTATTACTTACTCCAATTTTTACACTTCCCAGAAAACTTCAAATTACCTTTAATTACTGGAAACAGTTCTGCTCCTTCAAAATTAGGAAGTCAACAAGCACAGTTGTTTTTCACTCTCCTGTCCTGGAGGGACTGGTTAATACTGACTGGCGGAGATCACTCAAAAACAGATGAGCTGAAAGGGCCTTTAACTTTCAGAAAGTTGGCTAAATGTAATCACTAAACTAAAAGATCTGGGGAGAGATGATAAGGAAAATAGACCATTGTTCCACAGCCATTTCTTTTGGCAACTGGGTCTTTCTCGGAAAGCTCCTGTCTCCTGTGTCCCCAGCCACATGTTTCCATCCCCTGAACATGTGTTCGGTTGTGCTGGTATAATTCCGCTCACTGCACAGATCTCTGGGGAACTAGGTTCTAACTCCCAGGTTAATAACAAGCCTCCCGGTAAAGGAAGCATATTTTTAAAACAGATCAGTAATCTATCTGTTTCATCACGCAACCCCATAAACAGTCGTAGGAGCAAACAACAGGGACAGAATTAACTTAAGCAGAATGAGCTACTGAATCACTGCCTCAGGACAGAGTGGGAATAGAGCTAGGGGACACAAGGACAAGGACTAATTACTGACTAGAACACCAGTCTGGAAGACAGAATGACAGAGGGTGTCAGGAAACCTATCCAGGGTAGAGAAGGACAGGGTGAGTCAGCAGCAACAAGAGAAACAAAAAAACCATGATTTGATGCAAATGAAATCAATGAGATGTTGGCAGAATTGTTTCCAAGAAGAATGTTTTTCAGTGTTTTCCATGAGGTCTTCAGCAGAACCAAATATGGTGAGGCTATTGAAGTTTGCAAGGACAGAACTACAAGACCAAGCGAATACAGAAGCATTGATTAAATGCAGAGGAAGGAGAGTAAGAGTACATCAAAGGAGACCAAAAACATCTCTTCAGAGTTGAGGAAGAAAAAAATTGGAAAGTTAATCAATTCTCCTTTTAACTTATATAAACAATACCAAGTGAAAACAAACCAAAACAAAAGTTATATTATAAATGCATACCTGTTTCATTTGGAGAGAAACTGAAGGAGTGTAAAATATGCAAATGGCAGCATGAGTCAGGGCATCTGGAGTATTTAGTCTGTAACTTCCCTCCTTTTTATACTACCTACTGCCAGAGAAAAAACAAAAGGTCTAGGGAAGCACCCTCCTTTCTCAGATGCACTGCTGAGCTCAGCTGCTTCCCCTCCATGTACAGATCTCCAGCTGTTTGGGAGTTCTAAGTACTCACTGACAGAGTTTAAACTTCCTAATAATAGCAGGAAAAAAATTATATATGTATTACATCTAAAAGACATTACTCCCAAAAAATGTAAGTTCTTTCAGTTGCAAGGACAAGCATTCAGAAAATATCCCAGACTGTCTTTGTCTGCAGTTCCTTTTTTAAGTCATCCTGTGCAATGAATGAGGCAAGGTCTCAATGGATGGTGAATATAAGGGAAGGAATGACTAAAACATGATCATGCACTTGAAGATAGCATCATAATATTTATGTAGATGTATACAGTATAACCATTCCATCCATCCCACATTTTAATGGAAATAAAAAAGATTTTCTACCATAGCAATCCTTACATATGAACTACATTTATTTTGAAGAGGGGAAAAGAAGGTGGTGAAGAAGTATGGCAAATTTCTATTTCAGTGAGGCTTGCCTAAGAAAATGAAGAAAGTAAAAAGCATAGGTGTTAATGGATTGTGTGTGCACACTTTTATTATAATTGTCATAGGAGTAACACAGTAAAAATCATAAAAAATATGATTAAAATATGAATAAAATCATAATGCTAAGAAGTTCCAAATTAATTTACCATTGATAATTTTTACAGCCCTCACAAATTTAGATTCCTTTTAATATTCATTATAATCAATATAGGTATGTATACAGAAGTATAAGGGTTGACACAGTTATCTACATATCCTGTTCAATATAATTTCTTACATGCACTAAATTCATAGGCATGACTAGGGAATACACAGCCTCTTCAAGTGGAGAACATAATGTATAATAATGAGACTGAATTTGTCCTTTTCATCTGCAGGGCACTAGAGATAACTGCGGCATTCTTGGTATGACAGTGTGGCAGGCATGATTCTGAGCACCATATGTCAATGGCTCTGTAACCTCCCTCTGAACTGAAGTAATTTAACTCTTTTTTTCCAAATAAACCTTAACTATTATAGCCAACAAATAGCTCTTCTGCATTCTAAGTCAGTCCTTCCTCTCTTTCATTTCGGTTGTTTCCAACACTTCTGAAGTTTATGTTTTATCGGTAGTAATGTGTAAATCATCAAAATACATACATACAATTTACTCAACACTAAAGGAGTTTCTGTCCAAGCTAGTATGAAAACAAAAGAAACAAAAATTCAAGTATATATATCTTCATGTAGCTGAATGGACAGGCAACCTATTACTAAGGCAAAGCTCCAACACACCTCTCAAAAGCCAGAGCACGCCTTTCCATCAGAATTAAGAGGTTTCAGATCAGGCTATATTTACAAAAGTGCTTTGTTTTCAGAAAATGTTCATTTTTTCCTATTTCTCTTGTTTGTTCTATGATGACTCCAGAGATCAAGAGTAACAAATGACTGACAAACACACCGAAATCTGCTTCTGAGACTAAAAGTGGAAGCTATACCCTTCATTATGAAGATGTTAATAAAATTTTCTCATCTGGATGATCCCTAATTTAGTTTTTACATGTTCCTTGATTATAGCTACTTGTGTCAACATTTTTTTGTGTGCCTAACTCGAAAATAGAGGAATGAATAATGTGATACCCTGTGAGAGCCTAGAATACTGTATCTTTTTTCAGGAAGTAATTTCTAAGCATGATGGAATAAAGACTCCCTGTTATTTCATTCTKCAGACAGCATAGCTTACAGTTTTAATTCTGAAATTCTCACCAAATTGCACATTAGATTCTCCTACAGGAAATTCTTTGTTCACACTTGGCTCAGGAAAATCTGAAACTTTGGCAAGTAAGATAAGTAATGTCTAATATTCCTCCTTCACTACATCCATAAATGAAGGAAGCTGAAGAACACATTCAGTAAACTGGAATTGAAAATGCATGCCAGTAAGTTCAGGCAAAGCACTCCTAAATAGAAGATTAGTTTTACATTTCCCACACATCAAATTAAATCCCATGAAAATCAGATTTCACTTTTCACCTTCTAAAACATTATTCATATTGTGTTTTTAATCAAACAGAAATAGGAAATAAAAAGAGAAAAAATACAACCATTGTAAATGGCTGTACATCTAGTTTATTTGGATTTTCTTAGCAGTCTTCAGCTGTTATTTGAATCTCATCAGCCTGTTAACTGGGCCAGTGGAAAGGTCATTAGAAAAACATTTCTGGTGGCATTCTGTCTGAAACAGAACCATTAGAAGAAAAAAAGTCTGGGAATATTACAGAACAAAATAGCAAGGAAGATAAATTTCCCAAACATGGAGTTAAGGAAAGGTGCAAGCTATCATTTAATCTTGGATTAATATTCAAGAGGTTCTTTAGCTAGCACTGCCTGATCACCTGACTCTGACATAGTAGAGTATTGCAGGTACAGCAATGGTGTCATTACTTTGACACAAATTTCTAAACCCAGCATACACTTTCTACTTTTTTGCTGTTAATCACGTTAATCAGAATTTTTATTTAAGCAAGTGAATAATCATTGATTTCACTCTGTAACCATGCAGGATGCATAAAGTTTATATGCAGCTTGAATTTGTTATTGCTAACACAGATCAATCCAATTTGGTGTGCAACCATCACTTTTCAATTTTTTCTTTTTGGACAATGACACTTTTTTTTCTTTTTGAAACTCCATTTTTAAATGACTACCAACTCAGTATCAATACAATTTCTACTAAAAGAACACTTCTTTTTCATGCTGGTAATTTTAAATTCAACTTTTAGCTGCAGTAAAGGAATGGATTACGGTGGCTCTCAGATCTGTCACTAGTGGTTATTTGCCAACATTACCCATTATTGTGGAACTCAGCAACTAGTAGCAATGCTTAATATATACTTAGAAGAGCCCAGGACAGGAGAAATAGGAAGATCTTTTGCTTACAGCTCAAAATATACAGACTGAGAGGTGCTGAAACTTTAGTATTCCTAGCAAAACTAAATAGGGTTACTTGTGCAACTGGACAATATTTTCTAGTTTAGCTATTAACCCCTTGCTATAAGAGGTGTTACTTAATACTTAAGAAATGTACAGGACTGAAGACAGGACCATCACTACCTCTCTGTGTCTAACTCCCATAACTAAAGCAGCTTTTCTCTGTTTAGACATGTTAGGATGATTTTCAATTGTAGTATCTCAGATCCTAGAAGAGCTATAAAGATATGTAATAATGAATTTAAATAGACTAAGTGGTGCTTTCTGTGGGGAAAAAGGCTCAGATTTCCAGATCAAAGACAGTAGGAAACAGTAGGAAAGAGGTTCTAACTCCTAACTTTATTAATGCTTCATCTCTGTGCCTCAGCTTCTTTGTAAAATTGGATCAAACAACAGGAGTTGCAAAGATAAACAAATGACCTACTCACTTTCAGTATCTACTGCTTCCAAACATGAAGTCTTGCTAAAGAAACACATTTCTGAGTGCAATATTCAGAGAAGTTGAGTACTTTTGTGCTGCTTGGTTATTTAATACATTAGCCAGTGTGCTGCCATTTTTAAGTATTCATCAGAGGCTCACTGTATTCAGAGAGGCATCTCTTGTTACTTTATGCACCTAAAGGAGTTAATGACTGTGAAGTGGTCAAATACTCTTGTAATCAGCCCAGTTAAAAAAAAAAATCATAGCTATAAATCAAGAGGATTAAATAAAGATATCGCTTCCCTCATTGCAGCACCTGAATGATGAAGAGCTCTCTTTTATTCTGTGCTCATATAGCTCTTTTCATAAACTATCATAGGCGATGCCGTAATATAACAATGTTAGAAAACTATTGGAAATAATATTATGACAATATATAATAGCCTACTTGGCCAATATAAAACAATGCTTTAATATATTAGAAATATATTCACAGTTTAGCTTTAGTTCACCTATGTTAGCTACTACGTTTTATGTTGTATAAAATCAGCCTTGTTTGTACTGCTCATGTTATAGAAAAAATGCAGGGATTACCCCCAAAATAATTTTTATTTTACTTTAAGTCAGTTCAAATATCTGTATGACTGAAATGAATAACAACTTATTAGATTAATCTTCAGCCCAAAGAGGCACAGCATATCCAGGTCTGCCTGGTGATGTGGGCTGCCTCTTTGCCATCTGCTTCTAAGCAGGAAGAGCAGAAGACTGTTCTGCCAGAGGGAATTCCTTCCCAAAGGCTGATATTTGGCAGCGGTAGTCCCCATACTGATGCTTAACAGAGCAGTAGGAAGCACTCTCAGCACCTGTGTCTCAAGGTGCAGCTCCTTTTCCGCTACCTGCATACATATTCTTCTGACTTTTTACCTCTAGCAATGTAGACAGCCCTAGTGTTTCACTGTGATGCATCTTGCTCCCCAACATAAGACAGCCTTAAAAATAAAAAAAGAAAGCTATACCTAGCAAAACTAGAGATTAAGGTTTTACACAGTGCAAGCAAACAGAGCATTGCAAGCAAAAAATAAAAAACAAACCCCATAAAATATTGTTCTAAACTATGCTTACAACTATGTTTCATTCACATCCCTCATGCAAATTTTTTTCACTGTGCTGTTGCTCAAAGGCCACATAGTCATGAATTCTGCCCCTTCCCCCCACTTCATGAGGCTCCACAAGAATAACCTCCATCTCCAGCTACTTTGATACGGGTTTAAACGCCCTGGGGAGTTCTAGCTGCAGTCAGACAGCTTACAGTGTAAGTTGTTTTTGCTTTGCTTTTTTAATAATCATGTTGCTTAATACAGGCTGTTCATTTGGTAATCTTCAGTTCTTGTTACAGATTTCAATATCTTCATGATAAATATTATATCAGATGTTGGATATAAACAAAAGCTGCTATGCATCTGATCTCTGATATACTAACAACTTCTCACAGAGACCTCACCTTCTACAACTGGTACAAATGTGGCATCAATAAAAAGTGATCTGCTTGATGCACCTGAGAGTAAATTCTTTCCCTTCCCTTTGCCCTCCTTTAACATGGTTTCTTTTGCCAGAAGAGGTTTAAAGTAGTTTGGAGCTGAATTTTTGTTATCTATCAATTATATGTTGCCAAATCAACAGCTAATCCTTTGCAATTCGCCAAGATGTCAAGGGAATTAAGGAAAGAAATTTTATTATTTGGTATTCAAATCAACTTTTCTACCACCAGTTTTATTCTACTGTGGTCAAAGCAAAATTTCCACTAAAGTAAGCATTAAAAATCGCAGGACAGGATCCTGGAACACTACAGGAACCAGAACATTCAGAGGAAGGTGCCTGAACATTCAGTCTTACAAAGAGTAAATACCCCAAACTGCTCTCCATCAGTATCAGATGACCTGTTTTCTGCCACCTATCATAACAGAACTTGAGGAATGAAATGGGAAATCAGGAAGAGGAGCATAATTGGTAAGAAATTAAATAATAACGGAGAAATAACAACAGAAAACAAAAGTGGCAGATGAATAAAAACCAACCCTAGAAAGAGGAAGAAAAGAAAGAAGTAAACTGAGACACTGAATCATTGGCATTCTGACATACTAAAGGGGCCAGCTTTTCTATCAGTTTTTAATGAAGGAGGAATTTCACACAGTAAGTTTAAACAAAAAGAATGCAKCACGTTTCCCCACAATACATACCAAATTTATTAACGTGGAGTGATAACACTCCACGGTGTTATCAGCTGTGGAGAGAGCAATGTATATGGCATTGAGTAATGCAAGTGAAGGCTACCTGGTAACTCATCTCTTTCATATTTGATTTCTCAGATCATCTCAGAGATCCAATGGTCTATTCCTGTCATGTCACAGTCTTTAGTCTTTTGTGAAATATTGAAGGAATTGCTGCTAAGTTCTCCTGTCTCCATTTGTCTCTTGAGGGTTATTGACTTTGGTTCTGTCTAAGGGTTCTTTCTTCTAAGATAAAACCCTAGAGGTCTCTTGGTGAAAAAGAAAAAAAAAAAAAAAAAAAAAAAAAAAGAAAAATACTGAACAGAAGCTTTCCAGTTTTCATTTATAGATATAAAAAATATAAAACATGACTTAGTTGAGCATTCCCTTTGCCTGCTAGCAATGGGCACTGCCTACACAGGTTTGCATGCCTTACACATGCTTTGTGAGTGTAGTCTTATCAATCACCAGCTGTGTAGAGCTAGAGCTAGTTACGCACACACAGGTCAGTATCTACAGCCATTCAAAACACAAGCTTTGTTCTAAACATGGCTATGTGAATTGTTATTAGGTGAAAAGAACTTCTGGTTTGATTTGAATATCTCATTTCTTCTGTTCCATTCCAAACTCTGGGACATGCCTCATTCTCAAATGGAGATTTTCATTATGTTTAAGAACATAATTCATTCTGAAGCTGTATACCCTTCACTTAATTTGAAAGGTGTGAACTTTTCCATAAATCATGGAACGCAACTGGTTTCTTAGCTGTTAGAAAAGGAAAAACAAAACCAAACCCAGCATTGACTACTATGACTTTACTATAAATACCCTTGAAGGGGCACAGCGATTGCCACAAATATAAAATTTAGAACCATTCATCTTAAAATAGACCACAAAAAAAGCATTTATCATACAGAACAGCAAAACGCAGACACTTGTAAACTGACCAACCAAAGAAATGCACAGAAAGAGCTCCATTTGCTGGAAAAACGTGAAACATCTGTGGTTCCCACCAGAAGCAGAATTTGGTTAGAATTCAAGAATATATACTTAGGACTGATATCAGATCAATATCATTAGACTCCAATGAAGATGAAAGCCTCTTACTGAAAATATAAATTACCTTTTACCATCAAGATTTCAAGTTATATTAAAACAGCATTCTTATCTTCCCCTTCCTTCAGTCAAAATGACATTTCCAACAATAGTTCACATGAAACATAATTTAAGCAGTGAATCAGAGACTGAAACATCAATCCATTAAGCTTCCTGTTTCTCATTAAGTGTAGGGGTGGAGAAGTTCAAACTTTACTTAGTATGTTGCAGATGAAGATATCACAATGTAATCTCACCTAATTTCAGTTTCTTTCCATAATTGCTCTGAAGGGTTGTAACTTCTTTTCCCAGTGTAAAGCCTGGAATCCAAACTGTTCTGTATGGCATTGAGGTTAGAATCACAGAATCATAGAATATCTCAAGTTGGAAGGGACCCATAAGGATCATTGAGTCCAACTCCCTCCTTCTCACAGGACTACCTAAAACTAAATCATATGACTAAGAGCATTGTCCAGACTCTCCTTGAACTCTGACAGGCTTAATGCTGTGACCACTTCCCTGGGGAGCCTGTTCCAGGGACTGACCACCCTCTCAGTGAAGAACCTTTTACTAATGTCCAATCTGAACTTCCCCTGATGCAGCTTCACTCCATTTCCTCTTGTCCTATCGCTCATCACCAGAAAGAGGAGATCAGCACCTCCCCCTCCGCTGCTCCCCTTGAGGAATTTGTAGACTGTGATGAGATCACCCCTCAGCCTTATCTTCTCCAAGCTGAACAAGCCAAGTGACTTCAGCTGCTCCTCACAAGTCTTGCCCTCGAGACCTTTCACCATCTTGGTTGCCCTCCTCTGGACACACTCTAAACAGTTTGATGTCCTCCTTACATTGAGGTGCCCAAAACTGCACACAGTACTTGAGGTAGGGCTGCACCAGTGCAGTGCAGAGTGGGACAATCACCTCTCTCGACCGGCTAGCTATGCCGTGCTTGATGCACCCCAGGACACACTTGGCCCTTTTGGCTGCCAGGGCACACTGTTGACTCATATTCAACTTGCCATCAACCCAATCCCCCAGATCTCTTTCCGCAGGGCTGCTCTCCAGCCTCTCATCCCCCAGTTTGTACGTATAACCAGGATTACCCCACCCCAGGTGGAGAATCCAGCACTTGCTCTTGTTAAACTTCATACGGTTGGTGATTGCCCAGCTCTCTAGTCTATCCAGATCTTGCTGTAAGGCCTCTCTACCCTCAAGGGAGTCCACAGGTCCTCCTAGTTTAGTATCATCAGCAAACTTACTTAACATACATTCGATTCCTGCGTCCAGATCATTTATAAAAACATTAAAGAGCGCTGGTCCTAAAATTGAGCCCTGGGGAACCCCACTGGTGACTGGCCGCCAGCCTGATGTAACCCCATTTACTATAACTCTTTGAGCCCAACCCATCACCCAATTGTTCACCCAGCATATTATGGACTTGTCTAGCTGTATGCTGGACATCTTGTCCAGAAGGATACTGTGAGAGATGGTATCAAAAACTTTGCTAAAATCCAAAACCACCACATCTACTGGCTTTCCTTGGTCAACTAGATGGGTGACCTTGTCATAAAAGGAAATTAAGTTAGTTAAACAGGACTTTCCCCTTGTGAACCCATGCTGGCTATGACCAATGACTGCATTGTTTCTCAAGTGTTTTTCAATAACTCCCAGAATAACCTTCTCCATAATTTTACCAGGCTCCGAAGTGAGACTGACAGGCCTGTAATTACCAGGGTTTTCCTTCTTAGCCTTCTTGAAAATTGGGACAACATTTGCCAGCTTCCATTTGGCTGGGACCTCTCCAGACTCCCAAGACTGTTGAAAAATAATGGAGAGAGACCAATAACATTGGCCAGCTCTTTCAGTACCCTGGGACGAACCTCATCGGGCCCCGTACATTTATGTGCATCCAGTTGGAGCAGCAAATTCAGGGTCGGCTGGGAGTTTATCATCCCTCCAGTCACGGTCTTCCAACACAGGGCTCCAAGGGTCCCAGGGCCCGTCATCGGTGTTAAAGACAGAGGTGAAGAAGGCATTAAATGTCTCTGCTTTGTCTACATCCCTATTTGTGATGTGACCGACCTCACCAAGTAACGGACCAATGTTATCTCTGATCCTCCTTTTGCTGTTAACATAGTTTTGTTGTCCTTCACAGTGCTGGCCAGCTTGAACTCTAATCGAGCTTTGGCTGCACAAGTTTTCTCCCTACAGTGGTGAACAGCAACTACTCTGTAGTCCTCCCGTGTCGCTTGTCGTTGCTTCTAATGTCCATACACTTTCCTTTTCTGCCTAAGTTATAGAAGAAGATCCCTGCTCAGCCAAGCTGACCTTCTGCCCCGCTTACTTGACTTCCAACACTTTGGAATTGCCTGCTCCTGCGCGCTTAAGAGATGGCTCTTAAAAAGTGACCAGCATTCATGGACCCCAATACCTTCAAAAGCAGATTCCCAGGGGACCTTACTAACTAATTCCTTCATCAGCCCGAAGTCTACTCTCCCCACATCCAGGGTCGAAGTTTTGCTGGCAGTTTTTCTCCTATTGCCAATCATTTGAAACTCAACTACTTCATGGTCACTGTGATCAAGACAGCCACCAATCACCACTTTGCCCACGAGTCCCTCTCTGTTTACAAACAACAAATCTAGGAGGGCACCTTTCCTAGTTGGCTCCCTTAGTACCTGCATGAAGAAGTTATCTTCAGTGTGCTTCAGAAATTTCGTGGACCTGTTTGTGTCCACTGTATGATATTCCCAGTTGACGTCTGGGAAGTTAAAACCACCCATAAGCACAAAAGCTGTTGATCTAGTGATATTCCTTAATTCCTTGTAGAATAATTCATTGGTGTCGTCATCCTGGCTGGGTGGTTGATAGTAGACGCCCACAACAACATCCACTTTATTTGTTTTCCCCTTCATCCTTACCCAGAGGCTCTCAACCATGTCTCAACTGTAAGCGCCATACAATCCAACCCCTCCCTTACATACAGTGCCAACCCCCTGCCTTGCCTGCCGTGCCTATCCCTCCTGAAAAGCCTGTAACTGTCCATCACGGCACACCAGTCACAGGACTCATCCCACCAGGTTTCGTTTATGCCAATGATGTCGTAGCTCTGGGACTGGACCAAAGCTTCTAGCTCCTCTTGTTTATTCCTCATGCTGCGCGCATTAGTATAAAGACATTTCAAATGTGCTCCAGTGTACTGAGCACATCATGGAGCAGACTGAAGGACCTCACTAGCATACCATCCCTCAAACACTGGTGTGCCGCCCCCAAGCTTGTCTCTAGCAAGCCTGGTTTTATCCCTTTCCCCCTTCAAATCTGGTTTAAAGCTCTTTCAATGAGCCCTGCTAATTCTTATGCAAAGATCCTTTTCCTCCTTTGAGAACGGATTATCACAAAAGCATCAACAAAGGAACATTACAGAACTTCCATGAGAGTCTACCCATTTTATAGGTAGAAAAATACACCCAAGAAGACAACTGAAACACAGCTAGGGACTGATGCCAGATCCTCTGTATCTCAGACCAGTTCCAACCATAAGTAAGCTATTCTTGTCTTTTGTTCACAGTAAATTACCTAAAACCAATTGGTGCAATTTTTTGTAAAGACTACGGGACCCTCATTAACAAAAAGCCATGTTAACTCATTTCATCTACATAATAGAAAACCAAATTAGGTCTGGAGAACCTAGGTTGAATTGATTAGCAACAACTTTCAGTGGAAGAGTCTTGAAAAGCAGATTATAAACTGAAAATTATCACCATTTGTATAAATGCAGAAGGCAAGACCTATGCTTACTCTCACTTTCCTATATCAAACCTTTCTTCTGTCACAAATGCATTTATAACTTCCCCCAGGTARTAAAGTAGTTTCTATTCCTTTCAGAGGGGAAGGCTTTAGACTCTCTACCACAGCTACAGGTTATACAAAGATATAACTCTTAGTAATGTTATATGAGTGGAGATTGGCCTGTTTTCTGGCAGCTGCCAAGCCTGGTGAAGCATGGAAGCAATTTGTGAATTGCAGCAGTGGAATCTCTGAATGGTTTTAATTAATGAATGCCAGGGAGCTGGAGGGAGCTCACCAGCAACAAAAAGGAAGGTATTTCCAGGAGACATTTGAAAGCCTAACCTAGTACTCAACCAGCCAAAACATCTATAATCCTGAGCAAAGAAAAAAGCTTTCCTAATTAAATGATGTTTTGTGCTTTTTTGGTGTCTCATGAGATGTGGGAATAGATCCTTATGAAAACTTTTGCATCAAAAATCCCATTTTATTTTCCACCATTGTGATTTTCCATTGTTAATATTCTTACACTCTGCATATATTAAGGCACATTAATAGATGAAAGCAGCAAGTCAGCCTGTCAGATATTTCATAAAGTACCATGGGAAATGATTGGTTTAGGATGAGTGGACAAAATCTGTTTGTTCAGCAAACAATTTTAGCTGAGGACCAATAAATGTGCGCATAGCATGGACATACTGAAAGTTAACTGGGCTCAGAAATACACCATATAGCTGAGCTTTTGGGACAGCAGAGAAATGTAATGTTCTGGTACTTCATGGCTCAACTCTACCTCTTAACATGAAGGAAGAAACATTACAGTTACGCCGAGGGACGACAGATCTTTAGTTTGCACATTCTCCTGGACTTCTGAAATGCTAGCAACAAAAACATCCATAGTTAAGGCTTCAGGGGAGAAAGAGAGTCTCCACAAACACAATAGTTAAGCCTGGAAGGTGAGACTGAAATAAGCCAACCAAACAAGATTATGTACAGTTAAAAATGAAGCCATTAACTCTCCCTGTGAAACAACATTTTATTAAGCTAAATTGTTATATGGCTGATAAGCTGGCATTTTAATGAGTTTTAAGTCCTATAAGGAATTTCTTGGAAAGTTACTGTAAACTTGTGATTTGTATTCTCTAACAGGTCCACAGGAAAGACAAGAAAACCCCTCTAAGATATAGCCTCCAAATTCTCCCTCATACAGGGAAGGGAGTTGAAACTCAGTGCGGTTTAAGAAGCACTTGAAAGATTTTTAGGAGACTCTGTATGAACACTCAGATGCCATCAAAGGTATGTGCTCCCACTCCATACCAGTTTTCTGCCATGCATTCCAGCCATGATATCCCTGGAAAGCTGACTGCATAATAATATCCTAGCATGAATTACCTTTTTGGTAGGTTTACCGTCTTGGGAGGTGATGCTTCTCCTCATTTCCCAAACTACCCCTGGACCTTCTCATCCTACTAGCCCATTGGAGACTGTTCCACAGAGCTGCCTGGACCCCCCCACAGCATCCATCCTGTGGAAGAAACAAATATTGAAAGACTGTGGTGCAGCAATTAAATCTTCTAGAGACATAATTTGAAGACATTGGAAGAGAATAACTAAAGTAGACTAAAACATCTTATAGAGCTGTCATCACACTATCTGAGAAGGGAGGGGAGTTGTAGGATTATAGTATCCCTTCAATGTACTTGTACAGCTGCTGAAGGCACAGTTAATTTCAAGAAGACTTTAAGATACAAATATAAGCAGAGATTTCAAAGGCAGAAATTAGTCAATAATGTGATCACCCAATCTTGCATATGAAAACCTCGCCCATTGGAAATGCCTGTATTTTTGCATGCTTAGCAGTAATAGGAAGGGGGGGGGGTGTTACTGCTGTATTTCTGTGGTAGGTAGATTCATCATACATCATACAGGGTATGGTGGTAGAAATTAGGTCTTTCCCTGTCATTAGCGACAGTGAAACACAGACACCTCTTGAGGGCAAGGTATACCTTCCAGCATTGGAAACTTCCTTCATTTAGAGTCTTACATGCACATTGTGGTAAAAATGAAAATTGGACAAAAGTTTAAAAATTAATTACTCTGCCAAATCGTTTTCAAGGTATAGCCTGGATATACTGCACCAAATTCCTGTTTCAGTCAATGAATAAATAAACATTACAAATAATAATAATACATATAATTTCAGAGCTTGAAAACACTGATAGGAATGAGATATAAAACAGGGCTTTTATTTCAAATCTTTTAAAAACATTGCTCATTTACTAAAGAAAAATAAATTCTACTGTCTCTTGTTTATGACAAAAGACAATTGAGTAAATGGTGACTCCAGATAACCCATCAGTCACTGATTCTGTTTTTCAAAGACCTGCCTGCTTTCTATTCCTTTGGCCTCAGCTGCCTAGCAACCTCCACAGAGCTTTCTTAGTCTATACTAATTCTGGAGAGTTTTCATTTATATATTTATTTATGAGAATGTCTATAAGGAGAATAGAGAAACAAAGAGCTGTTTGTTCCTTCCTTCTAACACTGGACTCCAATGTCACCTCAGTGTCTCAGTGAAGGACACAGTCCTTGGTTTTGCAGAGAGAGGTACCTACCTCCTTGAAATCCCTTGGGAACTAAGCAAATCCCACTTTCCATGAGACAAAAGCTGAGTCTCTGTAGGAAGCTCCTGATGTAATAGGCACTGATATTTCTTGCCCTCCCTGTTGATTTGAKTCTTTGATAAGCTTTTTCACCCTGAAATACTAGGTGTTTATGTAAGGCTCCTGTTTTCATGCAGCCTGGAGCTTTTACTTAACATGAAGACAGAGTTTGTGCTGCTGTACTGGGTCACCAGCAGTTCCTGCATCATCCAAGCACTGGAGGGAAATGGAGATTAAAACTGATCTCCTGCTGTGTCTGTGACTCAAAGCGGGACAGTTTGGAAGTTATGGATGGGACTACTTATTATAATAAGTAGTTTGAAGCTGGATATGGACTGTCTCTCCCTGAACCAGCCATCAGCTTTTCATGGAAAAGCCTATTTCCTCAGGGTTTTTTTTCCTTTATTATTAGTGCAAAATTTAGGATGCCACAGAAAATATCCCTATGCTACATAAAAAAATACTTATTTTCTTGCCAATTCTATTCAAACAGCACTTATAAATACTTTATGCCCTGATCAACACAGCCCTCTCCTCCAATCAGAAAGAAAAAAAAAAAAAAAAAAAGAGAGAGAGAAAAAGATGGTCAAAGATGTGTCCTGAAAAGCCTAACAGGTTCTTTCAAATGATGTGGTAAAGGCATGCCAAGTGTTCATAGCTTGCAGTGACATGGTGGTGATGTGGTTTTTGTGTCTCACTACTTCTGACTCCTGAACTCATTATGGAAAAGTTTCCATTTACTTCTGGATCAAAGGGAAGCCTGAAACATAACAAACCAATGTGTCTTGAGACATAGCAATATGCCTTGATCACTCCGTTACATTTCTTTCTGATTAAGTTGATCTGTAGCTGTGTTTGGGAATCTGTGACAGAACATGAACCTGAAACCAGATCTCCTAACTTCCACTTTCTGTTTCTTACCAACAGAGCTATATACATAAAGATAAGGTTGTTTTAAACATGACAACAATTGTAGGATTAAGGAAGCATTTTTAAATCTTGGTGTTTACATATATTTAGGCATCAATATTCATTTACCCCAAATTTAATAGTATGAAATAAGTATATTTAAAAAAAAATCTCCTTAATATTGTAACAGGAAACAAAAAGTATATTGGATCGTATATTAGTGTCCAATGAAATAAAACATAAGCAATGACATGAATGATAGAAAATTATTCAAAAATAACCTGCTGGTTAAAAGAGCTTCATTTTTCAGAGGTACTTATGAACAGTGAAAACATCCATGGAAACTGAAATGTGCAAAATGATTCACTAAACAGGAGGAAGAAAGTTACTGGGAGTAAACAGAGATCTGGGATTTCTTTTTCTATTCATGCACTCACTATAAACAATTTTCTAAGTTGCTTTACCTCTGTCATTTTACAGAATGACATGTTTGTATTTCCTAGCAAATCTCTCGATTTGTACTCCTGAGAGTTATTGTAATACAAATAAATTCAAAGTATAATCCAAAATTAAGTAGTTGCTTATTGAGAAGCAGTTTCCCCATACGTATGTTCATTTTTCAAAGAGTATCATTATTAAAGCAGAAATTGAGTGCATGGTGTTTCCCTCCCTTGCAAAGTATGATCATGATTTCATATGCTCTTCAATGTTAAGCCAAACTTTCTGAAAATAAACCTAATGAAGAGTACCAGAAGCACAGACTTACATGTCTGTTTTCTCACTTACTTTTGTGAGAAGTCTGTTTTTAATAAGTTCAAGAACATGTAAATAGACGACAGAAGAGAAAGAATTTTTTTCATGCATTTTTATAAAAAATTGTTATAATAGGCTTTCCTACAGAATTAATAAAATGGGAATCGTGCCAAAGCAGCTACCAAAGGAAATCCTTTGGAAACAAGCAAAAACTAGAGAAAATGAAGTCTCTCGAGATATATGGAAAAATAAGTTGCAAGCAGTCTCATCCTAGATTTCAAAGACTATAATTAGGTACTAAATCTACTACATTTACACTGGAAAATCTCACCTGCCATGCACTTATGCTTACAAAAGAAGAGGTATACCAAAAAGACTGATTTTGGCCATCTTCCTCCCTTCTTCTGTTCCTCAAAAGAAAAGAGAAAGAGATGCAAAATGGCTTAGTTTTCTGGATATACACTACAACAAAATGAAATGTTAAAAAAGGTTTGGACAAAGGATGTTATGAGGAAAATGAAGTTTTAGTAGGAAAAATATGAAAGGAACATTATTGATAATATAAAAGTATAATCTTTTCTTGAATAACTCACCAAGGAGAACTGCAAGAAATCTTTTGAAAACAATCAATAGTATTAATCCAGTGCTCAGCTCCCTATTTCAAGTGCACTGATTTTACTTTAGACTTACGCCAGTAACTGATCAAAATTTGGTCTAAAATCTTTAAAGATTTTTTAAAAATTTATTATGGCAATAAGTGACACAAACTCCTTGAAGTTATAATCAGGTTTTAGTAATTGTTCTCAAAGCAGTTATTTTTTATAGATTGCAAACGGATGAAAAAAGCTGCAGTAAAAGGAAGACTTATTAAAGAAAAAATAAACACAGTAGTATGTGCTACCATGATGACATAGTAAATAAAATAAATAAGCAGAAGAGAACAAACAGCTACACAGTTCCTGCTATTTTTAATAAATATCACTAACAGGGTAGTATTCAACTGCCAAAAGAAAGGAGGTTATTTTAGGTACTCTATGTTACTACGTCTGGCCCTGAGTTGCCATTCCAGAAGAGCACAGGTTTCTTGTAGATCCTATATCTTATCTCCCTGCTCCTGTGGAAGTCTTGGATACCCTAGGACATGTGAAATAGCATTAGATGCTTTTATTTATGAATCCAAATCACTTGCAAGCTGTTAGTAAAAATGTGTGTAAGCTCTGGGTATTTACATGTTAGATAACAAGTAAGGGTAAAGTTAATAAAACAGGAAAATCGCAGTGTGCTATGTCCACATAAGACTTTCAACAGTCCCAGAGGGTACAGAGAGAAAATGCTACTCCAGACAGTTTCTTAAACAAAGAAAGATATCTTCATACAAATTCTGTACTACCAGTAAATATGAAGAAGTTAAGTTAAATCTCACCTCTGAATAACTGCTGACTCACCATGCAGTAAAACTAGCTACCGGTGTTTTCTTGGTGATTTGAAAAGGCATTCTTGCCAGTTTTCATTCCCGTCAGTTGTTGACATATTCTGCTATTTCAGAGCTCTATTTTATTTTATATGCTTATCAGAATAGAACTTTTTTACACTAAGGAATTGGCCAAACCTCCATAAACCTTGATTATTTATTGCAAGGTCGTAACTACATTTTTTCCTGATCTTTCAGCTTAGTGAAATCCTGAGTAAGGATTATTCTCCTGCATGAGACCTATAATTTGCGTGTATACTGCACTTCTCATTTTTCTTCTTTCAAGAATGCCAGATGGAAACAAAACAAAGAATAGTTGCATGTCTGGTATGCTAATATTTTTATACTTCTGCATTTGAGTTAAACAGATGGAGATTAGGTAATTCTGCATGGCTATCTCTCCAAAACTAGTTGAGTTAAGGTATAAATACCAATTTCTAAAATCATATTCTCAGCTTTTCTATGTGATCTGCTACAGCAAAGAGATTCACTCATATACTTATATTATTGATTGGAAATGTTTTTGTACATCTAATCAACAAACAAGTTAATCCGTGTTGAACCAATCTTCTAGACTATTTGTCTTATTCAGYCTAACTAATACAAAGCTGTGAGTGATTCATTTCAGAGCAACAGTACAGTGTGAAAAACAGGTCTAGTGTGTTTTTAATGTGAGTGTCTGTGTGTGTGTTTATAAACACAAAATGCCATTAAAAATATTTCCCCCTGCCAACATTCCCCCCATTTTATGATCAGTTCTATTGACTACTAATAATAGTCTCCAGATACTCGTCTGACAAATGGCTGTTTAATTTTTTTTTTACTATGAAAGATTTGACCTGGTTTGTTCATCTATAAATACACATTTTTGTGCTGTAGACACAAATATGCATTTGTGCTAGCTTTCATCCCTGCTGTGTTTGTACAACACAGTGTGACATTCACAAACAGAAAGAAAAGAGATTGAAGTGAAGAACATTTGATAGTGTCGCCTAGCATTTTAAATACAGCAAAACAAATAAATTAGTGCCAGCTTCATCAACTGCTAAATTCAGTGTRGCTGAAATGAAACAGAGAGTGGGCCAGACAGAAAAAAGTGAATCTTAGGTGAAAAACCAGCTCATGTTGTCTACAAAGCAATAGGACAAGTGCTACTGAATTCTACTGAACTCTTAGTTTTAGACTTAGATTTTCCCTCCCTACTAGGGTATCTGATATAGTTTCAGCTTAGCAATAATTATAAGGAATTTTGCCATACCATAATGTAGGATGGTCAAAGGAGCAGGCAAGGATCATTACCTCTACAAAAAAGGAAGACGACAGTCTTAAAAGACCGAGAGCCACAGAAAAATTCAGAAAGCAATTTTGAGTTCCAGAGCCCTATTTTAATCACAGAAAGACACAAGTTCATGTTTTTGAAGAGCATCTAAAAAATGTTGGGTTTTCTTTTCAAAATTAAAACTAAAATTCTATTAATAATTATATTAATAATAATWATTATTAATTATTATCATAAAGTAAGTGAATTATTCCTACTTTCTATGAAATACTATTCCTCTGCTGGTTTATATGTTACTTATCTCATCATTTTAGGAATCTTTTACCTACTTAATGCCCAGTTCCTAGAGTTTTCAATCATTAATTCAAATTTATGAAAATCAGCTTCAAAAACAAAGCACGGAAGCCAACAGCTTGAAAGCAGCTACAGGATGTCCCTACTCACTAGTTCATGTGGACACTTCCTAGTCACAATGCATTTCCCAAATCAGAGAGTTTCCAAATACAGAGAGTTTCAAATATATTAATAATACAAAAGACGTACCCCATTATTTAATCTATTTTCTGCCCTTTGTACACTCAAGGTATTGCAAAAGAAGGTAATGTCACTTGCTGGTGTTACACATGGGAAAAAAATTCTTCCCTGAGGTATCAAAAAGAAAGATTTTCAAAGATGCCTGCTTTTTAGCTGACAGATTTCCTTCAGAAGGATACGAAGAATATGATTTGTCTTATACTATATGTGCATAGCTACACATCATTGTTATACCTGGGAGAATAATTCCAGAAAAGGGAAATCTTGTCAGAAATTCACAAGAACTCATAGTCTTAAAGCAAGGGGATAGTGATGAACTGCATTCAATAGGTACTGCAGAGAAATAACTAAATATTCATGCTTTTGCCAACTCAAAATAAACAGTGGAGCCCTCTTTATCAAGAATAATACAACTTCAGTTGATAGCTTGCTGTTTAACTTAATGAATCATTTGGCCATCCAGGGATTATACGATAATCATTTTTCTGGACAAAAGACTCATTATGAAATTAACAGGAGAGGCAAACTAGAACTCAGATAGTTATACTCTGGAAGTAAATATGGCTTCACTTATCTAGTGGAACTACTGTGTGGGACATCTCTTGAGTAATTCCAGTTCCACTCAACAGAGGGAGTGATGCTCATACCACAACTATATATCTCATTATAAAACACACACCTATGCAGTCATTATGATTATATGAATTCTTGCTAAATTGATCAAATGATTGCCATAGAGCAACACACAAAATAGTTTACTTTTAAGACATTACACATATTGTCCAGCAGTCATGCATGAAGCATATTGTTTTCTGAATTTGTAAGCTTGGGGCGAAATACACATTTTAAGAAGAATATTAATAAAGTGTTAAGCTGTACTTAGTAATATCAATCTCAGATAGCAAAATCCTCAGATATTGCTTTTGAATAAGATCTGTATTGGGTCTAATAGAACTAAAATCTCATTTTCAGCCTATAGCAATTTACCATACTATCAACACATCATCATATGTGATACAAAAAATGCTCTCTCCTTATGAAATGTGCACAATGTTGAATTCATAGATCATATAAAGGTATATATGCCTTGGATTTCAAAGGTGGTTTTATATACTATTTGTTAAACCAGAGCTTGTTGCCTTTTTCTAATAAACAAGTAAGAAAATACAAGAGCGTGCTAAGTAAAAGCACTGATAAGAATGTCAACAGTGTGTCACTAGCTATTTGCATGTATTACATCTAAACTAATTTCTAAGTTTATATGAAAAGAAGTGAATATAAGGCGGAGACTGACAAGCAGGGACTGATGCATAACTGATACTCCCTGCAACATACTGAGTAGAAATTGCTGAAGCTTGCGTTACTGGGAGGTGCAATGCACTGTTACCTGCAAAAGAATAGGGAACAATCCTGAAATTGTTATTGAAAACTGAAAAAAAAAACCACAAAAAAATCAGTGTAGAGCCATTAGAGATTAAAGATCAAAAGATTTTCATTGAGTGCTATTGCAACAGCGTAGTCTACTAGTATACAGCAAAGCAGTTAAAAATATGAGTTGCTTTCCTGTCTGTCAATTGTTCATAAAATAATGACCTATTTCCCTGCTAATAATGATGTTTTCAATAATTTTCCAAAAATAAATGTAAGTACAAATAATGAAAACCTATACAGTGACAGATTGATTATGTGTGATTGGTCATATAGGTCATATAGCACAATGTTGGTGGTTCAGAATGGATGACCCAGCTTCAACAGACGGAAACAGGCCAGAAAAGTCTCTGAATGTCTTTGGGAAAAGAAACTGGGGCTTTAGACCCTGGAAAGGACATCAAAATCCTTTTATTTCCTCTAAAAAGGACATGATTTGGAAATGACCTCCAATTTAAAATTAGTTCTATTCCCTCAGAAGGGTGAAAAGGGAATAGTTACCACATCTCTACCAAGAACATTTGCTTTCTTCCTGTTATACTGACTACCATTATGTGAAAAATGCTATCAGTTCCAGCTCAACACCCAGTTTTCCAAAATTGTCAAAACCACATTCATGCAAAAGAAGTATGCAGACAAGCATAATGAAACAAATTGATAGAAAATGGCACAAACATAACCAAAGGCATAGCTGACATTTTCAAAAATACTATCTTCACTATCTGCCCAGCTTTATGAGTCCTCATTAACATATATGAACTCAACTTGTAAATTTTCCTCTCCAGAAAATGCAGTGCCCTAAAATATAGGCATTTTCAGATTGTAAATTTGGAATCAAGTAAAGTTAGCATCTAGTAGGCCTTATAAAGTCTCACAGCAGACTTAGACTTTGCAAGCAGGTTATCTGGTTCAGCCTTTTAGAAACTTTTGCAAGCAGAATTTTACCATCCGGAGTACTAATTTATATTGTCTGTGAATGACAGCTGTACCTGAATTATCTACACATTAATGCCCCCTTTTCTGATTGCAAATGAAGAACTGCAATACTTGCAGGAATGTCCTCATTTTTTTCTTCCTATTTTTATTCTACACTTACATTTAGTCTACATTTTTAGATCCAGTGCAATGCACGTGTAATAATCCATGAAAATTCTGCTTAAGATAATTAAAAGTCTGGGGTACCCACACACCCTAGGGAACGAAGCTGGTTATTTAAAAGACCAGGACTGCAAGCATTCTTCTTTTGCATATAATCTACCAGTTAGAGTATTTGCAAGGAAATAGGGAAACTCAGTTCAATTCCTGCTTCAGCCTGATGGGCTGAACTTCAGCTCTTCCAGAAAAGAAGTCTATTTGCTAGACTTCATGGGCCTGAAGCAGAGCCACGTTTGCAAGCTATGTAAAACTTCTGGGGCTAGAAGGAAAAGAAGGATCACACAAGTTGGAGATCCAGCTTTGAAAAGACAGTACTGGGTTCTGATTCCTTTAATTGGGATTAATACTTTTGTAACCAGACCATATAAAAGATACAAGCCCTTCAAGATCAGTAACCTGAAGCTGGTCTGGAAATCAATTCTAGTCTTTACAGTCTATGTTAGACATTGTTCACTAGAGTATTTCAAAGACCCGAAAGTATTTATGGATACTAGATACAATATATTGATTAGTATCCTGGAATACACCCCAGAAAACAACACTTATGTTCTACTTAACAGCATACTCAAAGCATGAATACTTTTTGAACAGAGTTCAAGAAGATATTCAAGCTCAATTAAACCTACAGTAGACAAAAACGCTGCTTTTTATTCTTGGTTGCCTAGTCATATTTCGAGAAGGATGAAGAGCTCACTTCTTCAAAACCTCACTGAGCTCTACCACATCTTCAGTGTTTTTAACCTCCTAAAAAGACTGTTATAAATATTACCTAAATTATTATAGGCTATAAGCTTCAACACTTTTTCAATTTCTGTCTGAACTTTCATAACATTTTCTATGAAAGGCTATTTTTATCCAAAATTAGGAAAAGTAAAAAAGAAAGAAAAAATAATCACACCTTGTATGACTGCAGTTGTACAGGACTGTACTGTACGGGAACTCATGGGACTATCTCTCCATGGAACACGTAATTGTGCTATAGACCTGCTTAACTTGTCTGGCAGCAATGAACACAGGACCAGGGAACAGAGTTCAGAACACACAGTATAAAATAAAATCTGAACCATATTTTACTCTTGTATTCAGTAACATAAGGGAATCCACAATAGCTGTACTGAAGTTCTGAGTGCAAAGAATAAGCATAAAAGAATGCATCTAGGAATAAAAAGTTATGGAACTTTCCAAACCATTCAAACCACTAATTCAAATTACAATCTACGTGCAGCAAAATTTCAGCAAGGTATCAAAGTTTTAAAGAAGGAACCTGATTTTTGCTATAAAAAAATCTCTAGAAATGTGAAACTTAAAAACAAAAAAAACCCCTTTCTTCAAATGCTCTCCAGAAATAAAATTTATTCCTTGGCTGAGATCTAGTATAATGAGGCCAAGTTTCAATTTGGGAAGCAGATTTTTGTACCCAAGCAATTAAAAACCCTTAAAAAACACAAACCCAACAAATCATGCTGCTATCAGACTTCAGAAGTGGAAATGGAAGTTTTGAGAAAATCGTGTTTGTGACACATCTTTGTCTAAGATTAGTTTTAGTGGTTGAGAGAGCTGTCAAATTCTCTCAGGAAGAATTTCAAATCTCTTCTTTTCAGATCATTCTCCACATTTTCCCTGATGCATTTCCCCCAGGCTGTGGCCCCGAACTCACAATTGGTGAGTTACAGCAGCTGAGCTCCTGACACAATCACGTGGAGAGAGTGATTCCAAAATATCCAGATCTCCATCTATTCTCTTGGCAGATGTTACATGTTATTATCTCCAAAATCTGCATCTTCCCAAATCTTGATCATGCAATCCAGTCATGAGGTGAAAACTCATATTCTGCTGACTTGCTAGTTGAGAGAGTAGCTGGAATACTCGAAACACATATCCCTAAACTATGACACGATCCTAATTTTAAATGACATTCAGGATTATTATTTTTTTGTCACTGCCAAGAAGTTTAACACAATTTGTCGAAGCTTGGAAGTGATAATGCTGTTGCCTTTTTATTCATATTTATTCATTAGAAAATCAACATTAAGCAAAATAAAGAAAATGGACATATTGTTCTGGAAACCAATTCTAGAATGAGATAGAAACGTGCCACCCCCTTAATTTCTATACTAAAAGAGTAACCAATGCAGAGAAAGAATAACTCATTTACAAACATTCATTCAATTCTTCAGTTATCAGCTAAGGTAGTCAAGAGAAATGCCATTATACAAAACTGATGCTTGCTCCAGTAGCAAAGGGAATGAGAAGAGAACATTTTATAAACACCTCAAAGGAATTGATAAGGGATGACTGTAGTTATCTGCATCAGAGGCATAGACAAGAAGCTTCTCTCCCATTGCTAATGCCATAAGCTACCCAATCACTCCATCTATAAAGACACCCATCGGAAAATATTTTGTGGCTAAACCTTTTTCTTTTTTTTTTTTTGGGGGGGGGGCACATATGCCATACTCTGCATACTTCCAAAACATACAGCATTGAGAGTTTCTTCCTCCTAAATATATGCTGTAAAATAGTTTCTGAGGAACTACCAAATAAATTTTTATATTCATAATTCAGTTGATTCCTGACTGCTTACTTCTTTCAAAGGCTTAGAGTTGCTAGTATCTAGAAAATTTATTTTACTTTAGGTGAAAGAGTTCTCTGTTTTTGTAAAAGGAGGATGCAAGTTCTACATTGTATCTTTCTTAAGTTCCAGATGATCACAGACAGTGGCACAGCGACAAATGTAACTTTCCTGAGTAGTCACAAATATGCTAAAAAATACAGCATACCTGGACTGTTACCTTGACTGACTTTTTCTAGGTGTGAATGACATTTTCAGAAATGAAATAATTATTGAGCTAGTCCATGGGCTTATTGCTTTTTTGTATCACACATACAGGTAATGGTTCCTATTCCCATCCTAAGAAATATGCATAGCACAGAAAGATTTTGCTGTACTGCAGCCATGGCAGGGTTGTTTAAGCAAATGAAAATGTCTCCTTAAAAGCTGGTTTCTTTCTGTGCTCATTCTCATCAGAGAGAAACAGAGCTAATGCTATGGTCTTATGAGTGCTTTATGCATTCTGACAAACCAAACGAGGTTTGTCAGGAGAGGCTCTAGGCAGCGTGGAACTGCTGCAATTTTACATCTCATTGATTACCACGATGGGAATTGAAAACAGTTCTCTGCTTTCCACATGATATCAAAAACACTGTTGCAGACCGCAGAAAAATATGCAGGTCCTCCAGTAGAGAGAAAATGAGGAAAAACAACTTTGTACAGCATTGTTTCCTCATGAATTTGAGTCAGGCCCATCTGACCTTTATGAAGGCTAATAATAAAGCAATAAGGTGACACGCAGTAAAGCATGTCATTCTGTGAGTAGTTCTGCAACAGGGTACATGGAACAAAAGGGCAGTTCAATGCCCTGAGGCTTTGGGGATACGCTTATTTTGTGGTAAGTGCATCCTGTATACTGCTGGCATTACACAAAGTATGTGGGAATGCACATGTCACAACAAACAATATTAAAAGAACAAGGACCTAACAAAGCTGGTAAGAAAATTAAGATTTATTATTACTGTCACACTGCCTCAGTCATTGACTGGTTTGATGTTTTGGACAGGTTTTCTATGAAATGTTCAGGGGACTAATTATTTTTATTGCTATTATACAAAAATTTCAAGTCTTTCCTCTTCCCACATCTTCAGTGACTTGTTTTTGCTGGATCTAGCAGTCCCCATCCACAGAATGTTACCGTTTTATAAGGGATGGACTCACATTCCAAGCACAGCAAAACAACCCCCAAACCACACAGAATAATCTACAGTGACAACAGTAGAAGTCTGTTCTACTCAGAGATTGCAAGTGACATATGCAGTACCATGTGCGAAGCAAGCTGTGATAGTCACTAACCCTTTGAGGTGCCTAGCAACCTTCAGTAGCATTCAGTGGGAAGGGAAGATTTTCAACACTCTACAGAATTAAATTCCTAATAAAAGTGTTTACTCAGGATCTATCCTAGCAGCCCTCAATGCTCCCTAAAATCAGGTAGATGAAAGCATACTTAGCACAAAAGAAGAGCAACTCCTTAGCTACTTACTGCAATCACAGTGTCAAAACCAATTTAATTTAAAAAGAAATCTCTGTATTAAAAATAATGTCAGTTTTATAGACGTTCCAGTGGACTGGTCACCAAACCGGGAATCAGAAGATTAAAGTTCTGAATTTCATCATGCCTTTCTGATATTTTATTTTAACTGTATTATATCCATATACAAATACCTATACCAATTCTATACACGTACATCCAATTCAGATACATTTTCAACACATATGCCATATAAGCAACTATTAGTATAACAGGCAAACATAATCAATGGCGTTTGAAACAATACAAAAATTGAAAACCAAGTTTCAGCAAGTTAATGACATCTGTTACTCCCACCAGGAATATCCAGTCATAGGAAGCTGGATGCAAAAATTAAACACAAGCACTCCCAGTAACTCCCATTAGAACATATTGGGATCTATGTATCAGGTAAAACTAGGTCTGCATGACAAAAAAAACCATGCCAATTGAAAAAAGAAGAAAAACTCAAATGACACTCAAATACTACCAAGCAGCCAATAAGAACTAAGCTATTGGATACATGAGGGTAACTGGTAGTTTGATCAGTAGCAGAATAGAGAAATCTAGGAAAAGAAGATCCCTCTCCCACCTCAAAGGCACCTTTTGAGAATTTACAAGTGTCTGTTCCCTGCCTGAGAAGGGTATGATAAAAGCAACAGCCCACTTGGAAATACAGTAAGTAATCTCATCCATCATCTTAAGGACACAAAAATGCAAGAATAAATTTGGGTAAAAAATATCCTCTTTGATTTCTTGATCCTGTGATATAAAGCAAGATAAAGACAAAGCAAGTAAGGCTCAGAGAAATACAGTGATGGGCCAAGCCTCCTGATTCCAGTTGAAAAAAACAATTTGTTAAGAACAAAAGTAATCTGCTGGCCAAAACCAGCAAGCATTTACTTTTTCTGCAATAATAAGAATCTCGTTCACAATAAACAGTGTGGTGTGCACAATGGCATCTGTGACAACCATTCTCACCTACTGGTTATTGGTCTGCTGGAGAGGCATTAATTCCAACTGTAACACTAATGGAATAATTATCATCCTTGGGTTATATATATATATATTATGTTAGTAACCGATCACCTACTACTTCATGCAGTAATGCTGCTTTATAGAACATAGCCCATTATAAACGTATTGCAACACTGAAGACACAAAACATGATTTTCTATGATTTCCTTTATTTTTGTACATGGCATATATGTATATAAATTAAACCTTATAATACCAACAGTAAGTTAAAGTTGTGAGACCCAGAAGTTTTAAAAGGAAAAAAAGAAAAAGAAATAAAAGAGTACTTTTAAAATTTCAATTAATTATGACAGTTTCTAACACCAATAATGAGTTTTAGATTGGCTATTCTTCACTGTAACTGGACAAATATACTTATGGCTTCAACTGTTCCAGATGGTCATCGGCTGCCATGAAATGCCTGATGTGATGATAATAGTCACTGTGAGTTCCATAAAGAAAACAGTGAAATCTGGGCCATAGTAATCTCATGAATATGGTGCTTACACAGAGCAGTGTACTGAAATATCACGGAATCACAGAACGGCTGAGGTTGGAAGGGACCTCTGGAAGTCATCTCGTTCAACCCCCCTGCTCAAGCCACCAGCTTGAGTGGCCTCCGGCCCTGCACTGGTGCATGGGGTTGTTCTTCCCCAGGTGCAGGACTTACTTTGCACTTCTCCATGTTGAACTTCATGAGGTTCCTGTCAGCCCATTTCTCCAGCCTTTCAAGGTCCCTCTGGATGGCAGCACAACACTCTGAATACACATACTTAACATATTCTTGGGTCACTTGTTTAATATGCTGCTAATTTTGTTTCTTCTCTTATTTTTCTGTGAAATACGAAAAATATTAACACTTTGTTCTTCTTTTGCAATTTACTGAATAGATAACATATACATTATGTGATTTTTTAGCAGAGACTGAATTTGTTGTTTCTTTCTGGAAAGTATCTGTCACATTACATATACTGCTATGAGAAAAAACATCACAGCTTAGGCCAATTAATCTCACAATGAATACTCTTCATCTGAACACATAAAATCATGGTTATATAAAAAAATGTGATATAATAAATGAAATATCTGTAATCTTAACTTGGTGCTATACTGCAAGTCTACAGGTCTAAAGGGCTGAATTATAGCCAAAGGGGGTTTTTTGTTTGTTTGTTTTGGTTGGTTGGTTGGTTGGGATTTTTTAAAAAAGAAATTAACTAAGGTGCTTTTTTTTAACTTCTGAGTTTGGGTACCCGGTGATGGAAACCTTATGGCCTGAACTTCAGGGTTACTGAACTCCCAGTGAGTTCAAAGTTATGTATCATCAGCATTTTGTAAATGCAGACTTTGCAGGAATTTAAACTTGGTTACTCGTATACCAACACATCCAACACAGACCATTAAAAAAATGTAGGGCAATCCACTCCTTTAAAAAAGGATTATATATTTTTAACCAACTTCTAAGAAGTTGCATGATCCTAATTAGTAAACATCTATAAAATATTTCATAAATGGAATTCTACAGAACTGCTAAGTTTTATTATGCTTACCCACATTATTTTGTATTTAAATTAACCAAAATCAAATAAAGCAGGTATGAAACTTTAAATAACTTTAAAACTTTTTACTTTAAAATAAATATGCATTCCTAATACAGATATACTGAATCTCATTTATGCTACATTAATGGTAGTCTCACTGAGAAGAAACTGTGTAGAAGAATGTTTTAAAGCTAATTGACAAAAATACAAATTTCTCTCTAATTCAGCAACTTTTTGCCTTCGGGGCAGAGGGAGACCAAATAACTGTCCCTTGCCCCTGCTCTTTTCCTCTGCCAAGAAATTATTGTCTCTGAGGAGGAGACACTGTCAGTCACCACAGCCTTGATCATGTATATTTCTTGCACCTGAAGGAATATTGGATTCAAAGCAATATTGGATGACCAAGAAATTTTACCAGTATACTTCACACTAACCTAGTCCATCATCTTCACCATGTACCCTACATGAGTCTGATGCAATCATGGGTGCAAAATCACCCTCAGTCCAGCAATCTTGTAACCAAAATGATAATGACAAACAGGATATTCGGAGATGGAAGAGTGATAAGAAAAACRTATTTTAGGAGGACAGATTAGTCCAACATGGCTAAATAAAAAGATGGGATTTTATGAGTATCTGAAGATTACAGATCTTGAGGAAGAAAATCTTTATTTAGCATGGTACAGGGAGAATGAAACTCCAAGAAAATAACAATAGTATAAAATGAAGGTAATAAGCTGAATAGTAGCAAACATTTCATGAGACTGAAATCTAGCCAACAGAGACATAATTCTGTAAGGCGAGAACATTTGGAAATAGAGTAGACAAAGCATGAGACAGCAAGAAACAATTGTATACTGATCACATGGAAGGTTAAATCATCTATATTTGCCTTTTTTGTCTTTGAGATTACTTCTTCTAGTCAATCATTCTGGAGCACCACTACGTTTTAACATCTCTTTCTTTTGTCTTTCTCCCTTCCTCTTCCTTTTAAAAGTGCTATCAAAATAGATGTGACCTCATTTCCCTTCCTCTTCCTTCTGCTTTAAAGGAAGAATTTGTATAATCACTATGTTTACCCTAATGTTTTCATATTTAATTCTTTATATCTGAAAACCTATTTTAAGCAACATCTGGACACAGTGTTCAACATTCCTCCTTTATAATGTAGCTTTCTGTAGCCACATGATTTTTATAAGGTCACCTATCACAATAGTATCTCAGTGACCTTATAAAAAAACAGATGAATGGATGAAGAAAGGTTTGGGCTGGAGAAAAAGCTAAGTAACGTGACTGTTTACCACATCCCTACATCCACATACAGAGTTCATTCACAAAGAGCAGACTAAGGCTCTTCCAAAGTGAGTGAAAAGCCTACAAGCCTGCAAGCATTTTATAGAAAAAGATTTAATGCTAACACAAGTCTAGAAAGTAGGATTCAAAAGCTTTTGATGCCAGAAGAAAATAAATACTTATCTCTCCTTGTTTCAAAAAAATCAAAACTGTTTTGCCTTTACTGGGAAACTGTATTTTAAATACCAGAAATATCTGTTATCTGTAAATCTTTGTTGAAATGCTCTATATCTGCTAAAGGGGAAGTATGGCGAATTTCTAGGATTTTTTTAGTCATATTCATATTTTTTTCAATACATTTTTTTTCAAACACTTTCAAATGTCAAAGGCAAAGGGAGGAAAAATACAGTCACTAGTATCCTAATACTGTATTTTCTGTCAATAGCTGCTAATATTTAAATTCTCCACTAACAGTATCCCTCTTGAAACTCTTATGAAATGTTTATATTATCATTTTTTCAATACAAAAATCATTATCTACTTTCAGAGTCTCTTACAACCAGTGTCTGAAATGTAAGATTTTTGTGTCTATCTCAGTCCCCTTAACACTCTTAATATTACACTCAATCTTAACAAATGGGAATTTTGTGTCATTCAGCAAAACGCCAAAGATTTTGGTCCCAATGAAAGAAATGAAAAATCAAATAATATTAAAAATTATTTTCACATTTCATTTAGTTTGCCTAACTTGCATTTTATGTGTGGTCTGTAATAAAATATTTAACTGGGGGTTTATCTAAGAGCCTCTACCGCCTTTTGGTGGGGTAGGTGTTACAGAAATATTTGTATATACATAGTTAGTTATTTAACTGACTTGACGGTGTTTGGTGTGTAAAAGCAAGATCTTTTCAAAGGACATAAATCTGTTCACATTTGTTTCTGCACACACAATAAAATGTGAGGCATAATTTAAGCATTTTTTTTTAAATTCTCAGGAGCTCTTATCATCCCTCCCATTTCAATTCCAGGAAAATAATATTTTTTGATTGATAGTCTGAAAGTCTGATTTAAACCAAGCTATTTCAGTCTCTCTCACACATACTTTACTAAATTCATCTTAATTGCTACATAATCTGGTGAAAATCAACAATTGGCAGACTGCACTCAAGACACACTTGAGAACGGAATAGCAGGGGTTTTGCATGTCTGGGACTGAGCTGCATAGTGTACATGTGGGAAAGAAGATGTGATAGAAAGGGTTTATGGTAATAAAGTAAAAAATAAATAATGTGTAGTGCTACAAACTCATGGCCGACTGACACTTTGTGTCATAGGAACCTGCATGGAGCAGGAACTCTGGAGGGAAGCACTTACAAAAAGTACTTGGAATCGAATCTATCTGCATATCCCTGAAAAGCTATAGGTACTGAACTAAGTTTGGAAAAAAACATCACACAGAATACTACCAAAGTATTGCTAGTCCCCACTAAACACTAATCTTGTTTGAATTCTAAGGAGATTTTAGAGTTTGGGTTTGCTTATTTGTAATACAATGAAAGGAAACTTTGAAATTAAAAGCCATTTCAAGCAGAAAAAAACCAACCACAATATTTGTATTTCTTTCTGATAAATGTGAAGAAATGTTTCTTAAAAATTTAAACTAGTCACAGAATTTGACATGAAATTAGTAAATGCTTTATTCAGCTCTGATCTGTACATTTTTTCTGTTTGGGGAGGAAGGGATAGGAAGAAACAGTCAAATAATATTGTCTAGCTGTAGCATGCACCTGCTAATGACATTGCAACCAAAGCAGAAACATTCACTTACTATTTCAAAAATACATTCTGACATACTAGGTTAGATGAGCTATTCTGTCGTGTGATAAATTTTGCGGCTGTTTCTTCCAATGCAGCCCAGCGCACTTCTGAAAAACTGCAAGTCAAAAGCTTGAACAAAATACAGTAATCTTCAGAGGTGCCAGTTATCTTTCCTGATACTTTCCATGCCTAATACAACAACAAAACCTGATGCATCTACAAGACAGAATTTTGTGGAAACTACACCAAGACAGAACTAATGTGAGAGTTCATATTAAGAGATAGAAACCATACTTTACCTGAAGATGCAAAGAATGGATAAGATAAGGCACTCTACTGTAGTCAAGTGGAATTTGGTGGTTTTCTTGTCCTCATAATTCACATAACCCATACCACCTCTTGGGATAAGTATTGTGAGATAAGTGAATGATTGCCTCAGAAAAACAAATGATTTAGCCTAACTTGTCTCAAAGGCTTGGTCATTTGTCAGGGACAGTTAAATAAGAAATTATTCTCTCCACCCAGGCTCATGTTAGCATAATTATAGGGAGCATAATGCACAGTGATATGTAATGCCTATTATGTATGGATCAAGGAGGAATTTTTCTGAAAATGCCATATTTTATTCTAGGAAAAAGGTTTTTTGCTGTCTTTACAGAACACAGAGAACTCTTCAAAAAGCTGTTTTACAATAAGTCCCAACTTGGTGGTCTTTTGTTTTTGATCAGGTGATTCTCAGCATGTTCAAGCAGCCAAGAGCCAGTCCTCAGAGCAAAATATGTGAGTGGCAAAACTGGAGTCACGATTCACACCTAGCCTTGCTCTAATAGACATAAAGAGCCAAACAAAGAGTCACAGCAGCAGAGCACCCTGCACTTGGATCCTTCTGCTGCCATGTCCTGGTCCTAGGCACTCAACTCCTGCCAAGAGTTGAAGAGTATCAACCATAATTGCCATTGCTGGTATGCTTACTGTTAGAATGGTCAGTCATATCAAAATACCGAATATATTTATCATACATCCACAAAACAGAGAAATTATGTGATTCTACTAAGGAACATAGAGAAAATAACATATTAAAAAACCACAGACTTTTTTCTTTATTGAAAAAGGGAAGTGAACTCTGATTTATTGAATCTAGAAAGAAGCAATCTAAACCCAGAACCATATCTTCAAATGCCACTACTTATTTCATCTCCTGGAAGAAGAGGTTCTGAGAAACTTAGGGACTGAGTCAACAGAAATATCTTGAAGTTCAACAAGTGCAAATGTCTACAACCACCATGGCTCAGTACAGGCTGAGATCTGACAGGTTGAGTAGCAGCCCTGAGGGAAAGAACCTGGAGGTCATACTGGATGCCAGGCTGAGCGCAAGCACTTTCACTGAGCACTGGCCACCGCTACTGCTGGATTGTTAGGAGCACAATGGCCAGCATATCAAGGGAAATTATTAATTATCCTTCTCTACCTGGCACAAGTGAGGCTGCAGCTAGAATACTGGATCGAGTTTTGGGCCCCAGATTTCAGAAGGATGTGGAGAAACTGAAGAGGGCTCAGAGGAAAGCTACCAAGAGTGTCAGGGTCTAGAGCATGTTTCTAGGAGGAGAGGTTGAGGGAGTAGGGCTGGTTTTGTCTGGCAGAGAGGAGGCTAAGGGGTGCTGCTCTGTTGGCAGCCTACAGTCATTTAAGGGGATTTACAAAGATGACCACAGCAAACTTTTCAAGAGTGACAGATCAAAAAAGGGGCAACAGCCAAAAATTGAAGGATAGTATTTAAGTCTGGACATTAGGAAAAATCTTCTCCATTAGAAGGGTGATGCAGCACAGGAGCAAGAGGGGCTGTGGAACATCTGTTCTTGAAAGATTTTACAACTAAACTAGACAAAGCAAGGCCTAATTTGATGCAGTGCTGGTGATAGCCCACTTCGGGTGGACAAATGGTCTTGATGATTTCCAATGGTCCTTTCCAACCACTATTTTCCTGATTCTATGAAGTTATAACAGTAGAAACACTTGCATAGACATATTCACAAATATTTTCACTTAAATACACAATAAAATCAATTAATAACTTAAAATATGCAAAAATTATATAAGTAGAAATGTAACAATTTTAGGTAGTTGGAAGGGTCTTTTTAGGCACTTTGGTTTGAAAAAAAGGTCCAGAAATCTTAGAAAAAAAGGAGAAAAAAAAAAGCTTTTTGTTATCTAAACTTCCAACATACAGAAACAGACACAGGGGAAAAACAATCATGGTTTAATGCTTTTACATAGCCACGGATCTACTTTTATAGGTGTCATAAACTAAATTTTATATGTGATATAATCCAATATTATGCACAATAATTAGAAGTTAAAAAATAATAACCACTATTTGGAAAGAACAGAATGCTTAGTTCTAAAACTATTTTCATTTGTTTAATAATCTTTCCCAAGGGCCTAAAAGGTGCTGAACAACTACAGCCTCTAATGACTTTGTAATCCAATTTTGCACTTGGCTTATTATAGCAACTTGCATTTCTCTTCCATGGCTCAATCCTGCATGGTAGAGGGATCTAGTCCTGATCCAGTAAAGCATCCTGACTCCTGCAGGTCGCATCCAGATCACGGAGTCTCTAGATATTTCCTTTTCAGTAAGGATGATAAAAGAAGTGAGTAGAATAAAAGAGTCTTAACACTGCTTCCTAACACAAAAGCAAGCTGGAAAAGGCGTAAAGAAGGTAGTAAGATGAACAGATTGCAATAAATTGTTTTCCTTATGGATCAAGGCGTTGTCTGAGTTGGAACTGTAACTAAATCACAATTCCCTTCCTGGGATTCTTCTTGGATATTCCTTCCCCTACTAAAGGAGTTGAACAACTGTTCAGTCTAGCTTTTAATTTACTCCCATCTGTATTGTCAAATCATGCACAATAAAATAATTTGAATTTTCAAGCTGGGTTATTCATATGGGTACGAGTTTTATGGTCATGAATTAATTATACTTTTTAATACACTTTTTGGCTTTTATAAATATATTTAAATTACCATTATTTTAAGTGTATTTTTTGTTTGTTACTCTATTTGTTAATTAACAATAGGTTTCTAGCCAAATAATGATATATAATATTGACAATACATGTAACAGCAGTACTAAATTTTGCTGCATTTATACTGCCCTACACAGAAGCAAGCATGAAATTTTTAGGAAAAGGGCACCATTTAACATTAGTACCTCTGGGTTACTGCATCTTGATGACTCTGGAACTCCTTCATTCCATTTTATCTGTACAACCACTCAGAACAGTAGTAGAAGCTACGGGGAAAAAAATTACAGAAAATGACAACTTTTTCTAAGAATTAACACTGTATTAAATGCCTTTGGAGGATGAGGGAGGAAAGGGGGAAATGGTTCTTTTAATGTATCAGGGCGCTCTATTTGGACTTAGATTGGATCTAATGCATCCATATGAACAATGAGAACAATTACTCAATGACTTTTGATTTAACTTTCTTGGCCAGCTCTGGAACACTGCAAAAGAAACCCAGCTTTTCTTGATTGCACATTTGATATTAAATGGTGTTATATTTTTCTCAGTGCAAAGCAGAGAGTTACTAACACAGCAAGTCAGTTACTATGTATGTTCTCTGTAATACTCTGATTTTAGCAAAATTAAAGTAGATTTTATGAAAGAATCAGGTAAGGAATAAAGATAAAGCACACCATGGAAATGCTGTGCATGTCACTCTAATATATTCTTATATAGCAAGACTGGACTTAGGGTACATGTGTTGTGTATACATAGATTGGATCTAGCAATAAATGCAATTGCACAGTTAAGCTAAACTACATTTATCAGTTCTATTTAATAAGTGTTTGCATAGCCTGTACCATAGGACTGCAAAGTGATCATTCATCTTCTAGTCTATTCAAGCACACTGACATATAATCTAGCAACATAATCTTTGAAAAGGCAAACATAAAACCAAACTACACTAATTCTTTTTTATTTGAAAGACAGGTCTGATGAAATACATGATTTACTTTATGTTAGGAGTCAACATTTTTTAATGGTGTTCCAGGATCTGAAGTCCATGAAAACTGCAGCTATTGAGATTCTTTGGCAAAGGCAGACTACGTATGTAAACGTGTTCAGATATAGGTTTAGTTGTCTTACCCAAAGAACTGAAGTTTGAGGGCTTCAGTTTATACCCTCTGCTATCACAGATAATGGTGGTAGCTAATTCCCATGCCCTCTGGAATACTGGCAATAAAGGAACTAGAATTACAAAGTCCATAAAATTTAAATTGAGGATTCTTTGTCCCAAGGCATTAATACTGTCTATCCTCGTTCTCTGAAGAGAATTGAACCCAGACCGTCACTTTTTGCTTTTAGTCGCGGTGCATAACAACTGTCTCATTTACTCACATCTCATTCACATTTATTCAAGAAGAATGAAACTAACTAGGAATAGCAACTTACACTGTTTGTGTAAGTTTATTGGTAGCATGAGGCAAAATACAATGATCTTTAAAAGGAAATTTACATTTTAAAAAATACTCATTTTTTAATTTCAGCTCTTTCAAAACATGGCCGATTAGGATTTTTAAAATATGTGTATATTTCTACTTTGGCACCAACATTTTGAGGGATGAGAAATGTTCAATTTAATTTATTTTCCATCTGGTAACAGGAGCTTACTTCCTTCTAAAGAAGACTGATGTGCTGATCATGTTTCAATGCAAGAATGTATCACTAATTAGGGCCAGCATTCTCCATTCACTTCTGTTGTATTTAGGCAATACTTGTTCCGAAGAATGTTCTAGTTTTTCACCCATATTTAGAAAATGAATTGTGTACCATGGTGAGATAGTCTGATTCCTGCCAGATATGAACAAAAAGGCAACACAACGTTAGATAATTTTASTCATAATGATACCATTCAGTGGAATCACAGTTATGCAATGCTATGTTTTCACAGCATTCTGGAGTTGTGGTAGGATACTAATTTCCTGGCATTGCAGCACAATTATTTTCATTTATGGACTCAGAGGGTGGAGGGAAACCTGCCATGCTAAAATTCGAAGCAGTCCTTTAGCTTTCTACTTTCAGTCCACTGTTGCACATACACTATTACCATAATAGTGGAACAACTCTGTTATTACAGAAGAGGCAAATCAGACGGATTTGGAAAATTGATGAACGCTGTCAGGGATTTTTGGATGAAGAGTAAAGGAAGGGAGTATAGGGTGTAGAAGAGTCATGTCTGAAGAAGATCTGCTTTGTGGAATGCAAACCAAAGCAAAATGCAAAAGAGTACCAACTTGTTCTCTTCATCAACTGGAGTTTATGCAGACATCTCTTAACCTAACACCCACCACAAAAATAAAGAAAAATACAGTATGTTTGTGAGATAGAGTGTCAATTATTTTCTTTAAATTCCTAGACAGTCACGGCTCTGACTCATCCAATTTACTCAGTTTAATAAAATATGACCCCGTGGGAGTAACCTGTTGCAAAATTCACCGTAACTATCTTCTGCCTCCAATGTGAGAAATGAATTCCGAACATGTGGATGATTTCTCCTTTATTTGGTTCATTAACTGTTGAGGTACCTCTGTATAACTTCTATCCTTATTACTCCGGCAACATGGAATTTAAGCAATACACAAAACTTTGATAAGGAACTCTGAATTAATGTAAACTTTTTCCAGGACTTTTAAAAGAGGATGAGATAATGTTAAGGGGAAAAAAAAAAGGAATAACAAACTGAGTAATTATGAGATCAATAAACAATTAAGCAATTTGCCAAAGCTATTCACAGCACCTTTCAAAATGAAAAGACAAAGACTCTATGTTAAACACAATTCTTAAAAATACTTAATGTGCCAAGCAAAGGCAAGCACACTGGTAATATCGATTTAGGTGTCTTAATTGTGTTGTTACCACCACAGACAGCTCTAAGGAAGAAGGGAAAAAAAAAAAAAAAAAAAAAAGGAAGGAACCTAGCACTATATTTTTCCCCTACCAGACATCCGATTGAATTTCATTTTACTGAATTTCTGATTTATAAGCAGTGATTCATGTATAGGAACAGTAACACTGGAAACTGTGATAGGAACCTTAAATTCAGCCAAAGATCTGCTCTTGATAAGCCTTTCTCAAATAAACAGTTTTTATTCATCAGAGTATTTCTAATTCAGTAGGAGACATGCCTTCCTATGCAAACTCATGGCAACTGACAATGTGAGAAATTAAGACATCACCAAGCCCTTTGGTTGTGCTGGGGGGTTCCTAGGGGCAGGTTGGTCACAGTAAATTGTCCTTAGCTGTGAATTTCACTTTCCTCCTGAGACTCTGAATCTCTTGACCTCTGAGTCACATTTCAAAGTTCACATACTCTCCCAGGCTCTCTATCTGCCCATTTGCAGAGGAGGGAGGGGATGAGTGTCTGCGTAAGTAGAGGGTAGGTTGAAAGGAGATGACTGGATATCAGAGAATTCATTACTGTTTCAAAACCAATATATAACGCCAGTTGCTGACTTTATACCTTTCCATACATGCTTGCAATGACTAGATAAGCAAATTCAACATAAGAGAAGCAAAGCAAGTATTGTCATGACTAAATACCTCCCACAAAAGTTAAGGTTAGCTGCATCAGGTCCTAGCCCTTAACATAGCCAAAATTCTTACAGCTAATTGCAGATATATTTTATACCTGGCAATTAGCTGTCTAGATCTTTGACACTGAATTGGTCCTAACCTTCCACTAAGACAAAGTAAAGAAATCAGTTCCCTGGGTTCAAGGTAAAAAGGAAATCTATATATTCATAGAAACCTTTCATCCAGCAGTGGGAAGTAGTTCATCTACTAAAAGCACAACAAATTGACACATCAAAAAGTCAAATGGAAGCAACCAAAGTTGTGAATTATGACAAAAAGAACTTTATATCTTTAAAGCTTGTGAACTACTGCAACATTGACAGAATAGGTAAAATTTCACAGTGTCCAGAGAAAAGAGAGTTTGGGTACTGCACTTTTCAACCATCCCAGTGTATAAATTGAAAATAAATGAATAATAATTTCAGTGTAAAATATGTAGAAAGCCTGAAGAGGTTTTACTTGAGTAGTCCTTATTCACTTGGTTAGAGCTAGAATATCAAAGCGATATTTGAATAAGCTCATGTTTGCAAGTATTTACTCTTAAGATTAAGAATTGGCAGGCTTGTGATCTTGCTTAACTTTAAGGAAGGAATTTTTTGTTTGTTTGTTTGTTTGTTCAATTCAATTTATACCTGAGGTAAAATAAGTCAGGAGGAAAAAAATCACCAAGAGTCTGAATATAAAATAGTTAGCGGTATCATGAAATTGCTGGCAGATCAGGAAAAACCTTTCTTAAGAATGGAAGGATAAGAAAGAAGTTTTTGACCTACATCTCCAGAATTGTTTCACTAATGGAATATTTAACGATAAAAGATGTACATGTTCTTTTGTTTTTCTCTCTTACTCTGCACTGAAACACTGTTGTTTTATGTATGGTGATACTGATTGAAATAAAAATTGTGCTTACAAAATGCCTTTATTCAAGGACCTTTCATGCAATTGAAAGCTTAAGTTCACAAAACCTCTTCTTAAATCCCACTCCCACTTCTTAAATTACATTAAACTGGTTTTGATGTCTGAACTCTTACAAATAGAGAGTTCTGGCTGCATAAATTGTGGAAGGATCTGTCCTGCAATATGCAAAAGTAATTTCTCTTAAGTTACAAAGAAGTAAAATAGAGCACATAGAGTCTGTGTGATTTGTTTCAGACAATGAGTCAGAGGCCACACAAAGATCAGAGTCAAGGAATCTCTAGTGGTGATCACTATAGGGTGACCACTACGGTAAACAAGATTGTCCATTCTACTATATTTAAATGCATCTCCTAATTGCATTTTCCCTTTAAAAGGTATCATTTGAAATGGTAGAGGGGGAAAGATCTGATACAAGATCTGATATTTTTTCTTGCTTTTGGGAGGTGAGGGATATTTTCATTACTTGTTTTGAAAAAAACTTACTCATTCTTAAACCTTTCTCAGAGCAGTTACCTTTTTACCTAGCTGCCATATAGTCAATGTTATAATTCTTCTGAGATCTACATGACTAATGTGTGGAGATTTCTATCCCCCTCCTACACAGAGAGATATATGGAAGCAGGTGTTTTGCTAAATATATTAAAAAAATACTATTTCCCTGCTGTTTTTCTATAATGCAACCACCTGTGCAAAGAATCATCACTTTAGTATGTCATAAGGCCAAATGCACTCCAAAACTTTCCAGGGCAATCTACCCTCTTAAACATACATACATATACTTATATGAATACATAGCTTTACTAGTGGAAGTAGTTCAACTCATACCAGTGAAATTAATCTGACAGCTGCTCTAGTACATTTTTTCCTCAATATAGAATTTGCTCTAGTTTCAGTGAGGCTTCATTCTGGTCCATAGCTCCATCTGCATGGAAAAGCTGGCAAGAACAGCATCATATCTTGCAAGTTTTTAACTTTTCATTAAAAAGAGCTAAAGAAATGCTCAGAAACAGGCAACTGTTAGCTTTCCTCCAGTCCTCAGACACCTCTCCCAATTGCCATGATCATTCAACGATAGTCCTAGTCTTCAAGAGACCTCTGGCACCAAAGGTCTCTTTGGAAGCTCTGCACAAGAAAAAGAGCTTCTGAACTCTGCTGCCACTGGGAGGGGATGAGCTATTGACAGACAACATCCCTAAGGAACTCTAGTCAAGGATTGAGGAGCAGCCCAGCCAAAGTTAGTTTTCCTAGTAAGCAAACTGAATCCTTGGCCTCTGTAGTCATTTGGCTGGTCCCATGGTAGGTCAATGGTTTGAGGAGTGGTTACTTGAACATCTGACAAGGGAATTTGGGGAAGGGACTGGGAGAGAGAAAAGAGAAAGGGACCATCCCAGAGAGTGTCTGCTAGACTTAGGCCTTGTTTTTCCAACTCCCAAATGGTCACCTATTGTAATAACTTAATGGAATGATGATGCAAAATTTTAGCTACACTTAATCCATTTCTTATTTGATTTATAATGTAAGGAATGAAAGGTTGCATAAAGCGTGCTCAAGAAATTGAGAGATATGTAAAAGAAGGGTGCCTCATGAAATTACAAAATGCTGGAGGAGCTGAGAGTACAAATAAAAACATTATAAGAAAATTATCCTAGATAATCAATTTGGTAGGATTTCAATAGTAGGGGAAGTTACTGGCTTCTGCGGGAGCCGTAAGGGAGCAATAAGGGACATGTAATCTCCTTCCTTGAAAATCCATGACCACACTATATGGAACATACATGTGGAATAACGAGTGAGGATTAAGGTAGGGTATGAATTCTCAAAATACTGATTACTACACTGACTACCCAGCAGACATTCTTAGTCAGTATTAACAAGTGCTTTTGTATAATGTAACCTAACATGAAGTAGCTATGCCAGCACTCTTAGTGCAAGCTCAGTGCAGGTTAGTGTGTTATACTCATGCCATCCACACTGTTTTCTCCCATAAGCAAGTATGTGAGATCACTTAATTCATTTTTATAATCCCTGCAAAAGTAAGATTATCTATCCAAAGCCAGGGTACAGTAAAGGGTGCAAAAAGGAGCGCAATATTGAATAGAATAGCAAGGTCAGAAGTATAACCTTGTCTCTAACCTCATCCCAAGCTTCCTAAAATTAGGAATATTTGAAAGGTCAGCAGGCTTTCTGTGGTCCCTGCAGTATTGAAAAGGGATGACTCCCTCTGCAAAGGATTCAAGCTCCCACTATCTTGTATACAGCCATTTCCACCTATGTTAGGAGAGCATAAAATACGACGCTTTCAATTTTGTACTGTCTGAATCCAACGTCACTCAGTGATAAATGACAATACAAGCCACAAGGAGAATCAGGCCTAATAAGTCTTAGTTTTCCTTTGGATATACTGACACAGTAACTCTGAACAGCATCTCATGAAGCCACATTACTAGAAGAATATGTCCTATTATCTTATTCAGTGACAGCCTGAACAGTAATGAGGAGACAATTAAATTGAGTATCAAAGAATATACCATTGTTTTACATTTTCATTAGCTGCAGTTGATATATACAGCATGGGTGGAGAGCAGTAAGTAATGGAAGGAAGCTTAAAGATGAAAAAGAAAGTATGATTGTTACAACCTGTCACTTCAAAATATGCCTCTTGCACACCAGTACTGCTGAGGCATCACAGACGGAGAATGCACTCTGGAAGCACTAATTAGGTCAAGGTCTCCTAAGACTTGCAATTTTGGTGAGTTTTTCAGAAAAGGTGAAAGAAATAAGGACTGGGTATCTCAGGACATAGAATCTGTTAACAATTTATAGTTGATAGCAATTGAATATAGTTACCTCCGAAGGAATGCCCTTTGTTACCTAAGAGAATACATTCTCACAGCCCATGACCTCTCAGGCTAACTACATTCAGCTGTAACAATGAAATTAACCACTACTCCAGGAAGGCTCTTCAACGCAGTAAACACTTTACACAAAAAATTGACTTGGACTATGAAACACGTTATGAAACTCAAAACTAAACAGAGAAAGTGACCACCAACCTCACCTGTAAGTATGAAATATGTATCTTTGGTTTAGATTTCCATCAGTAATTTTTTCAGAAGAGTTTAGAACAAACCGTGGCCAAGAAATCAGGTGAAGAGTAACTAGAAACACAAGAAGACAGCCCACTGAGACTGCATATAATTGCTACCTACACTACCAAAAGCTATTATGCAGAGATGCAGGGTTAAGCTTACTTCATTCTTTCCTCTTCCCTGTCTTCGCAAACCAAGTGCATACATTAGCAAAAGAAGTAAACAAGTAAAATTAAGTCCACAAATGGAGTTATTTTATGAAGACAGAAAAATACTTTTCTAGTCTAAAATGCTTAACAACCGTTCACAGCAAGAAAAAATGTGGACAGAGCAATGTTTAGTGGCCTGTAAGCAGAGAGAAACAGAGAGACGGATGTACCAACTTTGACACCTCTATATTTAGTCCATCTCAGACTTGGAAAGAAGCCTGGCACCAAGACCAACTATTGCAGAGGTTAATATCTACGTTCATATCCGGAAGGCTAAGCTAGAAAAAAGCTCTGAGACAATACATTTTGGCTGGTATTGATTTAGGTGTTGAACTCCTGTGTCAGCTTAAACAAATGGACTTTTTCAGGCTGGAGGCCCAGGTTGCTGATAAGCCAGTGTTTCAGAGGTACAACACCCAAAGCTTGCAAATCTCTCCACTGTGAAGAGAACTATGAAGGAGGTAAAAGCTTGACCACACAAATAAGTTAGTGGATGGGCTACTGAGTGGATGAGTAAATATGCACAGTGAGTATTTCTTCACCCTCAGCACAGCCTTCAAAATTAATCTCTATAAAATGTTTCAGATTTGACAAATTAACAGATTTCAAAATACATTTTTCCAACTAACCAGATAGAAGTCTGAGGTACTGAGATTGAGTCAGAGTACTGCCACAAAGAAGCAGATCACCAAAAAACTTCTTGGGCCTCCTGCTAGCAATCTCAGCAGAGAGGGAATGATGGACTGGGTAGTGAAATCCTTTGGGGTGTTCTGTGCATTGCAAGCTAGACATGTTTGTTGATTACGAGATTGGAAGCTTGGGTATGAATTCCCAGGCTACATTCCTTCTACCTGCAGAATCACAGGCTGAGGGTACAGGGACCTCAGAACCATCTACTCTGCCCTTCTGAATATCACAATATACAAAACACAATAATGCATACTTCACTACAATGGTCTTCCACAAAGACATCCAATCTGTGTACGTGGACTCCAAGAGATAGAGAAAATACAACTTCTCCAAGCAATTTTAAAAATGGTGAATTATTTTCACCATTAAAAATCTACCCTTAATTTCTAATCTGAATTTATGAGACCTCAGCTGCCAGCTATTGCTTCTTCTTAGAATTTTATTTGCTATATTAGAAAACATTTAAACATCTATTTTTCCCCCATACACTAATCACATCAGTTCTCAAGTTTCTTAATCAATAGACTAAAATTTGAGCACTGAATTTTTCCTTTTTTTCCAGCACTGAGTATTTTTGTGTCTCTTTCTTTTCAACATAATTTTCAAAATGTGGACAAATTGAGATGTAAACAGCATTCCAGTTTTCCCATTGACATTGCTAAAATCACTATTCTATTTCTCTGCTTATTTATCCAATGGTACGACATAGTCTTTTTTAACACTATCGCTGTGGGAGCTCATGTGGAATTTCTTGCCTGTTATGATCTCAAATCCTTTTCAGACTCGCTTTTACAGATGAATGTCCCACATTCTGAAGGTATATCCTATATCTGTCCTTCTTATACATAACATTTTGCATCCAATATCACTCTGCGCGCCTGTCTTATTTATCGTGCTGCTGATACTCACTGTTGCAAGGAAAAACTTCTCAGTTCATGTGACTTAAATTGCAACTCTATAAGCAACAACATTTAATTAACTGGCACTCACTGCCAGCTCAGGATCAGCAATACAACAGATAAACCACAATACTAGATACTTACAAAATTACAATAAACACCTAAAAACTTCTAAACATCCCTATATAATTAATCTCCCAAAGTAATATCACTCAGATATCCTCACAGGCCATGTGAGTTACAAGCACATCCCCACTTCTGGGATTGCAGGCTCCTCTACTTGCTCACTCCTCCTATCGAGACACAGGTGGTCCAGCTCTCTGTGGTCCCATGCTATCTGCTAATGCACAGGCTGGGAAGAAAGCACTCACAGTTCACTCATGCACTCACAAAGTGTGTGTCCCTGCTTGTTGCACCCTGTGCAGTCGCTCCACCAGCTGGATGCTGCCTCCTCACAGTATCCAGTGCAGAGGCAGCTCGGTCAGACCAAGCCAAAGGTTGTAATGACATGGGGCAACATCTGGCAGTGTCAAACAAGTTTTTTTGCTCTGTTTCTCTCACCTGCCCAGCCACTCACACTTAAAAAGTTTCATGCTTCTTTCATACTTTTTTTCAAGCTTTGTTTCAGAAGTTTTTCGTTGGTTGTTTTTTTTTTCAGTTTGGGGTGGTTTTTTTTTTTTTTTTTTTTAAATTCTCCTCTTTAGCATTATCAGTTTGGGGAAATACCCTCTCAGTTAGCTCAGTTATCTTATTCACACAGTTTACCCTCACGTTCCCATCCTAACAGCTGCTCTTATCTAAGTCATTTTGCCAGCTGTGGGCCCTACACTTATGTTAAGTGTAATTTTCTGTTAATGATCTGTCTAGATCATCGATACAAATATTGTAAAAAGAGTTACAATATCTGTACAATCCATTCAAACATATTTCCCCACAATACTTAGTTTTGAATATCTGACCAGTAATTCTAAGCTACTTAAGTATCCTATGTAGTTCAAAGTTTAAGTGCACTATATTTTCATGGTAACTTCTATCTACCAACCTTGCAGTATCATCAACGAGTCAAATTGTCTGCTTGATAGAAAATACTTCCCATAATACCATACTATTGCCATTAAACATTTCCCCTGCCCTAATTCTCTATCAGCTGAATCCTGTGTTGAATTTTCTGTTATTTTGCCTAAAACTTATGTCAGACTAAATGGTCAATGATTACCAAGTTCACTGCACTTGTATCATTGGAATGTTTTCTAGATACATACTCTGGAGTACTCTTCAGAAAAGTATAACAGGACTGTTGATTTAAAAATATTTATCCCTAACAGATGTTTTCCAAAATCCTTTCACTTGCTTTTTCTTTTCATGATAAGAATTTTTAATCATGATTTTTCCAGATACAGAATAGAAATATTAATTGAATAATTCTGTCAGTTCTGCATCACTACTGCCAATAACACTTCATAGGATGTCTCCAATAAAAGCAGCAATAAGAACAATATATTATAAGAATAATAAAAGCAGAATAAGAATAGTCCCTCATTTCTGGTATATTCTAAGCCCACCACCCAACCACAACATTTCTCTCCTATCAGATCAATTGTATTCATTTTATACCTTATTTTTTATAGGGGTTGTTATCTGTTTCCCTCTTTTTTTTACCTACTATATACTAGTTTGTTTTGATTTTGGTTTAATTGTTAAATTTTGGCTTTATTTTCCCTTGTATCAAAGACAGACTCATAGTCAAATGTTAACTCTTTTATGATTTCAGGTTTTCACTGGCAAAACAATATATTCCTAGAAACTGTCCAGTTTATATTCACAGCCTTCTGTTTGTATGTCCTCTCCAATCAATATTTCTCATAATTTTCCTCAGGTTTAGAAGATAGGTCTTTCTGAAGCAGCATCATTGACCGCGTTTTATCTTTCATTTGCTATAGGCAATCATCAACTTCATCTTTCTTTGCCAAAAAAAAAAAATTATCTAAATGATACTTTAAATCAGAAGCAATACCTTTGGTGATAGGAAATTATTATCTATATTTCTCTGCAACTCTTAATGACATTCTACCACTGTTGCATGAGATTTTCATACATATCCCCAAAACTGAAATTTCCCATAAAAAATAAGATTTTTTTTTTCCACGTTATGGAAAGTTACTTAAGGACTAAGCCATCCTCTGCTATAGTTTGATTCAGTAGTCTTTAACAGATACCCCCAGGCCCTTACTTAATGTATATAACTCAATCTTCAGGGCCAGACTACTCGGTGAAATGTACGTTACAGAAAGAGGGATATCAACATGAACTGAATTCACTGAAGGTGAGGTTTTTCGACCTCTTTCCAGTTCAAAAGAGAAATCCATTATGGTTTTAATTCCCTGCACCATATACAGTCAAAATTCACACGGGCGTTAAATGCAATAAAACTCTTATTGAAGTAGTAGACTGTGCACTGCGTGTGAGCAACCTGAAAGTCTAATGGGGTCACCATCCTTCCCCTTTAGTAGCTGTGTCATCAACAACCCTTACAAAAATGAACCTCAGTTCTTTAAATGATATAAGAAATATAAAAGCTTGCCTCTGGAAAAATAATATATAACCACTTGTAGAAGAACCTGCCTGTCCAATAAGGGCTCACAAATAGAGTACTGGCAGAGAAAATGCTTGTAAAACCAAATAGCTAAGTAAAAAACCCTTAACACAACATGTATGCCCTTTGGCAAAGAAGCTCATGGAATTTAATACATTTTTGCACACTTCATTTGAAACTTGCGTGCATTGAGGGAGGGAAAACTATGGTTCCTTAACGTAATCCTTTTCTGTCCTTGTAGATCCTCTTCCGTAGCCTTTAAAAGGTAAACTATAACATTTTTTGTTAAACTAATTATAACATGTCACTATATTCAGTTATTGATGTGAATATGATGTCAATGCACAGAGATTACACCATCACCAAATTTTCCTAGCCATGACTGAGAATTCAGCCCTAAAATATGACATTTTACAAAATATCTGGTTTTGTTAATATAGATTGAGGTTTTGCTGTGGCAGTAACAAGGGCCAGATTACTTAATCAATTCATCAATTATTACCTTATACACTGATGAAAAATAAGCATTAATACATGGAATACCATGAGGGACTGCAAAGGGAATATGGAACATTTAGAAATTTAGAAGTTTATGGCATGTTAATTCAAAATGGGTTTTGGATCACCTTTTTATGTCTGTAAATATAAATACTTATCCTCTTTTTTATTTCTGGAACTAAAAGAGGGTTTGTACTTCATTTAGGAGAAGGAAAAAAATAAAACAAAAAAAACACAGAGTAGGATCAATCCTGCTGAAGTAATTACTAAAGCTCCAATTGAGATTAGTTGGAGCAGAACTGGGTTTGTCTTTGCACAATGACAAAAGAGAAGAGAAAGAAATGTAAAAGGAATGAAACTGGTTGCATGGAAGAGTTACTACAGAACCGACATGTTGCAGTGCTGCATTAGAACAGAAAAATGGGCATTAGTGAATAAAAATCAAAACAATTCTTTTAATTAATTCTCTGCAAGACAGAATTCTCACTTATTACCAGTTTACAGAGAGACTGTCATCCCAGCCTCTTCCACCTGTCCACTGATAGTTCGTTTTAGAGATTAAAAAGAAAGTAAAATGTTGGTCTATAGCTGATGAAGACCCAATAATGATAAAACTTTCATCCCTAGCTCCCTACTTCAAATTCCAGTCAAGACAATGGAGTCTGATGGGCTTCAGTAATTTCATGAGTGGGCAGTAGCACAGTGCATGAGAAGTGAGGTGAGTACCTCCCATCTCCATCACAGCTGGCCACCTTTTTTGCCATCTCAAAGATGCTGGGGAAAGTTCAAGGTACATGAACAGAATTAGTGCCTGCTTAAGGTCTTAAGGCAGTCTTTTGCTTAAGATCATGACTGAGGCACAACGATAAGCTGTGTGAGGAAACCTGCACTGTTATTACTCATGCTGCACTCCCCTCATTGATAAACAGGCTCTTTATGTGCTTGGCTTTATTTCCCACGTAACATGGCACATGAGTGAAGAGATTATTGACATGAAAGTGAAGAAAGGTTTGCAAGCAAAAATAAAATGTGCTGGAAATCTGAACTACGCTAATACCTTTTGAAAATTATTACCACTGGCTTTCAGGATTAGGTCTGACCCTTAGAGCAATCATTCTTACATGTATAGTGAAAGAAAAGCACCAACTCCTGGGCCTTCTAGAAGTCAGTTCATACTATACTGTCCATACAAACATGAAAGGAAACCACATCCATACTTCTGAGGATTATTTTAATGCACAGGACTGTATGGATCCCATAGCTGCCAAATAACTGAAAAGAGATCCCTCAAACACAAAGAGCATTACTAAATGCTCTGAATTGCTGCTGGTTTGCAGACAAAAACTCATTCATTTAACTTATCGTGCTGTGATACTTCTGAGTAAGCTTTATCTAGTTGCATGTGAAACCATTGTTGCTGGATTTTTTTGCTTTGTTTTGGGGTTGGTTCCTTTTTAATTCTCCTGGCTTCCTGGTTATATTGCTCCCCCACAGTCCTGACATAACAAGTACAAGCTCTGCAGCAAATACTATGGGAGATTTTATCCAGTGGTCTGATGCTGCCTCTCTCCCTTTCACAAGCAGCAAGGTTAAATCTCGTCTCAGCACTGTGAAAACAGAATTTCAAGAGTTCTTACAGTGGTGCTAGTATTTAAATTTACAGAAGCTCTGGTATATACCTGAAATGCATTTTAATCTGCCCAAGGAATAGATTCAGTCCTGGGAAGTTCATTGTTGTTTCTAATTGTCAGCGACTGCTACACTTTGCTTGCCTGCAGCTATCCAATTAACATAACACCACTACACAAAATATTGTAAGGTGCTCGATGTCCCAGCAACAAGAGCCTCACACTCCACTTCTATCCAAAAATTTCCTCCTAATTGGGTTTCCAACATATTAGCAAATGACAGGGAAGAACATACAAACAGATATATGCGAACAGATAATGCAGCCTTCAAACACCTTTTCCTATTGCTGTGCGAAGTTCTGTGGAGATACCCCTGGTTGTTGTGTATATCGAGAGAGAGAAAAACAGAGAGAGAGAGGGAAGAAAAGCTCAACTCCAGAAGTGGAAAACATGTAACTTGTGCTCTGATATATTGCTATGGCAACATTTAAACAATGAACAGAAAGCCCTGCAGGATTCTGCTCTCGCTTCCTTGGATACCAAATGTAAATCCTGATTCTCTTTTATTGTGTGCATGCACAAGCGTCTGATTTTTGCCTTTTCCTCTACCAGACAGCAAAGTATCCAGGCCCCCTACCAGGAGCTACACGTTAATTCACTTCCACGTATTGCAGCTTGTGAATATGCAATTAAAACACACCACTAGCACATTCATCTCCGTTCTTGCGTCCCCATTTCTATCCCCCACGAGAAAAAATGACCATGATAGTACAGCTAAATAACAGGTACCCTTCTCTTCTGAATAACATCATTAAATAAACCACTCTAAAATGTCACAAGCCAAGCCCCAATGTCTTCTGCCATTACAGGAAACAGAGGCAGGATCCTTTCTAAGGGCAGCTCCTTGCCCATGCTGCTAGACTCAAGCATGCTGCAAGGCTGCCTTCCAGACCACCATGGCTCCTGCTATTACTAAATCCTTCTCATCTGGGTTGTCCCACGGGGGCAGTACTTTATAACTGAAGGAGGCTTGTTTTTCATTATGATTTTCATAGAGCAGCTGGCAAGGGGGTGGATGGGGATGTAGAAGGAGGGCCCCTGCTAATAGTAGCCCAAAGTCCAGTCAGCTTGACTACTCTAGAAATGACTTGGTAGGTGCTAATTACATTTTTTCAGAGTAATTTTCGTCCCAGACTGCAAGCGGCACTAATGCCAGCACCCTCCTCTCTCTCCTCATTCCCTCACTAGCAATCAGAAACAAAGGGATATCTCCAAGCCAAAGTGAAGGCACACCGCCAAGACCGAGATGGAGGCTCTCGCACACTGCTGCTGTGCACAGTGCACTCCTTCAGTGAATATATTGTAACTTCACTCTTGGACAGCTTGGCTTGTGAGTTTTCACCAGCACCAAGCTCTCTCAAAATCTGCTAAAATCCTGTCCTGAGTTCCATTCAAAATCTTCCTGTCTCATATTGCTACAGCAAGAATCTTCATGTCAAATGGGAGACAGCTTTTTAGGTCACAGGCAAATAATTTTAAGGCCTATGTGTAGGAAGCCATGGCAGCACCTCGGGAATCCCTTTCTCTTCCTCCAGTCCCACATGATTGCTTGTATTGGCTCACATCTAGAGCATTCTTTCTTGGGTCTCACGCAATCTGAAAGTCCATTTTTCACTCGTCAGTGCTATCAGGCTGGGAGATACCGTGACACAAAATTTGCTGCTCCAGCAAACTGAACCTGCTCCTATTCTAGATCAGTGCAAATCATTCCTGACATGTGAAAAGACATGGGCTAGCTACCCCCTTGCATTACTAACCTACAGTTTGCCAAGAACACCTGAAGTTTGAGACACGTGATCTCTGACCTTCTGGAGAACAATTAGAACAAATGGAGCCAGACCCTCCAATATAACTTTCTCTTTCCCTCTGTACAAGCATTTGGTGCCTAAATATACGCATAATGGTTCCCTGTACAGTGCCAAAATCCCAGCTGCTTGGGGTCATTACCAAAAGGATTGACCATGGTTTGAAGAGGAGACAGCCCGCACGACCAGCATATGCTGCTGAATGATACACCTGTGCTCAGGCACATGCAAGGGAAGTAGCAGACAGCCAGCTCTTGCCTCTGCTTGAGGAGATTTGTTGCTCCTCATTTAGCTGGATGTTTGGATTGATGTTTTTGGCCATTTATTTTATGATCAGCCCTTTGGGCTCTGGATAAGTCCCAGCACAAATGCTGAGAAATGCTATACTCGTTCCCACTTTGAGATTGAATGAGTTAAACTCTGGGTTGTTCCATGTGTCTTTTGGCTACTGTATTAAGTGAATGATTCACTGAAGTGTGAAACTGTTGCCTCTTTAGAAGCAGACACGCATCCCTAGCTTTTTAATGTTGACAAGGTTTGCCTATTTCAGCCCAAACTGGTGGCTAAATTTTCCCAGTGCTTCCTTATCACATCCAGAAAATCCTCCTGCTAGTTATTGTACAAAATGAATGAGGCACCTATGGCAGCTTTCTGTTGTCAAAAACTGGAGTTGCTCTATCAAATTTTCTGTTTATGTGTTCACTTGACATCAATCCAGGGAAAAGCTTGGAGATGCTTTTTCCTTAGCCAGCTTCTTTTTCCTTCAGTAATTACTGAGCAGCAGCTTAACATAAATTTAGCTGCTCTATTACTGCAACTGCTGATGTAAGTGTAGCCCACAATAGGGCACAGACTTATAATGATACATGAAGGAATGGAGAACAGAGTTTTGTGCTTATTTTCAGATGCTGACAAACTTATTGCCCATTTAGTGTCCCACCAGGAAACATGTGCCCAGAGAAATAAATGAAGCTAAAGCACTTCATACTAAACCGATTTAGCTATACTGAGAAAGATGAGAGTAATTGGTGCTGGAAGGAACAATTTTTGCTGTGCCTGCTTCCTTCTTTTTCTAAACACAACAGCACAAAGGGTCTGACTTGTTTGTGTGGCCAAACAAAAACTCCCAGAGATTTCCTTAGGAGCAGAATTGCACCCTAAATCTTAATCCTTTACAAGTAGCCAATGTTTAAGAGGCATGACCTCCAAACAGAAGCGCATGGGACACATTTGAGAGGCAGAAGGTCTCATTTCCATTATGCCAAAAGATTCAGGATGTTTACATGAAGTAACAGTGGTGATGTGAGTGAATGGAGAAAGGGGGAAAACAGGAAGATGCTAATATTTATTTATTTATTTATCCAGGGAAGTTAGAGCTCTGGTTTGTGTTGTTTCATGCAGGAAGCTTTTGAAGAGGGAAATGATGCCAGAAAAAAAACGTTAAAATCCGGCTCTACCAACACCTCTCGCATCCCCGCCTTCTCTCCCCTCCTCCAGAATATTGCAGCTAGAGGAAAGTAAAATGAGTGGCAAAGCTAGTTCTGCACCTTGCCTGCCAAAAAACATCCATATCTGTTCAATGGCTCATTTAATTAGCTGTTTATCTTCTTCTCCACCAGTTTTGGCCCAATACTTTCAGCTGGAGCCTCCTCATGTGAAGGCCAAGGTTGAGGAGGGCAGAGGTGAGGGAGGAGAGAAGGTGAAGAAAGAGAAAGAAAACTCCCTGTCTACAAGCTAAGCAGTCATGCCAGGAGAGGGGACGGAAGTGGCACTCCTCCCCACAGGAAAACAAGGACCTCTATTTTAAACACCATGTTATCCTCCGTTTATTCCACACCCCCACACCACAATTCTCCAGGAACGGAGAGACATTTACTGATCTGTTACACATCGTTGCTAATCTGTGAACCCCACCATCAACAAGCCACTTTTTAACTATTTTGATCATCAGCATAATAACAAAAACCTCCTAACACCACAGTATCCTCTCATTGCTTGTCAATCAAAGTAAATCTCCTTCAACTGCCATGAAAGTCCTAGGGGAGCCTGAAGGATTCACCACAAAATCACAAAGAATTTCCTAGGAGATCTGGAGGGCATGGGTGGCTAGTACAGCAGTTTCCTAAACTCCCCTTCAATAGAAGAATGTCCTCTCTCTGCCTGTAACTGCTTTTTCTTAGCAATGGAGTGTAAAAAGCGTCATTTCTTTCAGAGCTGCCTCCTCAAAATCCATTAAAACCCCTTGTCCTACACGCCCCCACTCCTGCCAAAAGCCATCCTTCACCTCCCTRCTTGATTATAAAATTTTCCTGTTAATACACCATATTGATCTGCAATGTCAGACTGGATGCCAGCATTCAAATCAGAGCCTTTCTCTATTTTAAACACTTACTAAATAAATAAATAAATAAACCTCCATGCATCCAATTCTATGCAACTTGCATCCGTTTGTACAGAGTGGGCAATCAGGCATTACCCCCCAATCACTGCAGGGGCTTTCTCAAAAGATTTCTTTTCTAGTGAACATTTACAAATGCCACGCAGGCAGGCATCTGCAACATGATACCAAGATTGGAGTTTTACTAAAAGGAACATTTGAGCTACTGTGAGAATTCAGTTCTGTCCTCTTTCCTTCCCTTCTCCCTTCCCAACCGCCCCCCTCCAGCCATTATCAAAATCCAGTCAGATTCTTTATTCAGGTGGGGGAAAAGACCAAGAAAAGAGGGATGAGGAAGAAAGAAGAGAGGCAATGGAGCGTATTTCCTTTTCCAAAAAATAATAAAATGGAAAGTGTACTTACTGTATCCTCAAAGACTATCCAGCTGGAAATCCGAGTGGTTATGAAAAACCAGGGTGGGGGAGGGGTTAGAAAACTATTTCATTTCAGCAACCAAACCAAAATTAAAAACAAGAAAGGAAATAAAAATAAAGGATATCCAATTGCAATTTCCCAGCAATTTCAGCCCATACAGGTGCCAATCCAACCCAACACTGCTGAACTCTCCCCCTCCAGCAATTTTGCTTTCTTCTCCTCTGTCCTTTATTTTCTCTGTGGCTTTCAACTTTTCTGCTTAAAATTGCTGTAGTGGTAACGTTGATGTTTGCCTTCACTGGAGAAGAGTGGTTTAAAATAACAGGAAAAAAACAAAAATCCTCGCAGAGGATGAACGGTCCTTCTCCTTTCTGAAACTTTTCATTCCACTGTGGATCCTTTGCGTGGTTTCCTTTTTCTGAGGTTTTCTGCCTCTCTGGCTCCACTGCTCTCCATTGCTCACTATTTGTTTTTTCTCTGGAGACCAGAAAGGGCTGTATTTCTTTTTAAGCAACCCTCCATCTGTATTCTTTTAACGTAATTTTGTTGTGACTGTTAAGATCCAGGTCTTGCCAGGCAATTTTCTTCCCCCTTCTTTGCTGCACTATCAATTATCCAATCCGTGTCTCTCCACATTAGAACGGGGATTCCCATTCTTCTTTTTCTCTATCCCCCACACTCCTTTAGAAAAGGATCTCCTTTTGCATTTAAATTTTTATTTGTGTCTGTCAAAACAATAAACTTTTAGTCTCTCTCCCCCCTCTCCAAAGATCTGATTAGATTTCCAATCACAACCCAGTGCGCAATTGGATTTTTGATCTCAGCAAGAAGCCAGCAATCCACAGCATCAGCACCCTCTCCTCGCTTCAAACTCCACGTTATATCCTTTTGCGTTCCCTCCAACTCCTCTGCATTTTCATAATCTCACATTAAATGGAATGAAGGAGGGAGTAGAGAAAAATTCAAGGTTCCCACCAGCTGTCAAGAATAAATCCATCCCCTTGTTATTTTTTAAACACTTGGGACGGGTGTTTTTAACGCCCACTCTCCCCTTTGCCCCCCACACTTCTTAAAATCTTTCTGATGTTAAAACTCCCCCGATGGGGCACAAAAGAAGCCCAGGGAGGCGTGATTTGTCCTCTTAGCGTAAATTTCACAAGGACCCTTTGCTTTTCATTTCAGCTTCCTCTCCATCTTTTGTCCAGCAGCTATACAGATCCAGCAGCACCGAGACAGATAAACTTCTATTTCTTCTTTGAGGAGAGAGAGGGAAAGAGAGAGAGGAAGAAGGATAAAAGCTCTCCAGTCTCTGCCTCCCTTTTCCTCCCTTTCTCTATTTCAATGCAGGTCTGATCTCATTTCCAAGCTCAGCCTGGTGTATTTCAGATCTACAAGTTGGATTTCTCTTCTGCACAGCAGTGAGTTAGTCTCCCATCTTCTTCCACATGCCAGTTATCTTCCCCCTTTTCTTCCTTCCTGCCTCCTTCCCTTCCAAGATGACACATTCCCAGTAGCGCAGCCGGTTCTTTCAGTTTTTAGTTTCATCCCTGAAATGCATAGCCCTTTGCACAGCCAAAACCCTTCCTCCCTCCTGTTAGCTTCAGCTTGAATTCTCCCTGTGTGTGCATGTACGTACGCATGTATGTATATATCCAGTTCCTGACAGCTGCTGTTGTTGCTGCTGGGAGTAGCTCCGCTTTTCTGTCGCTCTGGCTTTCTCTTACTCYCCACCTTTCAGTGGCACCCTAGGATTTGCAAATATCCCAGGGCTAGTCTTTCTGGCTACACTCCTCCTTCTCCCTTTCCGTTCTCTCCCCTCTTGCCCCCCCCTCCCCCCCCCCGCCCCCCCTTTCTTTTCTTTGCTTGTGATCGGTAAAATACAATTACCCAATTACCTCCCATCATCTTAGCACTGATTGGTCAACTGCATTAACACTTGATGTCAGGGAAAGGGTATGGGAGCTGCTCGACGTGGCACTGCTGCCACCTGGTTGACAGTCTGGGAACAAACTCAGGGCTACCTTAAGAAATCTCCAAGTCAGAAAGCAGTAATTGAAAAACAAGGGATCATCTTAAGGAAAGGAATGTCAAAACTCATTTTTTTAAAAGCCTGCCTGATTCTGACAGTTCAACCAGTATTCACAGGTACCAGCCTAGCCGCTGAAGCAGAGGGAATGACAGTAAAATGAAATGAGGTATAAAGTTGTCTTCGCAAAAGAAGTACAGAACAACCAGTATTCACAGGTACCAACTCTAGCCACAGATGCAGAGGAATGACAATAAAATGAAACGAGGTATAAAGTTATCTTTGCAAAAATGTTACAGTAGAAATAATTTGCATGGAAAGACTATCTGTTTCCTAATTACAGAAATAAATGTTTGTTTAAAACTTGTACACACATAAAAGTTACCTAAAACTCCATTTTGGCAGATGTTCAGGCCAAAAGCCCTATGAAGTGCTTCAAGGTTTCAGTGGGTTTAAGTGATGGCTCCAGTGAGCTGTTAAGTTACAGCAACACAACAGTGCAATGACTAGGCTCACCTATCAAATCTGCCGCAGTTTGATCAGAATGACTTCTGACCAGGATTATTGAGGTTTCTAAACTGACTCCCTAATTTGGGCTAGTAAAGTACTAACATGTTTGTTATGTACTTACCTACTTACCAAGGTATGTACTTACGTATGTTACCTAAAACGCTCAGAACTGGGCTTGTGTCTTTTCTTTTTAGGGACCTAAATTCAATAGAAGTTTTACAGAAAACTTTGTATGTATAAAGTTAGATATGCTACCCTCTCCAAGATCAAGGGAAACAGAATATGGATGATGTATGTGCCGGCATTTGTCTCTCTCAAAATCAGAAAGAAATTATTTATAGATCTAACTCCTCCACACAACCCCAAAAAAAGAATTAGTCAGGCGCTTTCATGGTAATTATAGCAAACTTCATATATTAAGCAGTAACTCTGAGTTATTCCATGCATGCAATAATATAGCTAGCTCTTTGCTCAGTCCTCTCTCAAATAGCCAAGTTATGTTTGGTATCCTTACTTAGCCTTCAACTTTGGTGTGAAACTGGCATACTTGAAAATAAAAGAAAGTAAATTTTTAAGTTATATATCATATTATAAGTTTTTCTAGAATTATAAAATCCATAAGCTAGCTGAGTTCGGTCAAGTAACACTTACTGAATCATTAACATTGACTTTCAGATTTATTCTGCTGACTCAGTGGGCTTTCTGGTGAGAAAGTTCTACCAGATATAAGTTAAGCAACTGGAACCAGGTCCTTAATCACTGTTAGATCATTTAGCATCTGGTCTTACTATCACTGAAATCAATGGCAAACACAAATTACCTACAAAGGGTAAAAGACTTAGTGTGTAGTAGTAATGAATAACCCAAACACAATGGTCTTTCAAGAATGCTAAAAAAGACTGGGGATTTTTGGAGAAGGCTGCAAGTGTGATAGGAGATTAAGTTGCTGACAAGTAACAATCTTTTTCACAGCTGGTGAGCTTATTTTGTTCCCGTCTGATTCATTGATGCCACTGGTGTATTTTGGGCCTACAAACGTCTTATGAGAGTCTTTTTCTTTTTACTACTTAAAATCTGAAAAAACACAAAGTTGTTCCTTCACCCAGAAGGATGAAAACATCACAGCCTAATATATGTTTGCTCCACTGTTTCTTTAAAAAGTGTCTGGACAATTTCCTGCTAATACTAAAGAGCCTGTGAGCAAAAGTGAAGGTTTCTATAACTGAATTAAACAAATATATGGGCGTCAAAAACAGAAGACACACAGCTTTTGGGGATCTAATCAGAATCTAAGACACAAGCATCCACAACAGTTACAGCATCTCTGTGGATACAAACTAATATTTCACTTTTGATGGAAATTTGCACATTTTGTATTTTTTATGTCATTCAAATTACATCAAAATACACATTTCTAACAGATGCCAGTACTTAAATAAATGTACATATATATATATACACAAAAAGAATATATTTGCTGGCATAGATGTGACTAAACACAAAATTAGTATCAAGACTGTAATACGCTGTAGGCTATGATATAATCTTCTCTCTTAAAGTCTGTTATTTTAATATACCAATTATGCTTTATCACCTAATAAACATAGAAGACAGAGTGATTAGCTTCTTAGAACATAACTTTAAAGCAATCTAATTTGCGATATTTATGAAATGACACTGCATGCTATATGAAAAGGTAAATGTCCTTTTACTAAACAAAATAAAAAAAATATAATTGTATTATCTGTTTTACAAGCGTGCATGCCACCTATGTCTGAAACCTGTTTAAAACAAATATTTCAGTACTATCACAATAAGTCATTCACTAATCTAATGTTAAAAGGGTATCATTAGCACTGGACAGAATTGTTTGCGTGACTTTTTTCCTGCAGTACATTGTATGATGTTGCCCTCAAACAATATTTTTGTATACTGCCTTCAATCTTTTGTTTTGCAGGTTTTCTGGGCAAGAAAAATAATTCCCTACTTATCAGTTCAGAAAAGCCATCCAACATGGTGAACCGATATTCAAAATGAAAGCACCATGGAAAACTTTGGGTGATACACATGATGCAATGTTTTATAAGTACTGACAAGGTGAGATGCAGGAAATATCCTGGGGCCTTCTGTTCAGTTCCTAAACTAGGGAATTGCTATTCCCTAGCAAATATACCACTGGGCACACTCAGGTGGACAGCAAGTGTTAAGAGCAGCTGCTAGCTGGTCTTCTCCCTGCCTGGGAGCTGCCCTGGCAGTGCTACCATACAGCTTGCAGAATAGTCACTGCTGCTATGGTACAAAAACACACAGTGGAGGTCGCTGGGTCCTGGTTCCTCCTATGGAACAAGATCATCATCAGTCAAAAGGGTGAACTGTGAAGAAAACTAAACACAGATTGGCACGGGAACTTTGTTTTTCATACAATGGGACAAGCTTGCCTGATCCTGAGTATGGGAGGATAACAAATGTATGTACCGGCAAATCTTCACATAACAAACATGGACAACAACAGATTGTTATAACACACCTTTTCCTTCTTGACAGATGATACCATGAACTGAAATTCTGTGTGTGATTAGCGCTGGAAGAGACTAGTGGAAAAGACTAGGTATCCACAATTGTTAGTCATTTGGTGGAAGAGAAACATGACTAAAGCCTCAGAAAAGAGAATTCTGACCTGTAGATAAAGGAGTAGAGAAACTATAAAATTGAGTAAGTATAACCAAAGTTTAAGGCAAAGACTGAAACCAGACCATTTTGCTTACACAAAGTAAAGTGAAAAGCAGTTTCAAGTTGTTCTAAGTCAGTGACAGCCCTGCCTTCCTTTTAAATAAACATGAAGAAATCATAAAGGAAGCTGTGGAACATATTATTCTTTCTATTTTATTAAGCATTGCTGACAAGAAGCTGCTTGCATATGGAGACAGTACTTGAATCCCCTTACAGCTTACTACTTTCAAAAGGGAACAACAACTGCTGACAAACATACTTTTGACTGCACGGATCTAGGATGAGGCTCACTAATCAATTTAGGGATTCAAGAGAGATCCTAAAAATCTCTGGCTATATAAAATATTTCATACATAATCTCACAGGGAGACTGTGATTTTTGCAATGTAATCGAAGCTCATGGTACATATTTTCCTGTATATGTGATTTCACTGATTATTGTGCAATTCTTTTAATATAAAAAACACTAAAATCAGGTGCATAACTGTCAAAATTAGCAGATGACTATAATACTATTAGCAGATGACTATAATATATTTCCACATATTTTTGTTCTGATGCTTACAGTTCTAGTGAGAAATTTTATTTCATAGGTAATTTCTATTGGATCATGGAGGCTTGGAAGAAGTAAAAGAAAATATATCCTCTTTCAGGAAAATCTGGATAAAACCACAGCACATGTGATTTTGGCACACGGAAGTTTAAGAGACTGCTCAGTAAATTCATCTCTCCATAATATCATAATATCTATCGTTTCTGGTAAAAATGGAACTGAATGGTGGTTTTCATTAAGTTGTTTACATTTGAAAGGAACCATATTCTCAGAACTCCTGTATGTTCATTGTCCAGTTGGGTTAACAGGACAAGTTTAGAATTGTTTTACAGTTGTTCTACAAATTTTCATCTTCGATGTTAACAATCCATCACTGAAAAGCAACCTGCTGTCTAGAAAGACTTTCTAGAATTTCTGCTTATGGAACTGAATCCTGTATTGTCGGTGTTTCCATTACAGCAGGGAAAACCAATTCACCAAGCTGAACATGAACCAGCAACATGCCCTGGCTGCAAAGAAGGCTAATGGTATCCTGGGCTGCATCGGGCAAAGTATTGCCACCAGGTTGAGGGAGGTGATCCTTCCCCTTTACTCAGCACTTGTGAGGCTACACCTGGAGTATTGTGTCCAGTTCTGGGCTCCGCAGTACAAGAGAGACATGGACAGACTGGAGAGAGTCCAACAAAGGGCCATGAAGATGATGGACTGGAGCATCTCTCCTATGGGGAAAGGCTGAGACAGCTGGGACTGTTTAGCCTGGAGGAGAGAAGGCTCAGGGTGAATCTTATTAATGTCTACAAATACTTGAAGGGAGGGTGCAAAGAGGAGGGAGCCAGGCTCTTCTYAGTGGTGCCCAGTGACAGGACCAGAGGCAATGGGCACAAACTGAAACACAGGAGGTTCCCTCTGAACATCAGGAAACACATTTTTACTGTGAGGGTGACCAAGCACTGGCATGGGTTGCCCAAGCCTTATACTTATTTGGTAAAAATATTTTTTCTAATCTGCTCTCAGATTCATAAGAGAATCACCTGTGTGCCTAGGAGAATTATGTGCCTAGCATTCAATTCAGAACTAGCACAGGAGATTTTTTTCTAAAACAAATGCTGTTTTGAGGGGAAAAAAAATGAAAAAGACAATCCACTAACAAAAAAAAGTAAAACTTTTCCTAACTTTGCTCTTGGGACTGTTGTGTTACAATTCTGACTAGGGCCTCTATATATATACACACACAGCTAGTGTTAGAACATTTATGAAATTATGTCCCTATCAAGAGGTTACTCTTTAGGGTTGGTAATCACTTTTAAGTTTATTGTAGCATGACTTTAGGGTACCTAACATTTAATAGAGTTAGAGTGCTAAACCTTAAGAGTATACACATATTCACAAAAGCAACTACTTATTAAAAAAGGCAAAAGCTTCCTTTGTACCCAGCAGAAGAATTCTGGTTCCACTGAGGTCAATGACAAAATTTCTGCTGACTTAAATGAGACCACAATTGTAGAGAGCGTCGTCTTTCATGTGATTTTAAATTCTAACTTCCATTCCAAACTCTGTCTGTGAACTCAGCATCTTGAAGATCAACATTAAACTTCACCCTAATTTTTTTGCTACAGTTATTCCCAAAACAATGAAGGACAAGCTTTTTCTGTTTCTGAGTCACAAAGAGCTCCTCACAACATGCACACACACAAATGCATTTGTTCAAAGACACTGTTAACTCACCTTCATTTGGTTAGAAATAGACTGTAGATATGTTCCCTGAAATACAGGGCACACTTAATCTCTACTGTAACAGTACCCGTGTAGCCCTTCAGTACTATTTTTTCACATCCTATTCCAATTTTTACTTAAACTAATTAGTCCAGATTAGGAAGAAGTGCATGTCAAAACCCCTATCCTATGACAAAATCAAATTGCAAAGCGTGAGTTTCATGGGTAGTAACCCTAGCAAAGAACAAAAGCTGTGCAATAGTACTATTATTATTATTAATAATAATAATAATAATAATAAAGATTTTGTATTTTTCTGTTCCAATTTCCAGTTCTTGGCAATGGTCGTGTTTTTCAGCTTCCTATAAAATGTGAACATTTTTGACTGAAATTAACTACTGTATTCAACATTAAAAAATCTGACTCACAAAATGGCTTAGAACAAAATTTCAAGTGAGTTCACTCTAAAACAGTCCTGAGAAAAACGGCCCAAATCCTGCCATTTTCCTATGGCACTAATTTCAGGCTTAGAATTCAAATCTAGACAAATTCTCTCCTTTCCAGGACTGAGTGCTACTGACATTAAACTGTTGTAAATTCACTCCATAGGGAGGAATAACTCCCTATGAAATAATCAACAAATTTGATTTCAATGAAGTGTCTCCAGATTAATGCAGGTGTAGATGAGAATAGAGCATGGTCCTTCATTTTATATTCATGCTCCATCTAATATGTATTTGGTTTTGTAAATCATAGAATCATAGAATCATTTAGGTTGGAAAATGTCAGTAGAGTGAAAAAGGACTGTTTCTTTTAAATTGAATTTTTAAGAATGTAAAATTTAAGAATATAGACAACTAGATTTGGACATGAATGATGCATCACTTTGGAAATAATATCTTTACAGTGTGACAGCATTTTTTTTCTTCAGTGAATTTTAAATAGCAAGAATATGATACTCTGACATAGAGATGAATGTATCAGACATCTTAATTTCTTCTCCTGTGGAGTTATTGTGACTGGAAAATACAATTTGCATTTATTGAGAATAAAATCTTAAGTATATATGCTTCAAAACATTACTGAGAAACAACCTAGCAGCCATATTGTTCTACCTTGTCTTCATGTTTAGCATACATTCAAAGTGAAATTCTGGTATGGGGAAAAGACCTTCAGTTTAACCTCTGAGCCAAGGAAAAAGTAACATGGCAGATTTCTAAATTTTCATCGCAAAAAGGATAATGGCTTGTTTTAACCATGCAAGATCCCAAAGAAAGTTACAGCTTTCAATAAATTGGGGAGGAAAAGAAATGTTGTATGCAAAGAGATCATTGATAGAGATAATTGCCAAAATGGGGGGAAAAAAATGTTCATGGCACAAATAATATTAGTCAAGGAGATAACTTTAATTTTCAAGATCTATTTTCAGGTATTTATAACTTTCTAAATAAATTACTTCAACTAAATATCTTCATCACCCCGTATACCCAAAATCTGGACATCATTTTTACATATCAGACAAATTTCCACTTCGCCCTTATTGGTCAATATGAAAAAAAAACCATGTACTTTTTATAGTGAATTTTTTCAACTCTTTTTTTTTTTTTTTTCTTTTTTTTTCTTCTTAAATCACTAATGGCTTATCCTTGGCCTTTGGAAAACAACAGAAACTTTTTTTTTTAGATTTATCCAAATTCAAATGGATTGAAATACGATAATGCATATAATATACCTAAGAACCTATTTTCTTACCATCAATGCTTGCAGGACTGTCGCCATTGATGAGGACATCAAAAGCGTTATAGCCAGGACTCACTGGGATTGTATTTCCAGAGTCTTTGCATGATCTCAAGGTAGATTATTTGATTTCTCTGCACGCCTGGCACCCTACCTGTAAAATAGAAATAATACTTACTGAATGTGTTAAACAGGATGGACTCACCATTAATTGGACCAGGGAGAGTCAAGTTTCACAGTTGTGTCAGTGCATGATGTGACACCATAACCACCATATGATGTGCACTACACCAGGCAAGGCAAACAGGAAAAATATAAGGTAGCAGAGAGGGTAAAGACCCACCCCTCTAAATAATTATCATTCTTTTCTGTACCCTAGCAGTCAAAGCCTGATATTAAATAATTTAAGATCTCTGAATACGTTGTGATAAAAATGTACTTTGACAGATGTTGACTCAAACTAGATGGATGAAAAAGTCAGGGAACAATTTAGGACCTAGCAATGAATGAAGGCAGGAGGCACCGTATTTATAGTCACAAGTGCTCTGAAATATGGTATAAGTTAGTTAAAAGTCCAAGCTTCACCTTGAGTTCTCTGGATTTTGTCACCCAGTGTTCAGCTCTCCCTTCTATCTCCACATTCCCATTAAAATTGTACATCGTTTAAAGAGCATATGAAATGTGAAATATCTAATCATCTTTCAGTGTCATCTTAAAAAGGTGGATGAAAAACTTTAAGACAATAATGAGCCTCTTGAAATTCTTTCGGAATTTACTTGGCTACTGCCACTCCATAATAGACCAATAGTCTGTCTAGTCCACTATGGTGTCACTTCTAAAGAGAATACAGGATTATTCCATAATAGGTAGTTCCACAACTTTCATTTCATAAAGCAGTGTAAGTGGAAGAATAGCCTAGACACATTTGCATTGGATTTGCACTTAAGCCCTGGAAAGGTTACAAGGGGAAAATGTAACTCTGTATTTTGGAGACAATAAGAGGAAATGGGTTTAATACAAATAAACACCTTTGTCCTCATTAGGATAGGATCCTTTGAGAAGTTCTAGAAGGAACTTGTGGTTGAGAACATTTCTCATTCTTTATTGACTGCATGTTAGAAATCCTGATAAGGAGTTAAGAAATCCTGCCAGTCACAACTGGTGAAAATGATGGCAAGAATAATGATTATTTAAAGTATATATATATTTTTTTTTAATCAATGATACTTTAAACTCAGCTTTCCTACCATCTCTCCAAACTTCATTCCCAGTGGGTATGGTACAGTTTTAAATCAAAACTCACCTTACTGAATCAGATCTGATCTTCAAGATCTAGGGAAGAGTTTCTTGTTAAGGGGACTATTTCTGGTGATGAAGAGGATAGAAAACCTGCAAGGAACAAAACATTGTTTTAAGAAGCTGCACATCACGATTATAGGATTGTTTGGGAGGAGGAAAAAAAACCAAGAGGTGATACACAGGAGTCTGGATTTGGTCAACACTTGTACCAATTGCTTTTTTTGGTTTTTCAGACCTTCTATTTCTCTCTCCTTGCACTTTTCCACTAGCTTAGATTGAAACTGCATTTCCTTACAATTGTATTTGCTTTACACTCCTTTGTGCATGTAGGTGGAAGTTATCTTTAACATGCCAATAAAAATACCTATCATTTAAGAGATAAGAAGTAGTATTAGCATCAAAGTTTACAGTACTAATAGTCTTTGGACAAAAAGTAGGGGCAATATTAAGAAAACTAGAATACTGGGCTGAAGTTTTCAAATTTTCCAAAAATTGCTCACAAATACATTTGGTGAAAATCAGGAGGTCAAGGGATATGGGCTTTCATTTAAAATGTTTCAAGCGGGCCTTATTTTTAGCAATGCAGGCACAGCAATCTTTGTCAAATCCAGCCCCATTTAAAATGCATTCTCCAAAGATGAGCCAACTAAAATGAATCATCACTTTTGGAAAACACATTTAATAACTCCATATATGAAGGTATAGATCCGGAAGCAGGAATTAACCATCTTTGGTCCTAAAATACATACAGTTCATTTTACTAGAATTCCTTTTCTGGAAGGGAAATTTAGAAGAGAAGAGATATTTAGGTTCAAAGCACAAATTTAATGCAATCTCTCCCAAAAGTAAGGTTATAAAGCTGTTTCAACTTCGTATTAAAAACTTTCCCCAGAAATATGATAATTAAAGACAAATTAGTTTTAAAACAAAAATACTGATAATATCAAACTACTCCTATCTTAATAATTTATTGTTTGKTTTTTTTTTTTAATTACTGCCCCTCCCCCCAGTTTTCTTAGGAAAATAAAAACAAAGAAGATATCAATATATCAATTTATATTTATTGATATAAAAAATAAATAAATGGTTCCAAAGTGATTTTTTTTTTTACACAAGTATTTTCCCTTAACATCCTCTTAAGAATTCAAATAGTTATTAAAATCACAGAATTACATTGAAATAGCTGTTTCATTTCCTGCATGACTACCACAGATATAAGAATCAAGGATTGGTTTGTTTCTGCCTTTTATACAGATACATATATGTATCTGTGTACATACATGTTTATCACAAAATATGGTAATGCTTAAATGTTGTCATTGGCATGTTTTTCTAATGGTCAAAACCACTGTAGGAATGGATATTTTCATAAAAGAACTTTTCAAACATCTTTTAAAACATAGAGAAAATTTCTTATCTATTTATTCTAAAATAATGTAGCTTGTAGCTATCACAAAGTATATGCTTGTTAAATCTACAAAAGAATACACTGGAATGAGAGGTAGATGCAGACTGGTCCTTGAACTCAATAGTCCAGGATTTTCTGCTTTTTTGTAGGTAGAGTGGCATTGGCATTGTTTCCATTAATGTTTTCAAGATAAGAAGTTCTGATTGTTCACATAAAAACTTGAGCTTGCTGAAATTCTTCAATATAAACTTTTCTGAAGAACATCRAAACATCACTAAACCTGACTTTATTCTACAAACAAAGCCTCTAGGATAGATTTGAAAAGGTATTCAGGTGCTTAAACATGTGGATTGGAACATTCTGTGATTTACAGATTAGTCTAAGTGCATTAATCACCTAACTCCCATATGTTTCCATCTTTAAAAGCCTTTCAAACAAGAACACGGTTTGTTTGTTTACTAAAATAACAGAAAATAACGCGTGCTAAATGTTTAAGTTCCACGTGTAACCTTGCAGGGGCAAGGCGTATTTCTTACAGGTAGTCAGCACCATTCATGTCAGCTTAATCATACCAAGGTATCGGTGGCTATCCCATTTTTCAAAAGACTTAATTTCTATTTCTTACTTCCTTTGAACAGAAGAAAACCAGCAGCTTGTCACTATGGTATTAGGTGGGAGGCAGTGTATGGCAGGATTATGAGTCAGTCACTAAACCTGCTGGTCAGTAGAAAAAAAACAAACCCCAAAACAAACAAAAACTTGTCATAACGACTGGGGCAATTCTATGCAGAGAGAAAATGCATTAGACAATATACTCACAGATTCAAATTTATTTCCAGAATATGCTGATATTAAGACAGAGAAAACATCTGAGATACCACTTCCCTACCTTGCTGCAGAAAACTTCAAACACCTGCATCTTATACATTCCTTCTTTAGCAAACTGATTGATGTTTACCCTGTGCTAGTTCTGTATTATACCTATGCCCACCTTCGGGATTTGATTCTGTAAGGTATTTAAGTGGGATATTTATAGGGCAACCATGCTGATGAAGACCTTGTATCCTAAGCTCTAGAATGGCAAGGATTTCTGCTTTGGTTAAATGAGAGCAAGTATATAAATATACCCCAGCCCGTTGTCACAAAACTGTGTGGGAGTAGAGGAGTTTGTTAGGCAAGGTGCTAGAAGTGAGAGGGAAGTTCTAACTACTTGCAGCTATGACACATTATTATTCATTGCGTGGTGTGTCACTCAGACTGTCATAATGCACAGCAGAGAGCATGCACATTATCAGTGCTGAACAGGACTGAGAGGGATTGCAGACACAGAGGTCATTTTGGGGAAATACCTCTGTCACAATCCAGGCACAGGTTTGCTGCTCTTTGTGGAATGGATCTGGCAGCACAAGCTATGGGGTCATCAATTGGTTTCTAACAACCAACAAAATTCATCCATTACAAATCAAGACATATTTGTAAAGGCTTCCTGAGAAGGAGTCAGAATTCTGTATGTAAAGTACTCACTAAATATTATTCAGCCACATCTATCAGTCTTGGAGAAAGTGATCTGAACAAAGAACAGGTCAAATGCACAAACAGTTGTATGGGTATGGGTGTCAGCACAACGCTTTGCACTGAGGAAGAAGGTTAATAAGAGAAGGTAGAACCTGCAGGGTCAGAGAAGGCATAAATATAAAACTTTAAAATCACCCAGGAACAACATAAAGAAATAAGGCAGCAAAGTAAGGAGATCAGATAGAGGCATCAGGTTTAAACATACACACACAAAACAGAAGAGGAGTCAATTAGATGAAGAAGGCAGTCTGAATTTCTTGAATATGAGAATCTCAAGTTATGGCTATAAACAATTAAAACCAGTTTTTATATCTTTGAAAATCAGCTTATATGAACAAAACTTTATATGTGTTATTTCCACTAAAATTTGCTTCCTCAAGTATTTGCAGAAAATGAAATCACAATGAGCAAATTCATTTTCCAGCACCTCCACCCCCGTCTTTAAAATGATTGCAATGTTGAGATAACTTCTTCAATTTTTCTGCTTCTCTCTGTCTGCTTTCCCCATATATAGCAGCACTCTCTGTTTAGGGCTTTTGGGGTTTTGGGTTGTTTTTTTTTATTTTTTTAAAATAAACTTCTGATTGGGAGTCAAGAATAAAAAAACTCGAAGTCAGACTTTAGCAGCAATTCAGAGAAATAATTCCCAAACATAATTATCAGGTTAGGAAGCATTATTGTAGTGCCATTGCAACTAGCCCTGCATGAGACCTTCTAGCGGCTGGTATCAGCACTTCCAAACCTTATCTAGACTTCACTCATGTTAATATGCTTCTTTTCGAATACAGTGGATAACAGGATACAAATCACACTGTAATCTTCCTTGTTAGAGCAATAGCTTGAGCAATAATGATTGAGGTGCAGAGCATTTCCTGGGAAACTACTAACAGAGGAGCTAATGATCATGTCCCCCTATCAATAATATCAATTTGTTAGTAATATTATAATATAAAAAAACCCTGTAAGCTTATTACCTTTAAATTAACAAAAAATCCCATTAAGTTGTATTCATGCAGGTCTTTTAATCACAGTGTGTCTAAAATCATCACATAGGAACCATTTTACAGACCACCAAAATGTACCCGCCTCATAACTTCTGGTAAGTGAGTCACAGTAGTACCACACAGAATTTTCACACCAAGAACAAGAATTAGCATTCCTGTTCAATTTCTTCTAAAAGTTTAGTAGACAAAATACAATCATGTAAGTAGAATTCAACCACTGCACTGTCATTTTTTTATCATTATACAAAAGATAGTGATATCTGAGGCTCTGTGCAACCTGATCTAGTTGAAGATGTCCCTGCCCATGGCAGGGGGGTTGGACTAGATGACCTTTAAAGGTCCCTTCCAACTCAAACTATTCTATGATTCTATGATTCTATGATATCAAAGGACCTGAACTAAACTTTCTAATTTGATGAGGAATTTAATGGTCTAAGCAGCACAAAGCATGTTCCTCATAGTGTGACCATTTCTTACCTCACTGAATACTTTGAGAACAACAGTAAGCTAGCAATTTAGGACAACGTGGCTGCTGGCAAAGGTGGTATGGGAAGGTCAGGATGAATATCAAACTGAAAACTAGAAAGCATTTATATATTCATATCTTCATTAACAAATCAATTTCTTTCAATAAGCCCTGTACCATCTATGATTAATTTTTCATAACATTCAGAATTGTTATCCAATGACTTCTAGCAAAACTTGGTATTAAAAAAAAACATCTTTACACTTTTTATGGAACAAACAAGCAAGTTAAAGACAAATAAAGGAGAGAGAAAATACACTATTTCAGTATGTGATGCTCTGTATACAGCATTCTAGTTTTGGTTTGGGGTTTTTTTTCTCATTAATCTTCTCAAGGGAGAAATTAAATCACAGAGTCGTAATTTTGGTTGGAAGGGAACTCCAGGGGTCATCCAGTCCAGTATCCTGCTCAAAACAGGTCTAATTAGAGCAGGTAGCTCAGAGCATGTCCAGTGGAGACTTGAACACCTACAAGAGCCCACAATCTCTCTGGCCAATCTGTTCTGGTATTTAACCACCCTCACAGTATATTGTATTTTTTTCCCCTATTATTAATGCAAAGGCTGGGAGCTAACCATGAGAGGGGAATGGCTTAGGAACGCAGCCTTTGCTGTCCTTGGTGCTGCCTTCGCCACCACGAAGATGGCATACAATGTCTGTTGAATGGGAACCTACTACATGATGTCAGAGGAAAAAACAGGATCAGCTGTGCTAATCTATGCACTAGAAATGTTTCATGAGGAATGAAATATTATACTTTTAACTGTAGAATGAAAATACTGAAGAGGCAACTCTAAAAACAGAAAAGGAGGGATCAAGGAATTAAGAATGAACAGAGAACATCTGTATCTCCAGTATCCCAGCAACATGAATTAAAAGAAGTGATGACCATTATGCAAAATTATCAGCTGGGCATTGTGGGACATCTGCTTACTTTCTGTGAGTTTTATTGATATCCTGCTGTTCCTTGTGATTCTCTGGTGTCCTGGACATATTCAATATTGAAAATCAAGTTAGAAGGAATGAATTATCCAACATAGAAAAGTTCATCTCAAATTCCAGTCTTTAAAATACACATAAAGTATAACTGGTATAGAGTAACTATTACTTAAATGTGTCAGAAGCATCTGCATTTTCTGTTTCAAATTATGTTGGATCATTCCAGATGAAACTGGCCTAATCTGGCCTACATAAACTTATGCTGTTATTAGAGATGATACATGCTTCTGAATTATTAGAAGTCAGGCTAAAAAGAAGATTCATGAAAGATAAAATGCAGCAACTTTTGATTTTTTTTAATCTTGATAAAAAACATGTAAAGGTTTCTCTAATATACTGATATGTAAGCTAGAATACGTTTCTTTTTCTTGAGAAAGTAAAAGATTTAATCTAAATAAAATGATCGAAAACCGAGATTTAGTCATAGGTAATTTTAGAATATGAATATACTAAGAATTAGATTTACTGAGGTTATCAAAATATTCTGCTTTCAAATGATACTTGAAAAAATGGAAAAAGTGTAAGATCGTCTGTGGCCAAGCATGGTGCATGTCTATTGAAATGGGAGGCCAAATGTGTCCTAAAGATTAATTCTCAGATATTTCTAACTATTACTGTCCAGTTCCTACCTGACTTGCTCAAGCAAGTATACACAATGACTTTGTCAGCATTACCTTAATTAGAAAAGCTGAATTATTTGTTCACCTATATAAAATGACTGTCAGCTATACTTCCACCTACTTGTTTTATACATAATACATGTGTATACACACACACACACACACACTTACTTTGTCTGCTCCTTACAAGCAGAATAATTTTCTGTGCAAATATGGCTCTAAATATTAACCTAGAGAAAAGAACTTGGAGATACTTATAAAATTTAACAGGTTTCCTATGAGGAAAGAGAAAATTAAATTATCCAAAGACATGAAAGCTCTATTAGGGATCAGCATATAAATTGAGGTATTTCCTGACAACTGTCATTCTTGTGCCAAAGTTCAGACAAGCAATAGAGATGTCGCACTCTGCCAAAGTCTTTCTATGCTGCCTGCCAGCACTATCATAGCATTAAGGAAACTGAAACAGAACCAACTGATTAGAAAACTAGAACAAAAGGAGACCCAATTGTTTCATTTTTTATTACCTGTTTACAAGAACAACTGTGTACTGTAAAGACCTCCAAAAGGATCTTTTATTTAATGTTGCAAAGGAACTTTTTCTGTACAGGCTGCAATAAAGGTGACACTAATGGAAAACACAGCAGAATACATGCCTGGCTATGTATGCCTTTTTTTCCATGTATGTAAGACATGACCTGTGGAAGACTAGCTGTGAGATTGCAGAGCAGTGTTTTGACTTATGCCTACTGGACTGTACATGATTTATACTAAGTGGTTTATTTAAAGTGTTAGGATGTGTTGTCTTCAGCTCTCAAAATAAAAGTTAATAAAAACCCTTAATAGAATCACAATTTTCACGAGGTCCTAAAAAAACAAGACTGATTACTAATTTTTCCCAACAGAAAAAAAAAAAAAAAGATTTCATAACTCTAAAATACAATCCTGTATCTCCTTCAGAACACAGCTGGTAGGAGAAAATAAGCAAGACTAACTTGCATGCATATCATTATAAACTGACCTCCGTTAATTGTTCTTGGCACCTGCATGAGTTAAAGCAAAAAATCAGCTTAATTCACAGCAACAGAAGAAAACTGGGGGGGTGGGGGAGAAAACTTTCTAGCTTTAAGAATATGTAACCATAAACTTCCACAAAATGCACAGTAACCTTGATTGTTGTTCAAATTCCAAAATGTTCAAACCACCTAACAGAAATAAATGAACTTGCATGTCCCCCATTCCAGGTAAACTCAGCAAATACATGACTCAACTCTTGATTTTCTCCTTGCCCTCAATAACCACTCTAATGACACTCGAATCTGTTGCTATGTAATGGCACTTTGCAGGAGAGAAAAGGTTGCACACAGACTTTTCCAAACATTTGTATTTGTATGACCTCAAATTACAAAGCACACATTTTATGCATGCATTTCCTACATTTTCCAGCCTTATCTTAAATTCTGATACGTGCAAAGCAATTCATCCTTGAATAATTCTCAAGTTACTAGCAAAGTACAAGAAAAAATGAAGAAATACTAATGCCATGTGAATTTGCCACAAATTCAGAGACTGAAAACAAAACCATTTTATCAATGACACTGTTAAGAGCTGTACAATTACTCTGCAAAAGGGTCTTAGAGCCACATTGTATTAAACAAACTTCAGTCATTCTCTTTGTTAGCATGGAACCAAACCTTTTGAAGACTACAGGTCCGTGCTTAATAACCTTCCATACAGACTAGCCCGTCTACCAGATATGAGAATCTGCAATCTTTACCACAGTAATACGAATGAAATCTGCCCTGTAAAACTTTATGAGCTGAACTGTTGCCATCCCTGGGATGTATATACTTCCCCTGAAACATTTAGGTAAAGTCCTTTCTGCTTCTTCACAGCTGTAAAGCCAGCACAATTTTACTTGTGGAATCAAGCCCAAGAAATTTGTGCTCTGCATGATACCAAAAAACTCTAGTCTATGTCAGATTCTGTTGCAGTTTACCATAAGGGAAAGTCTGAAATGTACATCAGAATAGGAAGCATGGCCTAAAACAGTCATAAAGCTGTGGTAGCTATCTTAGTAACAAGATGGCTAGGCAGGGAAGAATATTTCCTTCCTTCCGAGGTTCCCCAGAATTTCCCAATGGGAAATGCAAATGTTTCACACACATGAAAGTTACATGAGCTCAGGGGGCTGTAAAAAGGAGCAGAGATAAACCTTCTGTGATCACACTTGCCTCTCCTGCTCTGACTCACATACAAAAAAAGGGTCAACATCCAGCTGTTCTAAATCACACTTGGTGCCTTCATTGTCTTGGAAAGAACAGTTAATTGCTTCATTTAGCCCTTCACTTAATTCAGTATATTACTCTGCACTTCAGCTGCCACTCAAATGAAAAAAATGTGGTGCTGGTGGGAAAACACATTTAAGGATATCTCATAAACGTGCAATTGTTTCCCTCTGTGCAAAACAATAACCTGCCTTTGAATTTAGAAATAGCCGCCTTGCCACTAGAATTGGAGAAAAACCTCTGATTTACACACATCTACTTGTTGGACTGGCCATGTTCTAATGATCTGCATGAAGTTAAGTCCCAGGTGAAAAATCAATTCATTTCCCTTGGCAAAAATTTCAGAATATTTAGCTTAGAGTGGTTTTGTGATATTCTTGCACTTCATTCTCGTGGGCTGGCTCCCACATGACCATAAACAGTTTATTTGCCTCTTGAAAGTGATCATCATTAGTTTAAGCCACCAGTTTAATTAATTTATCTTATTATAGTTGCTGTTTAAGGAAAACAAGTCATTCTTGCAATCTATGGGAAAATCACTGCTGTTCTATATTGTGAGAGTCTGAAGAGAGGCTGTAAAAAGCAGAAATATATTATTTTCAAGTGAGAGAGGTAGTACAAACCAGTCTGTTCACAATTTCAAAACTAAGAACATGTTTGTACTTTGAATACCAATACAAAAAACCCCACTACAATTTAGAAGTAAAGTAAGTTTATGAGCTTTGAGTGTAAAAATAGACTTTACCTTGGCTCTAGAACCCATCTATCCTATTTTGTATTTAGAAAATTAGGCCCTTTAGCAGGTAAGTTTTTTCACTACTCTACCTCTCTCACAAGGTAAAATGTCATCCTTTCTAATAGGCACTCTAACTTGTTCAGAAAGAATTCAGTAATAGATATTCCACTGTCTTACGGTCCAATATTTCGGTGTCTTTATTATAAAGTGATTCCTAATACTAAATGTGGAAAAATTTGCTACAGTGTAAACCCACTACATATCCTGCCCACAAGTCAGCATGGATTACTCTCATTTCCAACAACTTTTCATGTGCTGAAAACTTTTATTGTTCCCCAATTTCCATCCCTCATTCTTCTCTTCTTTTCAATGACAGTTGTTTCAGTTCTTTCTGAAATGCCAGTTTTCTAGACCTTTTTTCTCCTCATTGCCATCATATGTAATAGCTTATTTTTGAAGTTGAATTTAAAATTTCATTTAAAAAATCAGAAATCCTGAACAAAATATAACATTGTATTTCAGATCAAACAAAATGTAACTTTTGGTCTGAAATTATTTTTTCAAGTTTGGTTTTAGTAGGAAGAGAAGAGAGAAAAATTTATTTTAATTTGACCACAGTATACTTTTCCTTTTTGATTCTGTAGTTAAAAGGGTAAGTTGGAAGATCAATTATTTTTGTATCTCTGCATAAAAAATGCGTGAACTCATGTTTTGTGTCTTTCAAAATGAGGAAGCTTTGCACAAACTCAAAGGTGAAAATATAAACCCTTTCAATAACCTCAATATCCTAACTATTAAGTTACACAATCTGCACTTATAAAATAACTTATTCATAAAAAATTGGTTTGCCAAGATTGCCATGTACACATTTAAAAACTACTTTGAAAATGTCAATCAGTTTATAAATGTTTTGTCCACATCCTCAAGTACTTCAGGGTTATTTCCTACATCATATTCTGCAATGCTTTGTCAGATTCAGTGTTAAGTAACTGTCAAGTCATTCTAGCAACACAGCTATTATTTTATTATTCAGATGGTTCTGTCTGTACTTAACGTTATGATTTTCCATCTAACTTTTCTTTGTTCGATTTCCATTCCTTTTTCTCATTTGAAGCAACTGTATTAAACACAGTACTGGGTCTTACAAGGATGAAAGACCACATACCACCTCTTTAATCATATTTGCTTAAATTCTTATCTTTGCTTGTATTAATCTGACCAATGCATTCCAGATACCCAGATCTCTTAATATTTGTAGTTTGGATCAGCAATTTATGAAAGAGAGAAATAAACATAATATATATTATAGCAAAAAGTGAAGATGGGAGAGAAATATGTCACTATATGACTCAGACTGATGATTTTGAACTCTTCATGCTACGTTTGAAAAGTGACAATGCTGATGCATGACAAGGTACAAATAAACATTACTTGCAATGATGTCTTTGTCATTCCCATGAAAATGCCTGTGTGGGTTTTATTAGGAGAAAAAAAAAAAACAAACTGTTTGAAAATCTCTTAAAGTACATTGCTGGGTTTAATAAAAGCATTAGTGCTGAGTATCATCCTACAATGCAAGCTTTTTCAGCACTTACAGTACATGAATCTTTTAATCCTAAATAGAATGAAGAGCACATACTCTCTAAAACTGAATTTTAATAACTAAAATATCTGTGGAGAGAAAGTGGAAAACACAAATGGCCTTAACCTACTGTTACCCAACTCATTACAACATCATTGATCATAAAATAACTAGAAAACTTGAGCATATCTTTTAGGTCATACTATCTGAATGGGCATATATAGAAAAATGATATATCACATTCAATTGGCATCACATTTATGTTATGATGGTATCAGTTGAGGAAGCCGCATCTCTACCTGTACAGGACTGAAGTCTAAAATGTTTTCCATTTTGTAGATTTCTTTTAAAAATGAATTAATGAAAACAAATACATCCTTGTAAACTCAACCATTCTAGGCTGCTCTGGGCAGTTATGAAAATCTTCTGATATTGGCACTTGCTGAGTGCTTGACATAAAAAGGAAGGAAGGACTACTTCCCAAAAAAGCACAGAGGAAAAGAATTCTGAATATCTTATGTTCTGTGCAATTCTCAAAAGCACTCATATTTAAATCATTACTTTCAGTATCTATAATCCTTAACAATAAATTCACTGCAAAATCATCAAGTTCATCCCAATGACTCTTTTTGAATAATATTTTCAAACTAGAAGTTAAAATTTTGTAAAAACCAACTCACAAATGAAAGGTCAATCAGGGTATTGAGAGCTGTGATATTCAAAAAACGTAACTTAGCATCCTAGGCTTGCATTTGGAAATCCTTCAGTTTCCTACTAAATCCCAGATTTCTTGAACTACTTGAATGAATCATTTAGCCTTGTTAGGGTTCAGTCCCACCTCCTGTCAATGGGAGACTTTCAACTTCAAGTGCATTTTTGTAAATAAATGCTTTAAAGATTTCTGTTTTTTCTGTTAATGTGGTAATGTTAACATGACAGAGGCTTTTTAACTAAGAAGGAGGAAAGCTTTTCTTCTGCTATTAGAAAAGTTATTCTAAGTTTTACATTTTCTCGAGTTTTATATACAATTAAACTAATTCACTGCAGAGTTTTAATGCTCTGTGAGTCATAGCTAATTGCAAATGTACATTCACTTTTGGAAGATCTAGTCCAAATACAACCCTCATACAATGAGACATTTACTTATGTTCATAGCAGTTCTGCTTCATATTCAAAAAGATTTCTGTGGAAAATATTCACATTAGATGCACTTCCTCAGGAAAAAAAAAAGAAAAAATTCTAAGCAGGAGAATTAATAATCTCAGTGAAAAGCACTGAGATTCCGAAGTACTAAAAACATTTGTATGAGAATTTGCTAATTCTCTAATTTTAGGATCCTCTGCTTTTTCTTTAATTTGAACACCAAAGCAATGAAGACAACTCTGTGCTGTGTAGTGAAGACAACTGTGTGCTGAATACAGTATGTATTTCAGTAACTATATAATAAATTCAATCTGAACATGGACTCCTACTATCAAAGTTCCTAATTTATCCCTTCAGTACAATACACAGTGGTGTAGAAACCCAACAGAAGGCTGAGCAACCATTTACAAACCACTTAAGTCTACCTGAAGATTTAAATAGTCTATAGTTCTTGTATGAATCTTTTGTACAGAGGACCATTTCATCTGCTGAGATAAAGAAGACTTCCTATTTGTAAGTTAGTAGCAGACTACATGTTGAATAACTCCTATATCTGAATGATGTGCATGTAAAGTAATTATATTCTAGTAATTAGTGACCACACCTAGAACATCTGATTAGGCAAGGAGTATTTATGTCTTTCACAATCAGCTTTCTGAAGCTCAACATCAGTTTTGTATTTTCAGCTTTCTGCACAACTAAAGTCACAAAAAGTGTTATTCTCACATTTTTTCCAATACATGTATGCATGTTTAGCAAGACTAGATAAATGCCTAAGCACCTAACTTTCAGGACATTTTTCTGATCTCACATGCACATTGCTCCTTGTCAGAAGTATTGTTTCAATTTCACTGATGTGTAGTGTGGCAAGAATAACAAGCAATAAACTGTAACTAAATCTTGCTATGTAACCATAATCTCCACATAGCATGCAACATTTCAACAACTAAGTCAGAAAGCCAAATTTGCCATCTTAAGATGCAATAATTTCACTCTTCAACCCCTTGAAAACCACCCCTAAGTATATAAAATAAGAACAGATAAGTTTGGGGGAAGAAGGATCAAATAAGGAGCTACCCATAAAACTTTATTATTGTTAACTTAACCTATTCACTGTGTAACTTGAGGCATTTTTATCTTCTTCTCTGGTCATAATTAAGAAATATTATGTTCCATACCATGCAGACATTAATATTTAAAGCAGTATTGCTTTTGAAAATAATAGGAGAGTTGAAGCTGATAATACTCCATTATTTTAAGAAGAGTTTGAGAGAATTTCACTATGAAATTGCTGAGATATTCCAGAGGATCTAAATACTGAATTGACAAATCCAGTTGCCTTCGTGGACAGCTATCTGAAACATCTTATGTCCACTCCAGTTTTCTTTAGTGAAATATGTTGACATGCTTTCTATTTTACTAACTAGCTAATAGATGGTAAGAAAAACAGCAAATAGCAATGAACAAGATTCAAGAAATTTCTACATTTACAAAGGAACAAAAGGCATCAAACTCTGGCAAAAGCTGTAATCAAATGTAGCATCAAGACACAAATTGAAAGTGAAAGATATTCTTCTATTCAATACTCAAAGAAAAAATGAGTCAGGATTAAAATTCAATTCTTGTTTCTGCATCTGCATGCATAAGAATGGGTATTAGTCACTCACCATTAAAAGTGTAAATGGACAGACCATCATTAAGTAGTTTTGTTAAACTTTGCAAAATATATCTCAGCAACCATTAATAATAACTAGAAGAAATATTTACTTGAGATCATTGGCTCACAAAGGGCTGGATAAATATGGTGACACGTTCTTGGCATGACTGAGAAATGAGTTTTGGCCTGGTTGAGGTCTCCCATATGTGTCCTGCAAGTCCAGCTAATGAGGCAGGACAATCATTAAACTTGGCTGAATTAATATGACATGAATAGGAGAATCTGTAGATGCAGTGACAGAGATGAAAGTAGGTCACATTCTCACAATTTGAATAGAAACAGTCTAGACAGCATTAGCATGAGCCTCGTAAGTCTTGTACTAAAACCCACAACACAAATCTGTAACATCTATTGTGACTGATAGTAAATATAAGAATAGAAAAATCAACATAAAAAGATCATGGATATAAGTAAAATGAGAATAAAGAAAAATTGCTTTAGCTTTAGCTGGCATTCAGTGAATTAAAAATGTTTACAGCATACCCAGTAAATAATATGATTTCTAATATGATAAAAAATAACTGATTTAACAATGATTTTGAGGTCATACCTTTCACTTCAAATGGTGGTGACTGTAACAAAAAGTATATATCTCTCTGTTAGTATATACAAAATAGTAAAAAATATTGCATCACAGTGAGAACAGAGTAACAATATTTTACAAGAGTATTCAAAAGGCTTATTTTCTCTAAAACTCTTGGTAGAACACACAACCTGAAAAAAAAAACAACAAACAACCCACCAAAAAGCTGTTGGTGTAAAGGAGTAAGAGGTCCCTGTCCATTCTTTCCCCTCACCTTCACTTTTTTCTTTGCCCTTTTGAAAAAGATACTAATGTAATGTTGAGTGGACATGGGAAGCAGCAATGACATGATGAAGACAAACAACTGAAATATGAAATGCCTAATATGAAATGCTGAAATACAAAAAATATTTGTGTTTTTTAAAAAAACATTTTCTAATACAGAAATGTTCTCAATTTAAATAAATGGAAGAATAATGTTTACACAAAATAAACCACTGTATGTTGTGATTATCATACAATACCTATATAATATGTGGTCTGACCAGTTCTCAGGTGAAGTTTCTCTTCAAAATTTTTTGGTAACACAGAATCTGTCTTTTTCTGTGTGTCATTGTCCACACCCCCACGCCCCGAAATAGAATGATGTGACAACCAAATAATTTTCAAAGTCATGAATATTATGTAGTGTGTTGCAATGAGAAGACATTATTGCAGTAATTAGCAGGTTGCCTTTTTAGTGCTTGTTTGATCTGTGTCCCAATATTAGGAGCGCTTACTACTAAAAGGTAGTTTCTGAAACTGCAGTACCTTTTACAAGAAAAGGTGTTAAGGTTCATTGTATGGTCACATTGCCATTTTGGGTAGTTATATTCAAATATAGTAGTTATATTTCAAATGTTCCACTGTTTTGTTTTGCTTTATTGTTGCACCCATTGGTATTTACTTGCTACTGATAGTGTATACAGGAGCACTGTCAAGCAATGGTTAAAAATACATTAAGGACAGACATGGTAGTCGTGAGACAGAGGTTCAGAGCTGTTACAAAGAACTTACTGTGGGATTCCAGATATAATTAATTATGTTTCTGAACTTCTCTTTCCTTGTTTGGATCATATAACTATTAATGTCTAAATTATTTGTTTATTCAATGGATATTTGTTCATTTTTGGAGGGAAGAGGTTTCCTCTATAAGGGGAAAAACAGAGTTTCAAATTTAAAAAAAAAAAATCTGATTATTTTTAAAAAAATGAAATTTTGCAAAAGAATTGTTTTAGCAAAGCTTTTCCTTTACTTTGGGGAAAGGAAAAACAAGGCAGAGAACAACTAAAAGGTAAAAATTTAAAAACTATGTAGTTTTAGAAATGGAGATCAACATATTAAAAAGAAATTCATTTACTGACTTCAAAAAACAAATTTGAAATTGAAAATTTTAAATTAAATGAGATAATTAAAATTCAAATGTTTTTAAATAAAAAACCTTTTTTTATATATAAAAAGCATTCATTTTCCCCCCAATTAAGTTCTATAGTTGTTTTAAGTGTAGAATAGATTAATTTTCCTGGCATTCCCAAACAAACAGTTATGCTGTTTTCAGTGACGTAGAAACCCCTTTGCAACACAGTTAGGAAAACAATAAAGATTATTCTAAAAAGGCAAAGTGAAATTTTAAACTCTAGAAACAAGGTAAATGTTTCAGCTTTAATGATTTTTTAAAAACTACCATTAGAAAGGTAACAATAATACTAGATATTGACTAATTTTTTCCTATGTTCATATAATTTCTCAACAACTTAGAGTATTACTGATTTATCCGCTGGATTTAGCCAAATACATGTATATATACTAGCTTTTTATAGTTGTTTTTAACTATCCTTTCAAGACACATATATAGTTTTGGTCTCCACAACCTCAAGTGTTGAAGCAGCAAGACTCTCAAATGTGAAAGAACTGATGCCATAAATGTTGTGTCTTGAACATCTCAAGATGAAACCACAGAAATAAGTAATATCTTCAAACTCTCCTTGACATCAAAAAGCCAACTAAATATTTTATATATTTAGACCACAAGCTTGTTTCCAGATAAGTTTCAGGGGAAAAAAAAAAATTAAAAAATTTACTTGGAGAGTTCTGAGAAGTAGACTGACTACATTATACACCCCAATATCAAAAGCTACAGAAGTTGAAAGGCATCTGTCTTGGACATATTTTTATATGATTGTTAGTCATGGATTTAAACCAAGATTCTCCCAGGAGATTGAACAGCTTAACAGCCAGATGCTGCAGAGCAGTAGCTGGCATATGTAGAGTTGATAAAGTTACCAACTTTGAAGTGAACAGGAGAGACTGCAAATGTTCCCAATCATTATAATCAAAACAGCAGAATGTATAGGTAAAAAATTTTAGTTGAGTAGTGTGTGGCTTAAAGCAAAAGTAAATACCAACTGGTACATGGACATTTAGACTATATGGATTATTCTGATATCCAGCTATACTACTTTCCATTATTCAAAATTATACTACTGTAGTCAGGAAAATAGATCTGCAGTCCACTTAGGAAGATTTGTTATTTCTTCTTGTTCTGAAAATCTTGAGAACTCTCTAGATGGGCCAATAACAAAGCTTTCTAATTTTACTGAAAAGTATTACAAGTATAGGAAGTTGATTCTTCTATTCTCATAGACTGGTTTGATTCAAACAGGGCCAAAAATATGGCCCAAATTGTTACTGGTGCTAATAAATTTGTCAGAATTATAACATTTAATGGAAAACATTCAATTTTTATGCATTCCAATGAGATCTGCCTGATAAAATGCCTCAGAGAGAAGGATCCCCCCAGATTTCCAGGGTCAGTGGCTGCAGGACATGAACAGGCAAATTACTTCTCAGATGCTGTTACATTAATTTTGCAGATAACAGAAAAATAATTTGGTTTTCATTGCAAAGTAGCTTTCTGGATGCATCTTTGCTATGGATAAGTGACATGAATAATGTCCTGATCTCCTTCATCAAAATACCTCATTTTGTACTCAATAGTGCAGCCTGCAAAAATACATCCTTCCTCATTTTCAGGAGCAGAAAATTTCAGTAAAACAATGCCAGCTATATTTTCAAAATTTCCAAAGTCTGCTTTTGAAAAATCTCACCTGTAGTATCTGGTAAATACTGCTGACTATTTTGTTCAGCTATGCAGAATTTAATTAAAAACAAATCCACAAAAAATATTCCCAATCCCTTTAACAAAATTTCAGGCAACTGAAAACTACCTGCAGGCAAAGACCTATACATTATTCTATTATTTTCTTACAAGTCACCTGCAGCAATTAGGACGGCACTCATTCTTCCCCTTACAATTACACCACCACTAGTACTTTTCTCCCAAGCAATTTACAATATGGACTGGCAGGCCAACAATTATGTTTTGATAGATGGGGGTACGTTATATGCAACCCTAGTAAGAAAACCCCTTACTAGTAAGCCAGTGGGAGGAAATGCTCCATCTATCCCAGCAGAAAGACAGCATTCTTTATCACCTATATGAAATAGATTAGGATGTTTATCTTACCTCTCAAGGGAAAGATGCCAGTGTCATAGGCATCTGGCTAGCACTGGCTAGCATTTTTTGCAGTGAGACAAAGACTGTGACGCCCACAGAGAAAAAGGTTACGGTTCAACTCCTAGAAGCAGTCCCTCTGGAGACCTCTTATGGGGTTTACTGAATGTCAGAAGATTTTGCTGTTCCTGTCTGCTAGACTTGTGCTGCAGATAAACAGCAGGATTTCAGCATACAGTTTGCCTCTTTCTATCAGCTCCTAAATTCAATTAAAAGTGCCTATGGCACTTCTCTGCTAGGAAACACTTAGCACTGCCACAGACACTCATTCCGAGAAGAAGTCATTTCAAGGCACCAGAGCGCTTTTTAAAACCTTTGCTGTGTATGCATGAACGCCAGAGTCCACAAGTACCTGCACACAGCCACTATCAGAAAAAAGTTACTAATGGCCTCCATACACTGACCTAGAGGTGATAACAGAAACAAAACAATGCCCATGGCTGTTTTTGATTACAATTCTGTTATTTTGACAGAACACCTCTGGCCATGTTCACATTTTACACAAGACACACTTTTCCTTCTAAGTTTTGTTTTTTCCCTATAGCTACTATAGTAGCACAAAAGAGCACAGTGCAGCCATATGTTCCACTCTGGCCAATGAGATCTCCCATGAACATACAACTAAAACCTCTCTGATATGCCATTTCAATTTCAAAGACCCACGTTGTTACTTCATCTACTGACATATAAGCAAATCCATGGTCACACCAACCTGTATTTTTTGAGATACCGTAAAGACCTCCAATCACTGGAGCATAACAGGGCCATTCTCCTTGCCCGAATATCTGCTATGCCTCATTTACCCAGAAGCAAAACAGCATCTTACGTCATCTACAGATTCCCCATACAAGTTAATTACAATGGCTTTCTGAGTCAGACCAAGGCAATAAGAACAAAGGTTTGAAACTTAGTTGAAGCACAAATCTTCACCTTGAGCAAATAATTAGCATATTTTTTCAAACACAAATAATAAGATTCCAAGGAAGTGCAAATTTTCTTTTGCTGAATATTGTTGTCATTGCCCCATATTAATCTTATGTGAAAACAGTGACTTCAATTCCTCTCCCTAAGTTGAGCACAAACAATATCTTTCCAGTAGGTTCAGTTTTTGTCAGAGCTCCATGTTGAGATGACAGTAGTAAAACTGCAATTCTGATATATGGAAGCTGTTCAAGATTTATCCAAATTGTACCTTCATTTGCACTCAGAGAACTTCATAGGAACTAAATTGTTTTCATAGTTTTCACCCTGAAATTATTATTTTAATTGGCAACAGAAACTATAATTCAGTCTTTACTTAAAGACAAAGAAGTAAAAACTACCATAAACACTTCATCCCTCAAAACCTAATCAGGAAGTAAAGCCAGAGTGGGACTAGACAGTAGATGAGAAAAATATAAACATTCATTTAGTTAACCCATTTGAAGGTGCTTTCCCAGTTACTTTCATAACCATCAGTCAGGAAATTATGGAAGATAAAATACTATCTGCTGGTGGCTGTTTAGTAGCTTACATGAAAACAGGTGGTGATCTCAACTTCATGATTTCCAAACATTTTTGAGAGGTATCTGCTATTTAGCTGATTCAGAAAAGAAGCCAGTGACAGGTTGGGTCGCAAATCACCCACTGAAAGTGATTCCTTCTGACTCAGTTATTTCAGTAGAGAAGGAAGGTTTCTTCAGTTTCTAGTTTGCCATTCCAATAGGTTTTAAAATATCTCCTATGATTCATATAAAGAAAGAGGACACAGAGAAGAACAACAACAAAAGATGCAGAATTGCTTGAAAACACTGAGATTATTGAAAGAGAAAATAGTAGTACATAAAACCCTTCTTTTTTCATCTTTCAAGAAAAATGCATTTATGGTTGGAGTGGAATTTAATAAGGTTCTAATAGAAAATTCTGACAAACTGCCATATTCAAATAGCATACTGAAAAATCTTACAGAATTTCCCTGACAATCAACCATCTTCCAACTATTTTTATGTAATGGCTAACTGCACAATTCATATTTAAAAGCATGATTAAGAGGATTAAGAAGATAAATGCAATTTCAGACTATGAGAACATCCTAGTCAATAGATTAATTTTACTTAGAAGACAAATCTGTCCCCAGGTGAAAAGTGTTTACCTCTTGCAGTAGTTTTAAGTCAATTCCATTATATCTCTTGGGAAAAAACACACTGGTAACAAAGTAAGGTTATTAAATAGATACAAGTCTTAAAAGAAAACTGACTTTTGGCAGTCTTTCTAGTCTATCCTTCTTCTTTAGTTACACAATCTTAGAAGTAGGATGTTCAAGTAAACGAAAGCTACTGTATTTACAAGTTCAAAACGAATCCCAACAGTCCTCCATCATTTAGTGTAATCACTGCTTGTGGAGGCAACTATTGAAGGCCGTGGCTATGTTGAAGGCACCTGGCTACGTTCCTAACTGCACTCAGATGAAACAAGGCAGAGATGAGAATTACTGAAAGTGGAACCGCTACTATATTCTTCCCGGGTGTTATTCTGGTTTCTGTCATAAATCAAAGCTAAAAAGCTTCCCTGATTTTTCAGTGGTTGCCAATAGAAACAATTAGCCACTCCTATCAGGGTGGATGGCTGAGATGTAATAGGATGCTACCAAGAATACTCTTTTTCCTAGAAATATGCTGGCATCAAGAGGAGAAGAAAGAAAGAATTACTTTCTGCTCTGAACACTCATTCTAATGTAAATGCACAACTTTTTGTTTAAAAGAAGGGTGGGGGCAAACTTTTAGACCCAGGGCCTGAGACCTCCAGTTCTTCCTGTCCCACTGCAATTATGCAGGAGGCTCACATTAGAGCTCCAGCTGTTTTTAGTGACAGCACAGACACCTGCTCACACGTCTGGGGAATATGGGCCTAAAGAAAAGGGGAATCAGTTAACTCATTTATATCAGTCCCTTTCTGCTACCCACTCAGCTTCTGAACACCGCCAGCCACAGAGCTGAGAGGCAGTCTGCTGTTCAGGCTTCCGCAACTGCCTGACCTTTCCTGTAAGCGTATTAGCCTACAGCAGATCCAGCCTCAGCAGCCTTTTGGGGCCATGGACTTTGTTGAGTTTTATCCGACCATCAGTGTTCTGAGCCCCAGGCAAATCCTTCAGTGCTGCTCTTCTTATCACAAAGTAATTACCTGGCTTTTCTTCAGGCTGGTTTGAATTCATGGGTGGAATTCACCAAAAAGGTTAAGGAGTCAAAAAATCAAATTAGAATTTGTTTTCAGTCAGTCTTCCTGACTGCGTACCAGATGGAGTCAGCAACTTGAGAAGTCTGACAGGCAACTTGACCGAGTCTATCAGATGGTCAACTGATCACTTTCATGTTTGCCAAAAAGTTTAGGGATAAAAACCAGAAGCATATTCATTGACATTAAAATACATAGACTAGAGACAGATTTCTGAAATGACACAGTAAAACACTCTGGAGTGGGAGGATTTTTTGCATAAGAACTAGAGACTTTTCTCTCCAGGCAGAGTGACTGGTGACTATGAACGTTAAACAGTTTCATATGGAGTTTTAGTCAGGGGAAGCACTTTGTAAACCAGAAAAGATGACATTTCTCTGAAGAGCTGATTTATACTCTCTGCAAAAGACAGTATTTGATTAATTAGCTAGAGAAGCATGGACTAGGAAGTCCAGGAATATCTGTATGCTATGCTCTGTCTTGTTCCAAGCACACTTTTGTTCAGATCAAGTTGGATAAACACTGAAATCTCTGACATTTGCAGGTCACAACTCAATTAATTTCAAATAGGTTCAAATTGCTGAGCTACCTGAATTTATTCATTTGAGATGCTGTCATACTCAATGCAGATCCAATAGGATCCTTCAGCAGCCTTTCACTGAGGGCTGCCTTGCCCCCACCTTTCTCCTTAATGGACAAGAGGTTTAGAAAGAAGATATACTAAGCCAAATATTGCCAATAATCTTTTTGTTAAATATACTGCAACCCTCTAACCTTTCCAAATCACAAAATAAGAAGCTACATAGTAAAGAATAAGGATGATAAATACTACATTGGATGCTTTGATATTTATCCCATTTTACATGAAATTGATTTGAACTTAAAAATCAATGGCAATCCCCCCTGCCCATCTGTTGATATCTCAAATTCTGAGATGTAGAAAAAGATCAAAATCTCATATTTATGTTCTTACGGAAAAAAAACTATTCAGATTGTTTGTGTAGAAYCTTCTATGAGAATATTAGTTTGGTTAAATTTATAGCAATTCCTGTTATTCGATGAAGACAATGTGCAAATAATTAAAGAAATACATAGCTATTTATTTCATCTCCATCCATATCTTTTTTGTATCAAGAATTAGTCAAGACTATTACTTATAAGGTATTTTCATTTCTATTTTTCATAATGGGCTCTATGTCAGCTTGATACTCTAACTAAGATTCAAAATTGTATAACAATACTTAAGTTATATTCATGACTGAGGGAAGCAGATTCATTTCTGAAAGCAAAAGCCCTCCAGAACAAAACATTCAAACATATACAGTTGCTTTTTTTAATTCCTCCATCATTACATATAGTCCGTATGCTGTAATTCACACACAGACTCTGTGTATGTGTGTGTATATATATCCACTATATGTTGTGATGCATATAGAGAGTTACCAGCATAATACATTAGTCTTCCATCTATGCAAAAAGTAGCAGATATCACTACTGATGTTAGTACACTAATATTAAAGAGTTTACTATTCTCAGATTTTCCCTCTTAAGCAGACGTTTTAAAAAAATAAGCTATTTCAATGTCATGTTTTTATAAATTAAACCATAGTTCTCTTCCCCGTCCTCCGTAGTGTGTACTTTATTGGACTAATTCACGTAGATTTAATAGTGTGTCTGTGCTATATAAGTAAAAGATTTTTAATTTGGCCACCTGCCCTAGAAAATACTTCAGTATAATACATCTCCAAGGCCATAGTCAGGCTTGCACTCAAAGAATCAGGGAAGATATCTAATGGAAGTTTATGAGAGCAGCAGATGTTCATTCCTGCTGTTTGATGTTGGTGACGACTGAAACTTTACCACTAAGAAATCCAAGAATAGAAGAAGTCACAAGAGCAGCATGCAAACTTCCTGCAAACACGCTACTAATCAGATCATTATTAAAAGAAACTGGTAGGAATTTACATGCAGGCAATTCCAGGAGCTTCTTTAGTAGTTTACTGCTCTTTGGTACATTCCCTTCCCTTACTTCTAAACAGAACTCAGAATTGACCTATTGGTCAGGCTCATTTTAGGAAAGCTAAACACCTGATGCTGTGTAAGGCTTTTGGGGCTGGGAGGTCTTTACATAATCAGAGGGTTCTTGTGATGAAGTATCTTCAACTAGAGCACAGGTATTTACTCACCTTTTTACTCCTGTTGGACCTAAAATTTACTGAGTAGAATGGTTGTTGTTTTCATTCATGTAAAGTTTATTTTTTTGAAATATTTACACATATATCTTTATCTCAGATTCAATAGCTGATACCAGAAAATTTTATGTCTGTTTCGTAGCAAAAATGTAGCATAAAAATATTCAAGTATTTAAATGATTTATAAGCCTAAGTTCTGTTTTCCAAAGTGACAGTGGCACTTACAGACCTAAAACTAATTGATTGTCAATGGGGCTCTGGTTTCTACTTATGTAATTAATTTACGATTATGAGACTTAGGCTCCTAAGTCACGTAAGAACCATTAACAAGTTTCTATTAAAGATTCATGAATAATTAAATTCACAAAGATTAAATGAACAATTACATGACAGATACACCAAGGGATGAAAAGTTATTAGCAAGGGTTCCTTGCAGTTGTCTGCTGATGCTCCAACATTCTGGTCTCTGGACCATCACTTCCATACAAAACATTCCCAAGTATTATCCTTTCTAGGAATAAATATGATTTTATCGTATCAATGGAATTTAAGACTATCTACTGATGATCTTATTGACAGAGCTTTTTTTGGAGGGGAGAAAGAGGATACAAGGATGGCAGTTATCATGATGATTTCAATGAAGTGAAAGGAGTTCCAGGTTTCGATGAAAGAAACTAGAGATTTAACATCTGTCGAGATCCATACAGATCAAAATACACAGCGAGAACAGCTATCAATAGGTGAAATCTTTTAGTCACGATTTATACCACATACATAAAAAATCTCACTAGTTTCCATTACTCAAGTGACAGTATATGTAACCTAGGAGGGAAGACAAAAGGGAAAAAAGACTCCTGCAGCTTTCCAGCTTTCTTTTTTTTGTTAACAGCCATTACTAAATTAAACTCTGCAGTAGTAGATCCTTTCAACTGACTTCACTGGGCTTTAGATTAAGTTTCTAGTGACCAATGGGTAAGAGAAAGAATATAATGTATTATGTTAAGAATTCAGGCTCCTGCAACAATTACTCAGTGTGAAAATATATTCACATGGTATTTGCAAAACTTCCTTCTTTATAGTTCACTTCACAGTACATGTACATATGTACATTTTAAAGGGTTACATTAACTCGAAAACAGAGACAAGACAGAAAGAAACATTTCTTGACTATATTGTTCTAAGGAAACACTGAACTCCCTCCACAGTCCACAGCATTTAATCGGAATACTGTTCTATGCAAAGAGCAAATGAAAGGCAAAGCAGAAGCAAATTATTCATTACTTTACTAGAGGTGACAATAATAATTAGAGAAGTCAAAATTCTTCTTCTTTTATGTATGCCCCCCTTCTATGCATTTACATCTCATTTTCTAGCCAAATACTTTTGTTTTGGTATTTGCAAGTTTTCATTTTTGTTGTTGTTATGACTTATTGTGGGCAATGCAGCAGTAAAACAAAGTGAATAACCAACCTCCAGACAAATATATGCAAAATCAACCTAATTTCCATGGAGTCATTTCTTTTTGCCTTAGAAATTTTCCACCTTATTTGAGCTCTTATGCTTAGTGTTTTGTACAGCATGATTGAATGGGCAAATCATTGCAGCCCAGAAATGTTCTTTCACATACCCAGTTCCTAACTAGCCCCCTTAACCTGTATTTTTTTTTTCAATATGAAAGAAAAGAAAGAGGTCTTTATATGAGTAAAACCAGACTCTCTCCAGAACATCATTCTATCTGTTGTAGTTGCTGTTTATCAGCTCCCTTAATTTTTATTCAGTAATGCATTTTTTGAAAACTGTTTTGCTGTGTTCTGTAAAATAATGGGGCCACAGACACTGTTAACCAGTCATGCCTCCTCATTTTTCTTGAGGAATTATATTCTGATTCCCTGCCCTGACTTTATTAGACTCCAAATGCACACAAATAGCCTTAATGGCCTAATAAAGTATTATCAGCTAAATAAATGCAGCACTGATAGAGAACGACTAACTAGGCCCAAGAAACTCACTTTTTTAATTCACACATTTGAGCCCTAGTCTTTTAATCTTCTAGGTAAATCCTCACAGCTGATTGGTACAATCTCCAAATCAACCCTTTTGAAATTTCATCTGAAAAATGCCATAATGCAACACAACTGCCTTTTGGCTAAACTGCTACTAAACTTCTCCTGAACTACAGCATAAGGAATACCATCTTCCAGGATAAACTATGTGTCTGTGCTTTGGCAGTTAGTGACTAAGAATATAAGTCAAATTAATAGATGGATTAGATAAAACTATATTAAGGATAAATTAAGTATTGATAAACTTGATAAATCATGATGTTACTCTGGTGTGCCACAACACAGAATGACACATGGCAGAACCACATGTCATTTAGAATGCTGTAATGAACTACAGACTTGAATTAGCCTGGTGATATGACAGGAATCCTAAATAACAAAATAAAAATCTAGAAGAGTGGTCTCTAGTAATGAAAACTTTCAGCTTTTAGTTCTAGTTTAGCCAAATATAAGACTACAGGAAAAAAAAAAACAAAAAACAACACCAAAAAAACCAAAAACCACCAAAACCAAACCCACAACCCAGTAAATGCTATTAATACCTTTCTTCTTTATCCTTGTATCAATAAAAAATACTTCTCAATTTAAATAATTGAACACTTGCTAGGAATGGGGCTCAGGACAAATTTCAAAGGAAGACTAGTAACTGACATTCAAATTGTTAACTTCTGCAATTAAGATCAATGTCATTGATTCAGGCAGGAAGACCAGTCATCATGCAATCTCATGTATGAACATACATATAAACAGTAAGAGAAGTTTTCTGCTTCGGATGCTATATAGTAATAAGAACATATTACTGTAATAAGAACATATTACTGAGATTTTAAAATCCTGTACCCATAAGTACTGTCTTGGTCCATTTACAAATCCTATTTTTAAAACACTGGATGTTTGTATATGAACAATTATAAGAATAGTCCTCCAGTCCTTTAAAGAGATTTTTTCTATAAACGAGTCATAAACCTTTCTTAAATATTTTTCATCTCAGAAAAGATATTTCATAGAATCACAGAATCATAGAATAGCTTGGGTTGGAAGGGATCTTTAAAGGTCATCTAGTCCAACCCCCTTGCCGTGGGCAGGGACATCTTCAACTAGATCACATTGCTCAGAGCCCCGTCCAACCTGACCTTGAACGTTTCCAGGGATGGGGCATCTACCACCTCTCTGGGCAACCTCTTCCAGTGTTTCACCACCCTCTGCATAAAAAATTTCTCCCTTATATCTAGTCTAAATCTACCCTCTTTTAGTTTAAAACCATTACCCCTTGTCCTGTCCTGCTAAAAAGTCTGTCCCCATCTTTCTTATAAGCCCCCTTTAAGTACTGAAAGGCTTCAATAAGGTCTCCCCGAAGCCTTCTCTTTTTGAGGCTGAATAACCCCAACTCCCTCAGCCTTTCTTCATAGGAGAAGTGTTCCATCCCCCTGATCATTTTTGTGGCCCTCCTCTGGACCAACAGGTCCATGTCTTTTTTGTGCTGAGGGCTCCAGAGCTGGACACAGTACTCCAGGTGGAGTCTCATGAGAGCAGAGTAGAGGGGCAGAATCACCTCCCTCGAGCTGCTGGCCATGCTTCTTTTGATGCAGCCCAGGATACGGTTGGCCTTCTGGGCTGCGAGCGCACATTGCTGGCTCATGTCCAGCTTTTCATCCACCAGTACCCCCAAGTCCTTCTCGGCAGGGCTGCTCTCAATCCCTTCATCCCCCAGCCTGTATTGATACGGGGGGTTGCCCCGGTATCAATATTTACTCAAAACTGACTTAATACTTTTGAGTTATGTGTATAATCTCTCTACTTCTAGCAGAAAAATAAGTATCATCAGAAACATGGTAGAGGCAGATATGATGTAACAGTTAACAGAGTGATACAACCATTTAATAAATCATATGCTGCAGTTGTCATATACATTTTCACTTTCATGAGATCAGGGCTATACCTTCTGTCCCAAAATCTACCATCTTCACAAGTTGTCAGGATTTGACAAGGGGCTTATCTAGGAAAGCATCAGAAAACAAAAATGAATTATTTGCTCCATGTAAGCACATGACATCTGGATCTCAACTGAAACACGACCCTGAGAAATGAAGGAATCTGCATTACAGAGATAATATCAGTTTCCATTTCACACAGAGCAAAGAGTGAGTAGGTGAAAATGCATGTTTAAAAAGAAATAAAAATAAAAATAAAATATTTCATAAACTTGACTTCTAAAGCAAAACAGTGGTGGTTAGTGTATTTAATGCTGTCTAAACTGGCAGCCCTGGAGACTGATATAATTTTCTTTAGCCAGAATGCAAGCAGAGTGTCTCACAAGCTTTCCAGTGAACCATTTACAGAGATGACAGGACATTAATTAATTCAAAAGGACCTGAAAAGTCTGTTAGGAAGAACAGTATATTAACAGAATTTTTATTGTATAAGCTGTAACAGATCTTTTACATTAGTTCTCCCAACAATCGCTTGCAATCGTTTCACTGAATGACGCCAGAGAGTGGTCCAGGCTCTATACTACAGAATGTGACACAAAACAAACCAACCAACCAACAAGGTCCTTACCACTCTAATAGTCAGTAAAAATTCCTTTCTAACCTCAATCACTAACTAGTGATTGCTATAGAATCACAGAATGGTTTGGGTTAGAAGGAACCTTAAAGATCATCTAGTTCCAACCCCCCTGCCATGGGCAGGGACACCTTCCACTAGACCAGGTTGCTCAAAGCCCCATCCAACCTGGCCTTGAATCCCACTTCCAGGGAATGGGGCATCCACAACTTCTCTGGGCAACCTGTTCCAGCGCCTCACCATGCTCATATTGAAGAATTTCTTCCTGATATCTAATCTAAATCTACCCTCTTCTAGTTTAAAGCCATTAACCCTTGTCCTATCGCAACAGGCCCTTGTAAAACGTCCTTCTCCAGCTTTCTTGTAGGCCCCCCTCAGGTACTGGAAGGCTGCTACAAGGTCTCCCCAGAGCCTTCTCTTCTCCAGGCTGAACAACCCCAACTCTCTCAGCCTGTCTTTATAGGAGAGGTCCTCCAGCCCTCTGATCATCTTTGTGGGCCTCCTCTGGACTCACTCCAACAGGTCCACATCCTTCTTACATTGGGGGCCCCAGAGCTGAACACAGTACTCCAGGTGGGGTCTCACGAGAGCAGAGGGGCAGAATCACCTCCCTTGACCTGCTGGCCATACTTCTTTTGATGCAGCCCAGGATACGGTTGGCTTTCTGGGCTGCAAGCGCACATTGCCGGGTCATGTTGAGCTTCTCATCAACCAACACCCCCAAGTCCTTCTCCTCAGGGCTGCTCTCAATCCATTCTCCACCCAGCCTGTATTTGTGCTTGGGATTACCCCGACCCATGTGCAGGACCTTGCACTTGGCCTTGTTGAACTTCATGAGGTTCGCACAGGCCCACCTCTCAAGCCTGTCCAGGTCCCTCTGGATGGCATTCCTTCCCTCTGGCATGTTGACCTCACCAAACAGCTCGGTGTCATTGGCAAACTTGCTGAGGGTGCACTCAATCCCACTGTCCATGTCGCTGACAAAGATGTTAAACAACGCCAGTCCCAATACTGACCCCTGAGGAACTCCACTCGTTAGCCCTGACGCAATTTTTTTAATACATATATCTTTTAAAAAAATAGAATTTTTTATATATATATTATATATAATTCATATATTTTATATATATATAGCCCTGACACAATTGATCTCAGATTTCTAACTATCACAAGCAATACTTTTTCCATACATTTTATTCCAGACTGAGCCATTTTTTAAAATTTCAAAGGAAGGAAAACACACTAACCCCTGTGTTCCTCCCACCCAAGACATGGGGTGAAAAAGCACTTCTGTAGGGATATAATACATATAATTTATGCTTAGAACCAGATAAACATCATGAAAACACTGTGAATAGGCAATGATCAAGTCTTCTCGACAATATCAGCAGATCAAACTTTCATCAACTTAGTATGTCATTAGAAGAGAGGAACAAATGAAAAGGCTACAATTGGAAAAAGGCCCAAACATGTTAAAAAAAGAGGTTATCAGAATCAGGCTCTGTGAGGTTTCATATGACCTACCTGTCAGCCAAGGGATCCTGTGAAGTTTAGGAGGGATTTTTAAGAACGGGTTAGATAAATACATGTCAGGAATTAGTTATATTTCATCTTACTTCTGAAGACACAGATGGCCTAGCTGACCTCTTTAGGTCTCTTTTGATAGAGCTCCACTCATCGTGGATGATTGTTATACTACTCATAGTGGGTTTCCTTGCTGTATAACAACAAGAACCTATTTGGTGAGTGTCACTGTCTTTTACAATATTAATTTAAAAATGATGAAATAGCTAAGGGAAGACGTTATTCTAAAACAAAGGAAATAAAAATCTTGGATAATCACCATTGAGTTCCATATTTTAGACAAGAGTCACATTATATTCAGTCAGTCTTTGGCTACTACGTGTGAAATGTAACATAAGGTTGGCCATTTCCTAGTATACCACTTGAAGTGATGCATAATGATGCCACAGCAGAAAATAAAAAGTTTCACAGCATATTTAGCTAACAAAGCAATATGCAGCCATGCTCCATAGCCTTGATGTCAATTTACACTATTGGTTTTAGGGTAAATTGAATAACATTCTGGACAAAAGTAGTACAACTTCTTCTTCATCTTTTCCATGGGAGTCAACTGAAGCTTGAGATCCAATTGCCATATGCTAATGTGAAATTAAATTAGGATTGCTATAGTCACAAAATATCTAATCCTCTTAAAAATATTTCCACAATCTTTGATATTTTACTAAAAATAATTGACCAAGACAAGAAGCAGCATGAGAAATATTATTTCTAGCTGAACAACAGACAAAGCTAGTGACAAGCAAATGTAGACAACCTACCAGTTATGTATCTCTTTTCTTTTAAATGGCAGTGCAAAAGAATGGATCGGTTCAAAATAGATATTGGGCAACTAGAATATAGAAAAACATGGAGACCTGCTACCAGACAGCTAGAATTAGTTTCTTCTTACTTGCCTGAGTTTTTAAGGATTCAAGCTGCAAACATGTTGAAGTAACCTGAAGATCATTTAACAATTTGACATATACAGAGAGAAAAAGCTGAGGTAAGAGTGATCTATGTGGCTCCCAGGAGGATAATCCACCTGAGTTATAACATTTTCAAATGTGCTGCATAATGTAAGTATTAATAGGACATACATAGGTGCTTTTGCTGTTGCATAGAAACAGGTGCACTGAGGCATAGAAACAGGTGCACTGAGGCGAACCAAGTTGTTTTTAATAAAGTAATTTCCATTTTAGACCACATAAGGCGGGGATTCTAGAAACAGCTTCCAAATTCTGAAGTGCCTGATGCTGCCCACTAGCACACACAAGTCTCCATGCTTTGTAAAAATACACTACAAATCCATACTACTACTGGATTAAACATCAGAACTGGAGACAGGATAAAACCTTGGTGCCAAAAATTAATCCAGGAAACACTACTATTCAAGCATATCTACCAGGCTAAAGGTCTAGGAAACAAAGAATTATGCCACTGAAAATATAACTGGCGTGCAGATTAACCAAATTAAATCAATGTCATAAACAGGAGGAGGGAAAAAAAAGATAATTAGGTATGCTGTAATAGTATCTTTAGCTTGCACTACGACTTAAAATCTAAGTAATTTTGTAAAAACAATATACTACCAGACTGCTGTCATCACATTGCCCTACAGTCTCGGGCTCTGATTGTAAAACAATGCTAGAGGAGGCTTAGCTGTACTTGGATAGAAACTTCACAAAAAACACTGGGTATTTCTGAATGCAGTGTCAGCAACATACTAGCCAGGTTGGAGTCTTTTTTTCAAAGAAACAGCCTAAGCCAGCGTCTAAGCTTGGCACTTAAGACCTCTGTTATCCATAACCCTTTCATCTCAGGTTCATCACTAGCCACATGTAGTTATTGAAATGGCATGCCTTTTGAGAAAATATGGCTATTATTAGCTCTAGAGTCTTCAGAACACTGTAGTCTGAGGAAACTAACTACATTTTCAGCAGGTTCTTCTCTATTTCCTCACTCAAACTATTTTGAAATATTGTTCAGTGGTGAGAAACAGTTGCAGTATTCCAACACAGAAATAGTTCGTTTAACTGCTAAGCAAATGATAAATAGCTACAATTAGTTGCAGCCTGAGGGGGCAATGTTTTATGCTGATTACAGATTTGGTACCTTAAATTCATAAGTATTGGCCCTAAGAGCATTTTGGCTGCAGAATATAGCTACCTTCTTGTACTAGATTTAATCCTGAAAATCCAATTCTTGTGATATGCTTCCATATTTCTCTATGATCCAGAGGGATCCCCAGTATGTCTCCAGTCCATATGTGTGCAAAGCTTTGTGGGAGCCTCTGAAGGTAAAAGGCTCCATAAAAAATCGTATCCACAGTCTATCAAGCAGTTTGACCTAAAGGTAAAGGAGAAATGGAGATGACAATGAGGATACAGATGGGTTATTAAAATTGTAATTTTCCATCTGTTATTACAAATCAAGATCTGCATTAACCCTGACCATAGGGGGGAAAATACAACAATGCTGAAAAGCACAAGAACCTTCCAGTAATAGCAAAATACCAGATGCAACCTACATCATGGATTTAAATACCTAGTATGGCTATCAGAATCAATGTTAAGAGAGAGAGGACTTCAGGGTCATTTCTCAACATGATTGAAAAAAGTATCTGTATTTATGAATAAAGAAATCAGCTAACAAAGTTTTTCTTAGTTAATAAAGTACTTATTAAAAGAATTTGAAGAGGTGGCTTGAGGTATCTTCAAGACAACTACAATGACCAAATCCTCAAGCAGGGAACTCTGATAATTATATGAGACCATACTTCATTTTTCCATGTATCAACAGCTTGTTATGATTTCTGAAAAGGTTATGCAGAAGCTCCTTACTTCAGATAGTGCATCTTTCTTACAATGAATGGACAATTTTATATTAAACAAAATGGGAGACTCATTTAATTTTCTAAGTCTGCTATAGACTTCCTGTGTAATTTTGAATTTAATTTCACTGTACTTCATGTCCCCCATCTGTCTTGAGAATGCTAAGATACTACAATAATGAAGACCACATAAGAAACTAGACATATGTATTGCAACCTTCCTTAGCAACAGAAAACTCAGGGCTTTTTTCTCCTCAGGAAGGTTGATAATAATGGATGTGCAATCTTAACATCCTGAGAAGAAATGTTTTTATCAGGGACTTACTGTGTATCTTGATTAACTGCATATCTACAGTACAAAAAATAAATGTCAGGGCCATTAGGTGAGAACTTGTAGCTTTTTTTTAGTTCAAAACTCATACTCCAAAATTGTTAGAGTATTATATATGAAAAAAATAATCAAATATGTGTGTATATAGAGAGTCTACACAAATAATTCTCATACATGGAAAAGACTTTTGTAAGAAGTACACTCTCAAGTTACATGCATCACATTCTTGTGTACCCTCTGCAACTAGCAACTTGTTTTGAACATGTATGTCCTGATGGGATGAAGTTGTTGAGACCACAGAGATTAATTTGTTGATATTCTTAAAAAAGACTGTTTGATGTTAAGACATTTTAACCAAGATCAATTTATGTAACAACTTCTTAATTCAGTCAGTTTTTATATTCTTTGTCCATCACTAGCCTTTTTCTTAATTTTATTCTAAACTCATCAGCAAGACAAGGCACTAAAAGCACTAGCAACTGCCCAGGAAAGAGGATAGAACGAGGGTGGAGGAGAATGAAGCAAAGGGACCAAGCCATAAAAAGAAATATGATTGCTTCTATCTCTAGTGTAAGTAAGTGCTGTAAGCTCTGATGCAATGTGTTCCATCAGCATGTATTGTTTCTGATACTGTGCAGATGAATGTAATTTATGCCTACAATAATTTATAAGGTATTCCAACATGTTATACCTATTCCACACACAGTAATAGATATGTGGAGTATGGTCGATAATGCTGGCTGCTTATTTTGCAAAAGAGTATTTCTCCCCTTTTGAGAACCTTTGATAACTGGCAACGTTTAGAGAAGTAGCCAACATTTTACATTAGAAGTTCCAGTGGGTGCATTATGTGCTGATTGCTTTCTCTGTCAATTCATTTTGTTTGCACAGTAATAGTATAGAAATGAAACTATCACAAATAGTCAGCTCACAAAATCAGAAGGAAGATGGACAGCCCATTCCAACTGCTGACCTGACAGTATTCAACCACGATGGATCCAGTTCAAAGCCTCCCAAAGTGACAAAATAATGAGTGGCCCTTTCATAACCATCCTGCTTTTCAGAAATATAATTATTAACACCACCCAAAATCCTAGGATGTGTTAATTGCTAACGTGTATGGTTGCATTTTTGCAACAACTAGTGGTGCAAAATTAGCAGTAGACAGACAGCTGTTCATCGTCCCCATGCAGAACAAGTTCCCCTAAGTAATACTGAGTTCCTATAACAAAGCATTCCTTTTATGAAGACCAATGATGTTTTAAGGTTCTAGTTCAGGGATGGAAAGAAAGAACGTTACCTTAAACCGAAATTCATTTGGAAAACACAGAGACACCAGAATAATGGCACTGATCACACTAGAATACTTCTGGACAGAAAGTGAAAGAAAAATCAGTCTACTGAAACTGCAAAGCAAATGTAAATGGGCAGAATATAACTACCAGAGTTGGAATTTGGACAGCACACTGAGGTTCAGATTTACACTTGATGTGAAAGATGGCACAAGAAGCATGGCATCTTCTCTAGTACAAAGGCCTTGGTTTCATAATGACTTGGAGAGATGAGTGTTGTCTACTCAAATACAAACACCAGTTGCGACACCTTTCTAATTATTTTTATCTCTGGGAGAAAACCGTGGCCCTGCTTCTTGATTTTAGCTATTGAAGGCAACAGGAACAATTGTAGATTTTGACATCTCCTTTGTAAACCACTACACAGCCACAGATCTTCCAGTAATTACTAGCTGAGGGATACAAGCCAATAATGTACAGCCCTGAAAAAAAAAAAAAAAAAAATTCCTTTCAACCTAAAAACTCCAGTTGGAACCCCCTACCTCTAAAACTATTTTCCCAAAATTCCTTAAAACAATTATTTTATTTCCTGTAAACACATTCTATATGAAGAAAGATATTTACACAATCTCTTGGGAAGAAATACAAAATGAAATTAACAGTATCATAAGACATAATTGACCGCACATTGGAAAGTGTGAACTGAGCCAAAAGACAACTTAAATATTCCCAGAGTTACCTTCTTTTCCTTCCACTTCAGGAATTTACAATGGTCAGCTGCTTTACTTCCCTCTCTCATAAACTGAGTAATAGGCTCTCTAAAAGCAGGACAATCAGTTGATCCAATTATTTATATAAAATATTGTCCTTCCAACAAAAAGACCAAGATGAATGTGCCTTCTCCGTGTTTTGTATATTTTTTCCATTTGCTTAATTCAGTCTGAACTGAATGAAATCTTTTAGCATGTTGCTTCAATGGATGTTACTTAAAGCACTAAGAGTGCCTACTTCCTCAGAGATCTTGGTCTTAGAAAAATCAGTTTTAAAGCAGGGCAAAGGCCATTCATATTGGTCATTATCATTCTCAGATGCAAGCCTGTTGCTCAGTAGGGTAGCATTCATGGAAACTACTCTCAGCAAAGCCAGCTCTTTGACAGATGGCTCCCTCCCTTCAAGAAGGGCAGGCTTTTTGAGAAACACTTATCTCCTTATTTCTTCTGCATAAGACAGGAACAGATGAAGGTAGCTCTCCATGATCTAAACACAAGGGAGGACTTGAACCTTGGTCTTTGAAATAGTTTTATCCACTGTATAGAAGACTGTGAACATTTTTTTAGCACAGTGACCAAGATAAACTGTGTAGATTTATACTGTGCTTTAGCACAGATGAAGGTGTTCCAGGGAAAAAATTATATCCGTGTATTCACTTGGAAAATAATACAACCCAATACCATTACTAATGTTAGGCAAATATTAGTGACTTAGGAATTATCAGTGCTCACCCCCAATTTTTTTTTTTTTTTACCTCTAGGCTCATTTCTGTTTTTCTCTCTGGAAATAGTCTACCAAATTGGTTTACGAGGAGAGACCTTTCTCAAAAATAACTGGTAGATTGTAAATATTTGCACTATGAAATTTTCAATTCATCCTATGTATTTATTCAGAGCAGAAGCTGAAGTCAGAGACTTATAAGGTAGGAGTAGATGATCTCTCCACTGTATCAGAAATGACCGACCTCTTTTCATATTTTAACATTCAAAAACTCACAGTAAGTCACTGCTTATTGAACTACAGAAGAATTATTACTGTAATTTAAACATCAAATGATTGCAAATAACCAATACATTGAAGAAGATACCAATCTGATTTCAGACCACAAGTGAAAACCTGTTGAAAATAAACTATTATTTACCCACTCAGTGTAATCACATTCTGTCTGTCTATTATAAGTGTGCAGAGAAAATCACTGAGGCAAAACATAAATAAGTCCTTTATGAAGAGATTTACTATTGGGGGTTGTGAAAAAGATATCAATGTTTATTTCAGCAGATTAGTCTGGGTTTTCCACTCATGAATTAATTTGGAGGAAAATCTGAGTTATGCAGTGATACATAACCTGACTAATTCTTAATCTCCATAAATGTAAAATTCAACCCTTTTCTTCCAAAACTTTGGTAAATATTTAAGATGAAACTCAGTTTCATACAGTACTAGAAGAAATGGTATTTTTTGAACTAGATGAATCCTGCTAATTTTTTTCACCTTTTATTTTCCTATGTGGGTCTAGTATCCTGTCACTAACTACATTTCAAAGAGAACAAAAATACATAGACAGAAGGAAGATTTTTTTCAAGTCTTGTAAGTCAAATGTATGATTTTTAAAGACTGTGAGGAAAATTTAAGTGAAGTCAATGTTTATTCCTTGGGATTAACAGTAATGGCATCTAAACCAATTTTCATTCTACTCTCCTGTAGTACTGGTCCCAATCTGGCAAAGCATTTAAGCAGATGTGCAGTATCGTTACATGCAAAAAGACTGTTCATGTTCTTAAAGTTAAGCAAGGGCCCAAATGATTTGTTGGATCGAAGCCAATATCATAAGTATTCTGGTTAATACTTGAGGCTAGAGCTGCAGAAGGGAAGAAACTCAAGGCTTTTTACAAGTCATATGTATAAGTTATCACCTGGAATTCACAACCAGTTCGTACAATCCCAGTTAAAGTATTCAATAACTATAAAAATATTAGTTCAGCCTATTCATTCAAACAAATATCATGGACAAATTAAGTGGACTAATCAATATTTTTTTTTTAAATCCTGAGTAAAGAAGAATAGGGGAAAGGAAGCTTTTTGCTGTAGAATTTATGCAGTCTATAAACAACTATTTTGTAAATAAACAGGAATTACTCATGTTCTTGGAGTACATGCTCCTGTGGGAAATGCATATGCAAGGTCAATGTAGAATGATGCAAGTTTTCTGTCATCAGCGTCCCTAGACTTCAGACATTTGGGAAGAATGTCTCCACTTTTCCAGTGATAACAGGAAAGGAGATTATGAGACAAGATGAGACACAGTCTTCAAACTGATGTCTTAAAGCAGCTTCCTATAACACCTATAATACTGAAAAATAGTTTAAATGCATACAAGACTCCAATAGGATTACAACATGCAGGCTCGTGTGGTTTATCAGATATTAGGGAAGCTCTGCGTGTAAGACTTTTCAAACCCAAAATATTTCACAAAGCACATGGAAAATAAAAACCTATTAAAAAAATAAATCTTTTTGTCCAGGCAATAGTTTAAAGGGCTTGATAAATTCCATTTTTTCCTCCTATTTGGATGGGAACCATCACTATTACCTAGAAGAATATGTTGTATTAGTTAATCCAGATGTTGTCCTTATGCTGGTAACATTGAGACATAAAATATTGCAAATGACAAATTTTAGACTCCTGTCCCTAGATAGATGAAAGGATCAATATTAGTTGTTTCTTCCTTACTCCTGGCAAAGTGTGCATACGGAATAAGAGACACACTGAAGATGATGGATGTTGGATAGATTTATCCTTTTGCCACTTGTTTGCAAAGGGTTATTCATCCCACCAGTGATCTGAGTTAGTATATGACTTAATGATTTGTGTACGTCTTTGATACAGCTACTTTCAAAACAGAAACATCTACTATAGGTACAAAGACAGACATCGTCACAGCTTTATCTGATGCTACGAAGATGCTGAGACCAACCATGTACTTCAATCAAGAGTAAACAACAACAAAACCAAACCACAATCACCTCATAATCTGCGCAATTACATAGTTAGAGTGATTGTTAAAGACACTGCAACCCAAAATAAACTTGGGGATTTTAGTGGAGACAAACCCCAAGCCTGTCATATTGATTTTCCTGTTTGTCAGCATTTGGAAACAGCCTATCTATTTTCATTTCAACTTGCCCTTGAGGTATTTAAATTCCTTTGATTGATTGAGGTGTGCAGCATTCATTTCTGGATTTCTTACAGCTAAATTCATTCTTCAGGAATGAACCATTTCAATGTGCTGGATCAAAGGAAGCCTCTACAAGACATCAATTTAATGAAAAGTGGTCATTCATTTTTATAAGATTTCTTCTCTTTCTACCAAAATAAATATCAGCACTAGAGATTCATTGCAAAAAGTATTTCTGCACATTTGCACTAGTCTGGAGGGAGAACGGAGAAGAAAATGGGTGGAGGGCTAGAGGAGTGGGAGAAATTAATTCAAACTCTTGCTATCAGCTAAAAGTATGTGCATTATTTACTTTAATAATAAAATTAAAACAGAACTATTAGCGAGCACTACTTTTATAATTTTACTTCAACATAAGAAAACCATTCCAATGTGCAAACTCAATTAATATAGAGAATCCAGTAATAAAACAGACCAGTTAATTAGCCAGACAAAATAAGAATAATGGTTGTGTCACAGTTCCACAGGGTATTAAAAGATAGGACTGTTCAATTAATTTTTAAAGTAGATATGCTGAAGTTTAACCAGCCCTTAGAATTAAAAAAATAAAAGTAATTTAAAAATCATTTTAAGCAAAGGTTGCAATGGATTTATTGCAAACAGTGTTCTTCAGAGAAAAAAAATTATATTGCAAAACATGACATAAGTCTATAATCATTATTCAGTTAGGGGACCCAAAGTCCAAACAATCAAAAAATACTTGAAGATGGAAGGGACTTCTGGAGACCATCTCATCGAACCTCCCTGCTCAAAGCAGGGTCAACCAGAGCAGGTTGCCGAGGATAGACACCCCACAACCTCTCTGGGCAACCTGTTCCACTGTTTGACCACCCTGACAGTACACTGTTTTTTCTTATGTTTAAATGGTATTTTGCAGAGCTAGAAAGATGCTGTAGGGCAGAAAGAGGAAGGAAAGTGTCCTTGATGGCTTCAAAATTCTTCAGAAAATGTGAAGAAGGAAGCTTAATAGTTGAGCTCAAATAGCAATCAAATTTGAGATGGAAAATTTACATTTCTGGGGGGACACTTAGAGGAATGGGGTTCAAATAGTCTTATAGCAGGTATGGGAAAGGTTTTGAACCTGAAAGTTGACATAAAGCTTCTGCACAAAAAATCTAGAGTATTGAATCCAGATTTGGGCCTTAAGTCAGTTATTCCAAATCCAAAGGATCCAATAAATCAGTTCATCACAATCATGTTCCACTGTTTGGCAGTCTACTTACCTACGAGTTTCACTGTTAAACTGTTTTGGTATTTGGGCCTGATTGTGCCTGCCTCATAATACAGAATAGCAGAATAGTTGTCTGTATTCAAGTTAGCCAGTGTGAAAGGTCTGACATAAAACAAAAAATTATTTGCTGTTTTACATATCACCTTTTGATGCCAAGGTGAACAGACCTTGTATGTCTTCTATTTCCTGAAAGACAGCATAACTTTTTTCTTTCTACGCCCTGAGCTCTGAAAATAATTCTCTGCACTATCCACATCGAGTCTGTGACTTACTAGCACATTTCAGGCATTGCAGTTTATATCCTTCAGAGATATTAAGATGGTTATATGCCTCTCCCTTTGATCCTTTTTCTCCAACTCAATTCATTCCGCTAAGCTATACACTATATATTTAGCTCATTTAATCTTTACTTGTAAATTAATCCTCTGGCCTCTAATCATTCTTGTTGCTCTTATCCACATCTTAAAAATTTTTATTATCTGCTCCTACCACCTCTGAGATTTTAAGGTCAGATACTGATCAAGTTCAACATATGGGGAAGTATGTCACCAATGTGAAGAAGGACACTAAAAACATTTGCAGAAATGTAGGGGGAGGTTCCCCCTCACCACTACTGCCATCTGCTTTGAAAATGACACCTAATAATAAAGACACAGAAAACCTAACAGAACAATAAGAAGGTAGAATAAAAAATTAACAAATTTGCCATTACCCCTTTATGAAGTCTTTAATTTGCTGTAGAAAATATGGATTGTCATTTGATTTTTATGGTTGCTATGAAAAAGCCACCTGACACATATCAATAAAACCTGCATGAGATTCCTTTCCTCTGTGATCTAGCTTATACTTGTATTCCATTTGCAATCTAGCTTGTATTTGTATTTCCTACTGAGTAGAAACTGCAGAATATCATGAGGAGCTGACTTAATCACAATACATGACCTTTCAAGATGCTTTAAAAACCTTAGCAAATTAACATCTATTAGATTGTGAACTTCTCACAAGAGGTGATATATTTAAATACCTATCTAGTACAGTTATTGTTAGTAATTGAAATAATGTTCACAGTAGAAGCAAAAAATAATCATTAGCATACCTTGTCATCATCTACTTTTTAAAAATAGATAAGCTGAGTCACAAAGTGCCAAGTGTATTTTTACGTGACCAAAATGAAACAGATTTGTTCCAATGTACCATGCTGGTACTTTACACCCAAATCCTACACAAATGAGACTTACCACATAGATGAAGATGCATGAAGATATGACAGTCCCTACAAAAACTGTCCTCGGTGTCAGCTGGCTGTGTGCAGGCTGTGACTTCTTGTAAAGTAAAGCAACATTGTAAAGACAAAATAACTAATTTTTTAAAATATGTGAGCTATTAAGAAGCAATACAAGCTTGCCTAATGACATCTTTGAAGAAGGCCAAATTCCAGTAAACAGGCCATACAGTGTAGTTATTAAAGAAAAACATGGTTAATTTAGCATAGTACAGACAGAAAATGAACATTTGAAGGAAATTTCGCAAGACATCATTTACTGGAATAGCTCCTCCCTTCAAAATATGCTGAAAGTCATTTTAAAGACTTCGTTAGCTCTTTTAAGAAAGGTTAATAGTTATAAAAGACTTTGCAGGAATTTGAAATACTATCTGCTCTAGAAACTGAGAGCCTCTAGCCACAAGCAAGAATAAAGAAAGAATAAATACATTTGTTCACTTTGACCTGACATTCCCTGGACAATTTTTGAATAAAGTAAACTCAGCTTGAAGGAGAGAGATTGAAAAAATTGCTCAGCTGCCAGTCATAACACTAGCTGAAAATCTTTTCCCCTTCCCATGAAAAATATTCAGTATGAAGATGTTGGGTTACAAGGAACAGTCACACAAAGGAACAGAACTACTCTAAAAACAGACAAACTGTTAAGGACACAAAGAAACTCTTAAGAAATCAAGGATGAGAATAACATGGGCTCAATTGTCTATCGCTCTGATTTGTACAAAACTTAACATAAATGAGCACACTTTTATTTGATAGTAATTATTTTTCTGTAATAAATGTGATGAACAAGGTAATTTTGATGTGGCTTCCAGAAAATGAGAACTGTGAATTCTTAGTGTATTTGAACAAACAAATTCAAAGGAAGAGGATGTTTCATGATACAGCATTTTGATAGGATATTTTAATTTTATTTGAGTAATTTTACTTTTGAATCTTTTCCAACTTTCTTGCTGAAATCTTAAATTAATTTTTAAGGTACAGACTTTTACAAAATATATATATACATTTCCATAAAATCTTAAGAATGAAGCTACAGAATATTTCAGGGTTAATTTCAAACAGGAAAAAAACCAGCTTTTATAATAAAAAATCCTGTTAAAATAATTTTTAATCCATTTGCTGCTCTAACTTCAGGATAACGTTCCTTTAAATGCATAAAATACTCATCCATCATCTGTATTTTCTCCCTCAAAAATGGTTCTTCCTCACAAAAGAACGCAAGATTAGAAACTGTCTGTATTCCAATTAGTTACTTTTGTTTGTTTGTTCAATCTTACACATATCTACCCCTAGTAATAAAAGGGCTGAAACCCAGCACAGGCAGTGAATCCATTTTCATAGTGTACAGAGATAATAATAAATCATCTTAAAGTCCAAGTTTATTAGAAATGACTGAAATACATTACAGGGCAGCAATAACCAGTGGGGTGGAATTAAAAATGCATTAAAATTTATAGAAAGGAAAGTAAATAGCAGAGAGTTTAGATTGGTTTTGACATAGTTAAATGAAGCATTATTTCTCTTTGTGTGGCTAATAAAATAAAACTCTACAGAATGGGAGAAACATTCTCTTTTGTAAGCTGAAAGGTGAAAAAAATCCATTATTAATTAAATTTACTGCTTATTCCCTCCACTGCATGTCGGTGATGCATTTCAGAAGAAAAGTGCAATGGAAGGTTCTTCTCTCTGCTTCCCCAGAGCATTAGCTACTCCTTTAGATTTTAACAAATGGGTTCTGTTCAACCTTTGTAGATAAAAGTGTAAAACACACACACACACATTTGCACAGGAAGATGAGTTGACCTACTGTAATAATAATGACATCTCACAATTCCATAGCTACCTGACTCCCACAAGTTTCCCAAAACTTGTCAGACCATTGGCCAAATTCTTCTTCACAGCCGGAGGCGCATGAAACAATAAGAATGGAGATGTAGGGAGTCCCTGCTTGAGACACACTTCCTGTTTAAGAAGAATTTTTAGGGAATTCTGGGGATGGTACTTAATTTTCTAAGGGCTCAGTTGTCCCACTGAGGCAGGGGCTGGCAATGAAGCTGCACAACCATGCAGCTGTGGAGCTGAGCACAGGATTATTAGAGCTCATAGAACCACATGTCTTTCAGTTTCTACAGAAAAAGGTAAAAATGCAACTGGAAGGGTGCTTTGTCCCCTGCCAATGCTTTAGGAAGATACAAAACTCTCTTTCTATACAGTAAGGTGTGGCCTACATCCTAGAGGTGGCATGAGACAATACATCATGTGCCTCAATTTTGGTAATAGGCATTGATGAGAACAAGCTATCAAAAAGTACCCTTTTTCCAACTAAGGCTGTAGACATGGCAGAGGCACGTAAATCCCTTTAATTTTCAGTACTGCTCCAGCTATTTCTGGCTACAGCAGTTCTTCATTAGCTTCTAAACTACATAGACATTTCTACCAGAGCAAAATGAGGGAAAAACTCTACTGCTCTGATCTGGGAGTCTTTTATACTCACTTTGCATTGACCAAGCAGACTGCATAAGGAAGAAAGAGGCCACTCATTGTAACCAATGGAAAGAGCAGAATAAAATTACAGAGGCAAAATATAATTAACCAAGTTGTATCTGACCATGACATAAAGGTTAGCAACCTGACATCTATAGTGTCAGAGTCTTATTTTAGAGCTTTAACATTGAGCATGGTCAAGAACTTCTCTATCTGTATCTCTAGAAGCACAAAATAAAACGTCCTGGAAATATTCCAGAAATATCCTTAGAAATATTCCTAGAAATATCCTTACCATTTCCAGCAGTCTGGGTTCCCCCCGCCTCCCTTATCTCTTTCAACTATTGTCCAGGTTTTGCCTGCTCAGCTTCACATTCTCATTAGGCCCTTCATGTTGGTAGAGAAATTATTGTAGCTGACCCAGTAAAAGTCACATCAACTAAGACGACCACTTTTTACTATTTTGTAGACTGGCCTCCATCCCAAGTTACATAGGCCTATGTCATCTTTTGTTTGCCCAACATATAACTGAGATTCTAGGCAGTATCTCTGATTTCAAGCAAGACAACTCCTGAGCTCCCAATGAGAACATTTGTCAAGATCATTCCAAATGGTAACTCATTAACTTCCTTACCCAGCTCCAGTGCTTTCTTTTGACAAGTAAGTCATTCAGAAAACTCTTGCATGGAACAAGTTCCTAACTCTACTCTGACTGAAATAAAGGAGATTATATTTGCAGGTACAATCAGTATTTGAATATTGGACTGAAAGACAAGTGCTTTCACCCAAAGAAAAGAAAATGAAAGCTTGTCCTCAATTAAACATTCATGCATCTATGAACAGACATCAGACACATCAGCATTAATATATAATGAGAACTGGCTCTATGTATCATTACAATAAATCCATATTTAGTCTATGAAAATAAAACAAAGTATGAAACTATCATGAATCTTGAAGATCTGTTTAAGATTTGAAAATGCAAGTTTGGTTTTATTAATTTTACTGCATACACTGCACTACAGATACTATAAGAAAGAAGAAAATACTTAAATATGCAATGTGTAGTCAACCTATAGAACCTAATTACTGAAGCTGATTTTCAAAGCAGGGATGCTGTAGCCATGCAAGTTACAGTAGTGCTCTCTCATGCTTCAGGAATACAAACTGCTAATCTCTGCTGGTCATAAAGAAGCCTCTTCTTTAGAGCAGCAGTGGGGATTAGAAGTACACAGCTCACAGTGAATTATTTAGATGCTGGAATGTTTGAATCTTACCTTCATCTGAAAAAAAAAATCCCCAAAACAAAACCCAGAAACCAAGAAAATGCCAAAATGCTCTGAGAATCTGAAACTTTAGTTTTTAAGATGTGATGTTGGTCATTTGATTGGTCAGAAATCTAATGATGGAATATTGCAGGTTTAATAGTTACACCACCAATTTCCATTCAGGAAAATTTCACGATCTTCTCTTATTTTGTCTTCATTTTTGTTACAGTGTTTTATAGGGTTAAAAGAATTATGGATACGCATCCATAACACAATGTTATGGATAATCACCACAAACAAAGCAGGACGTATCCATCCTTAGTTTTTTAAAAGGCAAGGTGAAATGTGAGACATGCATATTTCCTGTAACAATATTATGGTATCTCTAAGAAAGATCACATTCCCAACTACCTTTGCATTCTCTCAATTTCTTCAAGGTTTTCAATAAAAAATGAACATTCACCCTTTGATATTAAATACAAGGTCAGACAGAATAAGTGATTGCAAACAGCCATTACTTTCCTGTCATGAGCCCAATTAAGGTTTCCAGCTGTCAGTATCTAACGTTGCCGCACCATTAAAAATAAAGGGACATTCAGATGCATTGATCTGTATCAAAAGTGCTTTACTGGGGGAAAAAAAAGGGCAGAAATTATAATTGTCTTAAAGTGTCAAACTATTAGATGAAAATGTTAGAAGGAAGAAAGGGAGAGAGAACTCCCCCAGAGTTGCCCAGACATCAGTTGATGCAAATGAGATAATTGTTGCTGCACCCATCATTACTCTTCACCTTTGACCAGGCACCCTGTCTTTGATCAGAAAGGTAAGACTTTCCAGAATATCCAAAGAGCTCCACCAAACATACTCACTATAGGGAGATTTAGAAGGTACCTAGCAGGGGTATATATATTTTTCCAGACAATTATGTTTTCATTTTTATTTGACACTTCTAAAAAAAAAAACTGACAGGTGTAAATTGAGGAACCAAAATGTGTAAATGTACTGGAAGTGTGGAGCATATCACAGAATCAAGCATCTTGATGGTAAAATATCTGCATATAATGACATTTGATTAACTTTTTATTTTCTTCTATTTTGGAAGTTTTCCAGTCAATCATAACACAAATATCTTTTTTTTTTTTAAATTACATCTGGAAAAAATCTATTATTTAGCAAGCACTAATAAATCAGTCTTAAATAAAAGTGTTGTAACCACTTTACCAACAACATATTCTTGTCCTTTCTCCTTTATCAGTTTTTCTGGGCTTTTTTGTTTTGTTTCTTTGTTTTCAGTCTTTTAGAGTTTCTTTTTACAATTTAACAGAGGGAAGAAGTTAACTTTTTCTATATTAAGAAAATGTTCAACATAAAATTCTGACTTCAAAAAATAAATAAATGTTTTTGAAATGTAGTAACCACCATAAAAATTTAAACAATACGTTCTTGCACTTGAAAAATAAGTATAAAAAGAGAGAATAATGAACAATGTTCCAGGACCATGTATTAGACACTACTGTAACAGCTAAAACAATATACATTATATGTTCCATATATTTTCCGTGTTCAATATATTCTTTGTAATCTGAATGTAACAGTAATAAAAGCTGCTTGTTTCCTTAAAGCTAATTGTTTCCTTAAGCTCATTCGAGTTCAACTTTATGGCAGGGGATCAGTAAAAATTTCAGATCTTCAGTACGTAAGGATCATAATATCAAATGTATTTAGTCAGCTAAAACCAGACAGGAAGCCAGTGAGGCTTATAAAAGATCCAAAACAACTAACACCTCTAAGACCTTCATGAAATCAACAGGATTAGTTGTTTACTAATATTGTTTTCCTGGATGCCTAAATACCTTTGTATATCTGCCCTGTTGCTTTTGAAAATTGGAAATCTTTGAAAATTGAAATATTAGTTAATTTGTCACCTCCAAAGCAGCAGCTACACAAGAGGGAGAGTCTGCTACGAGAGGGGGAGTCCAATTGCATTACGTAGTGAAGGTGCGTACACCCTTCATTTCAAGTTCACAGTGGAGGGATAATGCCTACAGTAAGTTGTGCAAACCTAGAGAACAGCCATCCTTTTCACCTTCTCTGGGTTTCTCAACCACTAGATCAGATATTCAGCCTGATGACAAACAGTAAATATTTGACTTTCTTCTTAAATGACAGATACAAAGGAAAGAGGTATCTGCTTTTATACTGTCACTGAAAGTTTATGTTGGGCTTCTTTCAAGGTCAGATGAGGGCAGTTGGGTTAAAATCACTTTTAAATAACAGTCTAGAGTTTTTTAAATGATGTTGATGGTGTGTGTACATATATATGTAAAATATTCTTTTATCAAAATACTTCAAGCAATATTGAATTCACTGTGATAAACCCTACCTCCTGCGTTAGCAGATTTTCTTTCATCATGGCTGGTTTTTAAAGTGAATATAGTGCTTTCAAAAATACAAGTCAGACAATTTTAAGTACAAAAATCTTGTGAGTAGGACATACTTTTTATATATTTCATTTAGGCATCTAGTCTAATGCTGAACAATTCACGTCTTCTTACCAGATCACTAAAGCCTTGAAAACCATTCTGATGCAACTGTAACACATTATTAGTGATAGTTCAGTGAAATGTATAAAGATAGTAAAATATTACCAATCAAACTAAGAGTTGTAAAATGTTAAAGGAACCTGCAGAGTTAACATCAAATTAAGTTTCCATTAGCCTCAGCTTTACTTTAGATGCATGCCATCTAAAGAACTAAAGATTTCTTAGATACCTGAACTCCACTTTCTGGTTTGTTTTTGTGACACAATCTGATAATACTCCTTTTGGTATGGGAGGCAGCCCTGCTAGAAGGAACATCCAAATAAGACTGATATTTGTTGATGTCCTGCATTGGATACTTGAATCCAGTCATCGTCTATTATACAGAATGATAGTTTAAATCAGTTTTTTACAAAAGAGACACACAAAAAGAGTCAATATTTCACTTTGCAGAAGGTTTCTGAAATACAACTATGAAATGGAAGTATCAAACATCTACAATCAGATTACTTCTATAAATCTTAAGATGTTTTGCACTTTAAACTGCTACGCTTTTACAGGGCAGGTGATCTTATAGCACAAGCTGTAAAATTAAGTCCTGGCAACTATTAGTTCTTAAGAATTTCGTGATGCCATTCATGAGCAGACAGACCTTGTTCTTGATGTTCTGACAAACTTCTGAGATCCCCAGTCAGGTTCAGATAACCTAGCTTTCTCTTCCATTTTCAACTAGAAAATGTATTCTTTTTTTTTACATCCCAGTCCTTGTTGCACAGTAAAATATGATGGCTGTTTAACTGTGCAGTCAGAACGAACACAGACCTTCATCTGAACACACCTTGGCAAAACCAGATTACACTTAAACCAAATTACCTGGCTATTGAGTGACCGTATCTCATCAGGCATAGCCAGGGGTCTTCTGTAGCTAGAAAGTCCCCAACACCATAGGCAGCAGGCATTTTAGAGGCTGCAACACTTGGATGGCTTCCCTATGATACTCATACCTCAGAACAATCACCTTGCATGGTCCCCACCTATTACGGTGGGTGTCAGTCTCTTCTCCCAAGTAACTAGCGATAGGACGAGAGGAAATGGCCTGAAGTTGTGCCAGGGGAGGTTTAGATTGGATATTAGGAAAAAATTCTTCACTGAAAGGGTTATCAAGCATTGGAACAGGCTGCACAGGGAAGTGGTTAAGTCACCATCCCTGGAGGTACTTAAAAGATGTGTAGATGTGGCACTTAGGGACATGGTTTAGTGGTGGACTTGGCAGTGTTAGGTTTACAGTTGGACTCGATGATCTTAAAGGTCTTTTCCAACCTAAATGATTCTATGATTCTATGATTATGCTATTACGACAATATATTCTAGCCCCTGGATGTATTTTGATTATCCATTTGGTGTAGACAATAGGGATGCCTTCCCCCCCTGCCCCCGAAAAGAGCCAAACAAGGCAAAATGACCTGTCTCAAACTACAAAGAGAACTTGTTGCAGAGACAGGAACTGAACTTGAGCCATCCAAGCCTCACAAAGCTGCTGGTTCTTACTTCCACACTGTCCTATGGTTCCCGACCTCAGCCAGCATCCTTGGCCATAGGATGGACATTCACACTGATCACCTTAGATCAATGGTGCTGCATGAATGTTAATTACCATGCGTATACAGCAATAGTAAGCACACTGCTGTGTAATGAGTAAACCTGGTATTGTTGCTATTTGTCTTCTGTACTATATCCACTCAGAAACAAAGTTGGCTCATTGTTCTCAGGCCTCACCTATTGCCTGACATACTGAACATACCATTTCAGTTCTCTTGTTTTCCAAGGTGCTATGGAAACAACAGGCAACTGTACTACTGTATTGTAATACACTGTATTCATTTTTTCCCTTCTGTTAAAGACAAATTGATATTTAAAACAGCTGAAATGACACTGGCTGTCTCAGTAGTAGTCTCTCCCCACAATTCCACTCTGAAATAAATGCAAAGAATCAATTGCATGAGGCAGACATCTCCCTTTTATCCAACGTAGTGAGTATAAAAAAAAGCTTTCTCATTACCAAATGAAGGTCTGTTGTCCTGTAGGTAGTAGAAGGAGTAGTGATACCTTTTCATTGGAGGGGAAAAAGTACTCTCACTTTAACCTTGAACAAGTTTTTCCCCATTTAAACACTGCTTTAAAGGAGGCAAGAAAAGGATGTTTCTAAGGTTATCTTTATAGATCATTTCAAAACAGTAATTTGGTGGCATAACAATGTTTCAACTTGATATATCTTGCACCAAGTACAAAATACATGCTGCTTTTACTATCTGCAGAGAAATCTGTGGATACTCAGCAATTCTGAAAATAAAGCCAGAATTAGTTCAGTACAGACACATAGAGCCAGTAAATACTTCTGAAACTTTAAACTTTGGTCTCCCTGGGGAGAAATTCACCCCTATTTGAGAGCAGGCACAGAACTACTACCCATTTAAATCCCGACTGATTTCTTAGTTGGTGCACTGACTTTGTACTAATGCTCTGTTAAAGAATGACTGTCCATTTTTGTACCTCATTTTATCAACAAAGTAGTTATAATAATTGCTTTCAGGACTACTGTGAGATGTACTTTGTTAAGTCTGAATTACCTTGAGATTCATATACAGTAGTATCTGTCTAAATGCCAAGTATAATCCTTTAAAATGAAGGCTTAGTATGGGTGTCCCACAAGCCTTGAGTTTGGGTACACTGTCCCACCAGGAAAGAGACTGTGATCTGGAGTCACAAAAAACACTTTTCCCTTTCCTCCTGGATTGGGAGCAAACCTCACTCCATCTGAGCAGCAGAGCCTACATTTCCAAAGCTCTATCCTAAAACATGCAGCTGTGTGGTGAGGTAGCAAGGGGCGTTCGTAGTGACTGATGACGATCATGCTCTCCATTACACAGTTACTGACAGTGTAACTGGGTAAAGCAGAGGAACAGAGTAAGTGTATGTGTATGTAGGGGGATAGCTGGGTAGAGAACGGAGTAAGCAGAGTTGAGCCACAAACTGTTGCTGATTTCTTCATTGTTTTATTATTTTCAGTGAACATCCATCCTTCTATCATTGTGCAGTAATTGCATGTTTTCTGTTTTGCAAAAGAAAACCCTACATGCTGAAAATAACCACTTTGAACCCCTTAAGCTTTGAAGCTAGCAGGAGAGTCCATTCTTTTTATGATAGGCTGGCACTGGGTTATTAGTTCACGTTATCATTGCTCAAGTAAGGGTCACCGAATTTTAACATCACTGTGGCCTTTTATGGCCTTTTAAAAATTTACAGTGAGATGAGCCTGAGAGCTCAGTGCAGCATTATCAGAATCTGATTCTCTTTCCATTTCTCTTATAAAAGGCAAAGGTAGATACTTGAAGCAAGAAACCCTGTTTGTTGTCATGATGAGAGAAGTTGATTAATGTAGTTGCTTATTTATCATGGCTAAGATTTTCTACCAGCCTTTTCTTCTTCTTTTTTTTTTTTTTTCCCCCCTTCCTTCCTCCACCCTCCAGCATGGGCACAAGTACTAAACCACAGAGCTCTGCAGTATTTTGGAACAAATTCAGATTTTCGAAGCAGAATAAAGGGCTGCTCTGACATAGTCCCCATAACCAGTAACAGAGAATGCAGACAGATCACACAGGCAATTAAAAGAGCTAAAGTAATGGAATCTGGCTTCTAGCTATGCCTTATGGATACCAGTTTGAAACTGTAGCATCCATAAAAATAATCCATATTCTATTAAAAGGGCTAAGCATTGCTGGGCAGGCTAGTTTTGTCCCTATCAGAGAGTGAACCACTGGTCTTCCAGATGATCATTAATTTAAAATAAATTAAGAGTTTCTAATCAGCATAAACTCCAGGCAGTAGGACCAACTTTATTTATAGCCAAGACATGAATTTCCACCCATTCAGATAACATTTTACAATTTAACTAAATGGTTTTTGTCACAGCTGACTGGATACTTGACCCTTATGCTCCTCCTGTCCCATATTTTTCCTGCTTATTGTGCACTGCCCCCCCATGATTTGTACAGTTCTGTAGCCTGGTGAAGAAGAAGAGCTGAAAATCCATTTGCACTGTCACAGCCAGAACCTGTCATGGTGCATATAGTGTCCTCCCTTCTCTGGGACCCCCACAATTTAAGTCTGCACTCAGAGTCAGCTRGAAAACTGAGTACTTCAAAATGAGACAGTGCTATCATTCAGTAATTATTCATGACAAAATGAAAGTTAAATGAATCAAAGTAGATATAAAATATTATCAAATTATATTACTATAGATCACTTTGAGATTTTTTTTTTTTAAATAATGTTTTCATTTCAACTCGCTACAAAGGACTTCACAAAGTGCAGAGCAAGACATCAAAAATTGTTGTATTGATCCTGAAATAAAGGCAAAAGTTTAGTAAAGTACTCATAACAATATTGCAGAACAATTACAAGTCAAAAACGAAGAAAAATCTCTCTCATTTGGAAAAATATAGGGAAAAGGACTTAGGAGATAAGAATACAGTTATTAGACAAATTGGAATTTGGACAAAATTCATACCATAATTTATAACAACCAAAACACTACAAAAATTGTGTGGAAACATTAATGAACACAAGCGACTCCTACTCCTTACAAAGCCTTGGCTTTAAATCTCATTTAGAATTTATGGGAAAGCTGATGGAACAAAATGCCAGTTACCTTGAGCTGATAAACACAGATATAGAGTGAAGGTCGAAGAACAAGGAAYGGGATTGCAAAACAGAAAAACAGCAACAAAGGCTTGTGCAAAAGGAAAAATAACGGCTTAGGCTGCTGCCAGTGGTAAAGCGCGTGATAAGGGAGATGTGACCAATTAGTAAAGTTTTAGCGGCGCGTGCTTTGTCTATGATTGCGTGAGCAACAATCGGGAAGATATAAATAAGAAGAAATTGTGTAAAAAAAGGTCTCCGCTCTGCACTATCCCCGGAGTCTGTGATTCATTCTCTTCAAGAATTCATATAATATTTCCTATTATTTTTAAAAGCAATTTCAGAAAAACACCAGATAGGTATTTTCTCAGTCGTATCTCAGGTATCAATATGGTTTAACCCTACAGAAGGTTATGAATCTTTCACAGCTTCTCCTATAGTAACAGGATGAATTGAATCAGAACTAGATTAATTTTCTCAGCTGTCAAAAAAAAAAAAACACCTGGAAATCCATAGCCATATGTTGTAAGAAAATGTCCAGTCCCATCAATCACCATGGAGCTTTATTTATACATGGCTTTAATGGGCAAATTCACCGTAACCATGCAGCATATGCTACCCAACTGCTACCACCTTCATGCCATTATAGAAAGCAGCATGCATACACATATGCAAGCTGTGCCTGATCTAATGATCAATGTGGGCATCAAGCGATCCTCTGATTAAAGCCGCAGGATATCCTAAAGAACAAGTTCATCAGTTTTCCAGAAACTGAACCTAAACATTTGTTGCTACCTTATTCCATCTTTTATGAAGAAGAAGAGAAAGGGATGAAAATCCTAACTCTTAATTTACTCTTTAACCCTCAGTATATAAAGGAGTGTATAAGATGCATTGCCTTTATGGAAAGAAAGTTCTTTTCCTTAAATAGATTCAGTCTTGGGATAAGACAAAACATAATACTTAGGAACTTGGCTTTACAGTCAACTTACATGATTATTAACTAACCTCAAATATTCTGACCACTGTTATTTCTACAGAAATGTATTTTCCTCGCCAAATAATCCAGTYCCTGCTTCTTTGGCACTGTGAAAACATCTGATTCAAGGACAACACAGAATCAATAACAATTTCAGCATTAGCTTTGTCTTACATGTCACCAGGTTAAAACGGAAAGATATTATGGGAAGCCTGCCTTTTCAGATTTTAAAGTATAGATTTTCAGTGGAAATGTAAGTGAACAGAAACCTCCTGGCTAATCACCCATGCAAAAGGAACAAAACAGCAAGAATGCCATATTTCTTGCTGAACAGCTCCTTCACAGTATCTCTCCACACCCCACATCCATTACAGTGGATTAATCCAATTTTTAAGTGACAGAAGGTCTCCAGGTATGGAATAAGGATATCCAGTTGGGGATTTGATGCCAAATAGGCAGTTCAATTTTGCACTCACATGCTAGCTGTATCGGGTGCATTTTCCTACACTCCTCCAGCAAGAAATGCCTTCAAAGGTCATCACTATTTTCTTGAAAATGGCAGTACTGGCAGAATGAGATGTTGATATACTGTGTCCCTCAAGCAGGGGGACAGCTAAGATAAAACTGAAGCATTGCCTACAAAAACAATATCCCACAAACCAAATTCCAATCCTGGAAACAATCAATCTAATTTAGTTCTTAATATAACCCATTCTCAGATGCAGGAATGGAAGGGGAAGGGTGAAGTACCTTCTTAAAGAGCCACAGAATCTGGAGGCTCTGGGTTTCAGCTCACTAGACTTCAGAAAAGACAAAGTTGATAATTGTCTTCTGGTGAGGATCTCACTTCTTAGAGGGTGTTCAGAGTCTGATGATGACTCCAAAGATTTACCAAGTAGCTGGGGAGCTTTGGGAGCAGTTGATAAGCAGGATATAACAATGGTCCTCCTGCTCTGTTACAAGATGTCGCTGGGCTGAACATGTATTGGGATAACAAGGCGTCAAGGTAATGTTAATCATCAGCATTCTCTAGCTGTTTTGTTGGGTTTTTTTCCCTGTAGCTGAAATTGCTCAAAAGTTGCTTCTCACTCATGAACCCATAAGTTGATTATCCCCATGTAATAAGTGTCTTTGGTCTTCAAAATTTTCACAGGAAATCTTTTGGTCCCAGTCTGATGTCACCAGTAAATGAGAGAATAAACTGTTGTCTAATCACTATTTCCCCACCATTCACTCCTCAGGCAGTAAATGCCATGTTTAAAAATTCACCAAAAATTTCCATAAGCTATATGTACAACTTGCTTTCAAAAGTTCTTCTCTATGCAATGCCAGTGCTTTCTTCAGATCTGTAATTGAAGAAAGAAGTGCACAACTGTACTTGRGGGGTGTTTTTGGTCTCTGCTGGCCAATTCATTTTATCTGCAAATTTAAAGCAATGCATTGATGAATATTAATAGCACTGTTACTATGTAAAGGCAGCACTGATATTGATAGATGGCTAAAAGCACAGAATAAAAAGGAGGGATATTCCCTCTCTTCAGTTAATGTCATTTTCCCACTCCCCAGTCCCCTTCCCCCACACTGCCTTTCATAATGTGTGACTATTTTTATAAATTTCTCAAGAGGTAGGTACTTATTAAATCTTCATAAAATTTTCCAGTAGTAGATCAGACGTTTATGCCCATATTGTGTCGTCTTTCACACTGCATGTAGAACTTAAGGAGGAAGATGAGCAATTAGGATCGTGTGTTGTTTTCTGTAGCAGATTTCATGCATTACATAAGAGTCTGTTATGAAGTAATGCTTACAGATACATTACACTGTATTATTTAATGAACTTCCTAACAGGACAGGTTAGATGCATTTTGGTAAAAAGCACTTTAACTTTTACTTTAAAAGAAGCCATGATCTATATCTATCCTGATGATCGTGATTTTATATAATCATCAAAACTTCTGTGAGCAATAAATATAAATAAAAATGCATGATCACCTGCTATCCCCCATCTATTTGGGAAACTATACCATGTTCTATTCTATAGTACTCTGCATCACAATTTTTTCCTTCAGAAGCAGAGAAAAAGATAAACACGTCGAGTTCTTATGGTTCCAGACGTTCCAGGATTGTCTTTAATCCAAATAACCCCTGAAGATGTGCTCTGGAATAATTTCAAGCAGATGCAGACGCTTCATGTAAGCAGATAGCTTCATATTTCAATGTCTCCAAAGAATCACTAACTGAATCTGGTTTGTTATTAGTTATAGGGTAAATGATCAGAATGAATGTGAGAAATGAATAGCAAGCACAGATAGACATCATCTTAAACTGTCATAGGTATCATGACTCTTTCAGCTGCCATGTAACCTCTCTCCTGGGAAACAGGCAAATGGATCTAAAAATCCAACAGGCAGAGACCCTGGTGTCCCTTATCTGAATTGAGTATCTTAGCCATCTATCTGTACTTTAAAAGGTAATGGCTGCATTACCTTCTTCCATGGCCACATTTTGAAATGAAGGCAGCTGTAGCTGATCCACTGTACATCCCCATCCTATAGATTCATATATTCAGAAAGTTTTATTACCTGGCTTTAGCTTGACCATACTAGTTACAAAGCTTCTTTTTACTGAGGCACAGGCAAAGCAAGTGTGACTCATCTGCAATATATGAAATAAATATAAAAAGACCCAAAGACAACAGTGAACTTTTATGGTCATCGACGTCCACACTTTACAGTTGGAGATCAAATCCCTACCAATCTTGAAAGATGCCTATAATATGTAATAACCGAGTCTTCCAATGCACACATAATAGAGAATGAAAAATTTCCGTTATGATGTGTTCAGTAAGTTCAAAGTGATATCCAGGATCTGAATATTAGAAGCACTTAGCATGTGAAGCCAGAAATGGCTACTCTATGTTTATCTTTAAAAGAAAAAACCAATAATTTGACCAAATTCTTTAGCCTGCAGTTTAATATATATTTTTATTGCAAGCTAAACCTCCATCCAAAAATGAGATCCTTTTCAGATTAAAGAACTAGTTATGTCCCTTGGAAATTGATTTTAAATATATCTTGTTTTCATTGACACAAGTTTGCAGCATAATCTTATTCACAAATCCCCATTGTCATTTCTCAGGGACCTACCAGTCTTGTTCAACTTCCCATACTCTGTCACTGTGTGTTAAAAAGAAAGCATTATGCCTTATTAAATGACATTACAAATAGAACCTTCATCCCAAACTGAAATGGAAAATAATTTTAAAATAACACTGGCTAATAACCTTCTGTGGCTTTTCAAAATTCTTTCTATTTTACAGAATCTAAAGTTAATTATTTTTACAGCCACTCAGGGAGAGAGTAACTACATTTCTTAATTCTCAAGCACAGGAGTATGGTCTAAAAGGCTGTTGGTGTAAAAGTGACTTCATATAGGATGACATCTCTGCTTATGTGTATCCTAATTAAATTAGTCAGATTCCTGCCAGATACAATGGTGGACTTGAGTGTTTGTTTTGTAGTCAGGCCTTAAGTGAGCAAATATTTCAAGCAGTTGATAGCATACCAAGACAGAAATTTATAAAAGGGAGCAGAAACTCATAAAAATATCTCAGAAAGCATATCTAGATTCCCATTACAAAACACACTATAATAATTGTCTCCCTGATAGCAATGACCTTGCTAGAAAATTCTGACACAGGAATATGACAACTAAAGGAAAATATCCAAGTTTTGATACCCAATTTTCTTGCCAGCTCCATAGGACAATTGGCTGCAGATACAGTTAATCACTCCACTCATGCATTGACTCTTTCATAAATCTGTCCTTCCCCACATGCACAATATTTATGAAAGGGATTATATGATTTGACTGCTTACAATTGCAGGTGCTGGATTTTATGACCCATGCACTCCAATGGGCAGTTGTGCTTTTAAGTGCATAATCTAAGTGCAAAAACTTTTGAGTAAGCTTTAAACAGCTGGTAAAATAGGATTTACTAGTAAATCCTAAGGACCCTCCCTGCCTTAGGTCTCAAAAGTATATAGACACTACTGTCATGCCAATCAAGTGAGTAAAATCTCAGCTAGGAAGGTAAATTTAGATGCAGAGCCATGCCCATGCAGCTACACATACTTAGGTTCTTGAACTAAGCCAGCATTAACTCAGGTGTTTCTGGGGCTCTCTCACGCTCATTGAAGCTATGTCCCAAGGTACCAGTAAGTTTTAGCAAAAGGAATTCCCTTCCATTTTGTTCTTGTCCATTTTGTATATATTGCCCTATACATTAAAAAGCAAACAAACAAATCACATTAGTCTCCTCCAAGAAGCATAGGGACATCACAAGTTGAAAGCAATACATACAGCATTTCTTTTCTCTACCAGATGGCAATCTGACACTTGTTTTTGCAAGCATAAATCCAAAAACTTACCTTTTAGAGTTGGTTGTTGTTTTTTTTGTTTGTTAAGCAAAGTAAAATTTTAAACTGATTTCAGGACGCAAATCTTAAAGAGAAGACTAGACTGGCAACATAATTGGAGCAGCTGGCAAAACTCTTTAATATAAACATATATGATTATTTTAAAAGAAGGGAAGAAGTTGATTTGCCCCCTCTCCAAGCTTTTTAATTTTTCCTCTTAGGCAAGGGTTGTGGGTTGGTGTTTCTTTATTACATCCCAGAGACAAATCCCTCCAGAGTTTGTGAAATTGTTATTGCATTTACATTTTTGTTAAAAGTGCTTTGGCCAACACTTTCCTGGTAACAGGCACTTTTTGTGTAACAGTTCGGAAAACAAAGTGTAGATCTGAAACTATAATGAAAGTTTTTCTAAACAAAAGTTTGGAGTAGTCTTCATGCTTACTCTCCTGTTAGGAGGAGCACGATTTTAAAACTATTTTTATGCCTGAAGAGGCAGACAGGCTTCTAATGGAATTTTGGAAGTCACCTACCTTCTACGCCATATGACAGGGTTACTTTATTTCTGCATAGAACATTTGTTGCTCTTCTCCCACTAACTTTCTTTGTATCTATCTCATTTGCATTATAGCACTTTCAAGTCACAGCCCTGAAGGTGTCATGTTTAATTTACTTAATGAATATATGATAATTTATGTCTGTCCTGTTGCTTGATGGTGCATAAATGTTCAGCTAGATTCATCATCTTCAATTTGCTTTCAAGGAAAAGATACCCTAAACTTGCAAATGTTCAGGTAAAGGATAGCAGTTTGAAGAGCAAAACATGTCCAAAGGATGGAGACACATGACTTCTGCTTTGTGACCTAATTCTCTAGTTTACTTGAATAAATAGCTTCATAATAACAAAATATTCTCTCTTGTAACTACTAAATCATTTGTAGCATTTTAGTATTTTTGAAGGGGGGGGGTAGTGTTTGTAGTTTTTCACAGGACAATGATGAAAAAAAAACCCTCATATTTAACACTAGACTGATTTTTCTTAATTTTTTTGTGCACTGCATCTTTCAATTTCTAAGAAATTCTGCAAATATTAACCTTTTTAAACTTCTGTACTTGGTGATAGAGAAGGCATACCCAGTGTGATCTGTATTACGGAAATTTTACTTTATTTCTTTATGTGTATGTATTAATTACAGTCATTAATGTAATTATTTTGATTAACCATAAACAGTTATTCTAGATAAGGTCAAAAAAGTGCAGATGTTTAGCTGAAGTGCTTGAGTCAAGTAATATGAACCTGAAGTTGCACAAAAAGTCTTGCCCACAGAAACGTTAAGGTACTTCTTACGAACATTCCAAAAATCCCATGAAAACATCCTATCCTGATGATTTGTTGCTTCTAGTCTCCTGCTCCAGTAACCAGAAACCACAGAACAATATAATAAAAAGTACTGAAGGGAAACATGTAAGTGAGACCTTTCAGAATTTTTTTTTAAAAGTTGCTATTGTATAAACAGGAAAAATTTTTATCAAAGACCTGAATCTTCACAATAAGTGCGTGTGCCTCCATTTAGGACTATCCTTATTTTCTCCTGTTTCTCTACCTACTCCTTAAGCTGTTTGCTTTTGCTGTTGTTTTCTCTTCATTCCTTTTCCTTACTCTCAACTATTATATCCATTATTATAACTTCTGTCAGTATATGGTTCATGTTCTCTGCACAATTCTCTGAAGAAGCAAATTGACTGGAGCTCGCTCTGGAGCTCAAAGTGTGAAAATAAATGATTTCTGATTCTAAAGTGTTTGGGGTTGTTTGGTTTGGTTTTCTGTGTTTGTTTGTTTGTTTGTTTGCTTTTAAAAAGGGAAGTCCTACCTTCAGTTACACTGATAAGAACCTTAGTAGTTGGAACAAGTCTTTCTGTCTCCTCGGTGCCAAATATCCTACATCATCTCCCTCACTCTCTACCTTAACTAAACAGTAAAAGCAAGATTTTCAGAATCTCTCATAAAAGGTGTATTCCAGCAAAAGTCAAAGCCAGTAGACTTTTTCTGAAGTATCCTTCCTAAAGCAGAAAGCCACTGAAAGATGAGACACGATGTAGAGGACCACAAAACTCATCTCACTGGCAAAAATTATTTTCACAGAGGTGGTGTGCCATGCCTTATTTTATTTAGCTGCATTTCACAATATGGTCCCATCTTCGCTTCTCGCCTGTTACATTCATCTTGCTCACTTAAATGGCACTAGTGGACCAGTGGCAAAAATGAATACATTACTAATACTAATACTGTGGCTTGGTCTGGGAAGAAGTCAGGATCAAGCGTGTACAGCTGAAGGGTTTTCTGGCATCTCATTTGCAGAAAGCTCCAGCTCTCTGAGCAGCTGGAAGAAATATCACAGCTGTTACAGCCCTGACAATCAGCATGCTCTGCTGAGGATGGCTGCCGTGCAAACAGTCCTTTGTGGCATACACAAGATACTTCATTGGCCGTAAGCGGCAAACAAACCACAGTTTGGGAATTCCTGATGCAAAGAGTTGTCCTGCTAATACTGGAGAAAGCTGTTTCTAATCCCAGTTTTACAAGCCACGCTTCATCATTAAAAATCAACGTAAAGTGCTGTGGGGAAGATTTTAATTTTTATCTGCACTTACTTGTCTCCAAATGTATTGTAAATGACAAAGAACTGCATAAGGTATAATTTTCTTTGCAAAGTTCTTCAATACCACTACTCAGAGGAAAGTAAATCAGTAGTATTACTCCATCAGCATATTGAAAAGCTGATACCTTTTCAAACACATATCCCCAAAAAGATAAGTAAATCAGGAAGCAAAAAGCAAACTGTGTTCCCAATCATAGTGGCTGGTCCCACAATAAACAGTCCTGCTAGACACACAACAATCAGAAACATGATGCACAAATGATTCTTGTGGGTCAAGACATCTTCTCTTTCCAAAGTGATGACAGATGGACCATAATGAACAGATTCCTCAAGTGGGAAAAGCAGAAGCCGAAGGTCAACAAATGAAGTACAGAATAAAAGATCTGTATGTTTTTGGAAGGTCAAGATGGTGAAGGCCTCAAACTATATTTATACAGTTGTTTTCACCTTGAAGAATCACAAAGAGCTTCATCATAAAGGTCCCTGAGATATGTGTGTAGAAAAGTCTTTTTATGGAAAGCCAAAGTATAACTCTCTCAAAGATGGAACAATGCAGGATTTGATGTTTTGGGAAGTTGTTTGGGTTTTTTTTGCAGGGGGGAGGGGAGGAGAAGGGAGTTAGGTGTTTTGTTGTACTTTTTACCGTTTCAGTACAACGGAAAGGTGCCAGACAAATTTAAGGATGTAGAATACAATCATCAGGATTCAGAAGTAGGTTGAAATCTGATCTTGATACTAGATTTCTTGAAAAATCTGCTGGTCAAATTCAATCTATAATGATCATAAACAGTCATTACTTTGCCAGCTGGTAAATCCTCAGAAAGACAAGCAACAGCTATTGAGCCTGAGCTTCTTGCAGTATCTGAAATCAAAGTTCCTCTTGAAATATCTTCAATGATAAAAAAGAACTGTCCCTTTCATATGACAGGACACATTATAACACTGTTTTTACAACAGGGATTTTTTTGGTGAGGCCTTTTTTGGATTTTTTTTTTTTTTTTTTTTTTTTTTTTTTTTTTTTTTTTTTTTTTTTTTTGCTAGGACCTGAACATCAAAATTATTTTATTCAAGTGAGCTCTTTTCTGCTTCTGGTTGTTAGTATCACATTTCCAAGATGACAAGTAAAACGTTATGTTTCCTAAATGTTAGATTATAATGAAAGCAATTTATCTTCAACTGCTCCTTATTATTTCTTATTAAAACAGCATCTAAGTTCAATATTAGGTACAATGTATGTTGTGGGAATGCAGTAGGCATTGTTCAAATCTCCTATTCAGAAAGTGCATTCAAGTAATGAGCTTTTGTAGAATGTCAGTAATCTAAGAACACCCACGTAAATTCCCCAAGATTGTATGTTATTATACAGAATGTAAGCAGAATTATCACACCTAATTAAACATCATGGATACAAAGAGCTTTGTTTATACCTTACGATAGCCTTTGAGTTTTGAAGCTCATCCTCAAACTAGCTATTTATATCAATGAATAAATAAGGTCTGATTCTTCACCATCATAGCAATTTTATGCCTTCTTTTTTAACCTGTTATGATCACCAGAGTCAGAATGAATGAAATGTATGTGCAAGCCCAGTTACAAACACAAGATAGTAAAGAATTTGATTTTGGCAGTATTATATACTCAATTCACATTCATTTTCCTTGGTATGCATTACAACACAAGATTCAGTGGAAAGCAAAGTTGGATTAAGTGTGATCTAAAACTTACTGCTGAGTGAGAAATCTAGAGTCCAGCTCCCCAAGATGCCAGAACTTCTGGGTCACAGGATCAGAAAGTTTTCTTCTAGGCAAGAATGAAATGAGTAATAATATCTACTTTGCTTGAATATTACATGGTTTCAGTAATCATTTTGAAACAGATTAAAAATACTGAGTGTGTATAAATTATGGCTGTTCTGTTCTCATCAGATCATGTAACTGGCACCCTAGACTTCTCTGTACGACTTGTGATTTGCTGCTCGCTAGTTTCACCCTTGTGTCAGAGCTCAATACTATACTCATACAATTATTTTTTAATTCAAAACAATTGGCACAGACTCAAATACATAAAGGGGAGAAGTTTGCCGTTTTAGCCACATATGTGTAACTGTTACAGGTGACACTTACAGGTCATTCACAGAGGAGGTGTTGTCATTCACTGCCTACCTTGGTTTACTCCTGTGACTGGTTTTTGATGAGGTGACCAATAGTCAGACTACCTGTAGAAGGTACCACTGCATAGGTACTTTTTGTTACCTATCAATTTCAAAGAGCTATATCTACTCTGGAAATCATTTCTGCAAGACTCTTCCTGCTAGATCTTCATTTCTTGAGAACTTTCTACTAAGTACCACAGGTATTTTGTAAACATGTATTTCTAGGGCAGCTATACACTGGTATTTATATAATCTTACTAGATACACCAGATGGGTTTAATTATAAAAACAAAATTTGCCAGATAAACATTACTGCTTGTTTTATACATGCATTTTCCTGTCAATAGCTTGTCTTTCCAAGCTAAACACTTYTGTGTAATAGCTAATCATATTCTGTGAAAAACAAGTAATCCTTTAACCCTGAAGCATTTGGGCCATCATTATCTATCAACCACATATGCTAAAGCTGACACTACCAAATAACCTTTTGGACAGCCAAAAGAGAAGAACATACTTTTTTGCTACAGAATAGTGCACACAGCATGCTCATTATTTGTTATTTATGAAGACCCTCCTTTTTTAAGTCACACACTGAAGCAAACGAAAACAGTAAATGGTAGGCACTACACAATGCAGGCTATCAACTAACCCTACCACCATGCATTCAGGCAAAAGCAGCAGTTAATTTCTTATTAATCTAGTTACGTCCCACAATGTGTGGCTGCAGAATTTATCAATTTTTGGTTTTGAATAGCCTTTTACTTCTTGATATCTTTTTCTAAGTATAACTTTAAAAGTAACCTGCAATGGATACACAGCACAAGATAAATGGGAAAAATACTATTCAGAAGTACTTGAGCAAGGGTTTTCACTTTGAAAAAGGACCCTACCCTGGAATGTTTACTGTACACAAAGCACAGACATATTGCTCACACACAAAATGTAAAATCTCATGTTTTTTACCTGAAGGATTAAAAGCTGGCTCTGGCTCTGACCTGGTTGGGATTTCAGCCTATGGATGTATTTGCGTTGAGTATTCCTTGATACTCAGGTCTTTTTACACACATCTGACCTCTAACATTCACACCGTAAGTGGAAATTAGTTACCGGCTCTATAGAAATGAAAGGGAAAAATTACCTTTTTTTTTTTTTTTTTTAAATTCCCCACAAGCTCTGAGATATGGAGCTTAAGCAAAATACAAATGCAGCAAAAAATACACGTGCTTTGTGAACTACAAAGCTAGTCCAGAGCTGAAGAAGGAGGTTTCTGAAACTTGCCTTAGTACCTTAATTCCCTACAACCTTTAAGTCCTACTCCCACAGCATCAGTCTTTCACCTGTGATTTTACGTACCTGCATAGCTATGCCTTTTCCTTTTTCTTTTTTTTTTTTTTTTTTNAAAAAAAAAAAAAACAACCAGCACAAGTGGAATACTAGATGCCACAAGTTAATAATTTAAAGTTAAAAAACAGAGAAAAACAACCACTAATTAAAAAATACTTAATACATTTTTTCTGAATTTATTGCCATCAAAATTGAAGCTCAGAAGATTCAGACAGTTCAGCACAAGTGAGGTTTCACCTGGTAAAAAGAATCAAGGAGTAACATCCTTGTTACTGTGCTCACCACACCTCTCGCACCTCTCACACCTCTCTTCCTCTCAGCATGCTCTGCAGCAGAGGATTTCAGAGTGCTGTGCTTCACAGAGTGCTAACACTGCGCTGCAGCTCTGATCCAACATCATGCTTAAACATGTACTTCACTTTAAATATCAGAGACATCACAGAATGCATGAATGGATTGTGCAGGGAGGCCCAGAGTGCAGCCTGAAGGGCAAAGCAGCCACCTGCCAGCATTGCTCACTCAAGGAAAATCCACAGGGCTGATCTGGCATATACAGGTTCATATTTAAAAAAAAGAAACAATGGGTATTCCCAATGCTCACCTCAGAGTTCACAAACCCAACACTGTCCACCCTCTAAGCAAAGTACTTTTGCAGCACTAAGTTCAGGCTGAAAAAAATGACTGGTTCTTCTCATCAAAGGCTTTCCTTATACTGATTTCTAAAGGCAGACCTATGTCCCCAAATACAAGTAACGATCAGGTTTGCGGTAATCTAATTTCAGTCTTAAGTGCAGGCTGCCTGAAAGGACAGATTTTGATGCTAGGAACTGTCTGGAGTTCAGATTATGCAGCCATGTTGATTTTAGGAGTGTTATTCCTGTATACAACATTATTTATGTTCACTAATTGTATTGTATAACATGTGTGTTCCAGTCATGCTGCTGAGGAAATACGCTTTTTTTTTCCTCCGCTCCAGAACACACTGAACCAAGTAGAATCGGCATAGTGGCTCTTAGTCATGTAACTGTTTCTTGTGTGCATGGGGAGCAAACATATCGTGTGAATGACATCAGCGCCACAAATGGTTGACAAAATATTACCAAACACAGACATTTCTTCAAACCTCTCAAAGATTCAGATAGACTTCCAATTAACTATTCATATCTTTGACAAATTTGCACATTGGTAAAACATTGAGCCTACTCTAAATAATCCCTGCCATTTCACTGGAGATAGGATTCTTCTGCCTTTTTTCTGTAAGCTTTGTAGTAACTTTCCACTAAACAACCCTCAACTTCTGTCCCAGACTCATCTGCTCTTCAACATTTTTGCACAGCTTTGCTTAAAACAGCAAGACTATTTCACCTGCATGTTTCTTAGCCAGTCTTGTTTTCTTCTAAATGACCTCCTCCCAAACATATAAATTTTGCAGAACAAGGTACTGTTGAAACCAGAGCAAAGAAACAAAGAAAAAACCCTCTAGAGCATGAATTAAGAATCCCCCTCAATCCCCACAATTAGTTCATTAATCAATTTAGCCCTCAACGGGGGGAGGGGGGGGAAGAAATAAAGTCTTACTTGAGATCTTGTGAGCCCTTCACTGACAAGATCTACTGACAAAGATTAAACATGCAGATGTGAAAGTGATGGCCACATGCGCAAGGACTTTATGAGCAGGTGTTACTGTTATCATTATGTACCATGGCATCTTAGATGAAATATCTTGATGTACCTCACCCAGTGGTCTTGCACTAGAGTTCTATTTCAGCTGTAGTTTATATTTTAATAAAATATCTTCATTTAAAGAAGTGATTGAGAATCACCACATCTGTAGTTACCTCCCAGTGTTGTTTACCAAAGCAGATAAAAAAATTTTCCCACCTCTAGCTGGAATTCAGACTTTAACTAAATGTTCTGGTATCCAGATGTATGTAGTCTGACTTCCAGAACTGTTAAGCCTTGTTATTTATTGAAATGATGACAGTTCAGTATGGAGAACTTAAAATCTAAATGAAGACATCTGGGGATTCTTGATCTCACTATAAAATGTGATGTAAATGTGACTGGAAGCTTGCAAAGAAGTCATGGAATCTTAGATCATTCTGTTTAGTGACTCAGCTGGGGGCTGACATGGTGGTAGGTAAGCATCTCAGACTATATAAGACATGCTAGAAGAGTCAGAAGGATTCTCATTTTCCCGGGTGTTAGTCAAAAAACATTGCCAAGTCTTACAATCACCATTTTAGGAAGAACTGCAACTAAAGACAAAGGTTATATCATCAGATATGAATGATTCACAAACATAGCTGTGGGCTAAAGAGTTTTTTTTCCCTATCTATCCAGAACATGAATTGGATCAGTGGGCAGCAATTGATCATAACTCCTCCATCTTAAAAAAAACAAAACAACAACAAAATGAAACAAACAAACAAACAAAAAAACCCCAAACAAACAAAAGAAACAAAAAATGCTGCTCTGAGCATGATAATGTGAACTCACTAAATGGCAAGACATTCCTTCTTTGTTCCTGAGGGAACTCTGGAGTAGGTTCGATCAGGTGCTGCTGTCTGACCTGGAGTATCTTGCCTTCACACAGAGGCAATATCATCTATGAGACATCAGACCCAAGAGCATAACACTGCATTCACACTTCTGTCTTTCACTTCAATACCCTTCCTCCCACTTACAGCCCTGTTCTAGGCATTGTTTTTCCACACATGAATGTCAGCAGCATTATAAAACTCTTTCTAGAAACACCAATGATTATAAAAAAGTGTCTCACTCTTCCCCACAGGAGCTATGAAAATGCAATTAATGTGATACTGATTCTAAGACAGTAAGCCCACCTGAAAGTCAAGGTACGTTGCGTCAGTTTGGGCTCAACATCACACTAAGTTCATGTGGTTTCCAATTAATACAAAAGCAATAAGCTTACTTTTGTCTGCCCACAATATACATATTTAATTTTAAGTGTTGCAATGGATTCAGAAATGGGAATTTTGTTGCCACTACTTTCTGTCAACATTTCTGAAGTATTTTAGATTATTTTAGCTTAGGTTCAAAGCAGCAATAATAGTAATATTTTCATTCTCAGTACTAATTTAATTCATGTCAGAGGGTCCAATTCTGGTAACATTAACACTGACATTCCCCTGGTATAGATCCATCGATTATAATTTCCRAGTAGAGATGAGATGAAATGGAGAAACACAACCAAAATAAAACACTATGTAGAAGGAACCCCCGGATTTCATTAGTGTATTTATTATTCAAATAATTATGGCATTATTCCTGTCACATTAGCCCCCACTGCAAACTATTTTCACAATCTTTGATTAGCWTACAATTGATTATACAATTTTGAAATGTTTTCTTGCAGGGAAGTGGTTTCCTTTGTTTAGTTTTATTCTTGAGATACTCAGTTTCATTTAAGAGATCACAGGAGGGTTTTGTTTTCTGTCACCTACTGGGAAATATGAAGTGTCAAAAAACAACTGTTGGCTAGAATATATTTTTTTTTTTAATGCAGAATCTTAAAAAATGCAGGTTTTTTTATAATTTTTATCATGCTTTCACTTGTCCACTTATTCTCTTTTCTAATAYGAATTTTGAAACCATTAATATAGAATACAAAAATACTGTTATGATCAAAGAATATTATAAACAAAGCTTTTATTTTTTACCTGTCTCCAGTTTAAACACAATCAGAAGTGCAAAAGATTTTCATGTGGAAAATATTTTTGTTTAAGCTCCTTCAGGCCTTTACATTTCAATAAAACATTGATGGTTTTTAAATGTTCTGCAAAAGATATTGGAGATTGCTTAAATTCTTTTTCCTCTCAATAACATAACTCTTGCATCAAGATAAAAAGTTTCTATTCTTTTTAAAATGTAGTTGTATTTACTAGATGGTTTTCTATCGAATTCTTAATAACTTGCTTTGATTAGTGCAGTGTGTTTGCTTTTGTAAAAATTTGCTAATGCATCATATATTATGACACTCTTACCATAGATGGAAAATAGGAAAGTGAAATCAAGATCATGTACTGCTTTAAAAATACAAAAAGCTAATTAAATGTAAATAATTTACATTGCTGTGGAAACTGCTAGTTTATTGGTTCCTCAAACTCAAAGAACAGAATCACTTCTTCATAATACAATGTGTTTGGTTACTTTTAATTTAAAGATTGGCTTAAGAAATTAAGTAAAAAAACTACCTGGCTTTAAAGTGTGAGTATCTTTACATAAAATTACTTGGTCTTATGCAAGTCAGATAAGGTATTTTGCCTTCTGACATAACTTAAATGCTCTAAATCAGCTTCTGGATGCACTTAACTGATTCCACAGACCACATTAGGACTTAAATTTTGATGCTTTGACTTACATTAGAGTGTCTTAATTAGATGCCTGAGTAACCTAAAATTGATGGCAAGGATATCCCCCTGAATTTCAATTTCTCTCAATACTGAACAAATAAAAATAACTTTTTTTACAACTTTTTTTGAAAATTTACTGAAGAAAAAAAAAGTTAAAACTTGAGAGTCTGAAAAATTACTATCCCACACGTAAAGGCAATTAGCAGTGTATTACATAGGCATTAAGCAAAAATGCATATTCATGAAACAAGGACATTACACTAACAAAAGGAAGCAATAACGTATTTAGTCAAGCTTAAAACTAACTCTCTAGACTAAAAATTTTAGTAATTCTGTAGGTAAAGGTATCCAGCATTTAGTGACAAAAAACATGCTTCACTGCTTCTATGCCGTCTTGAGGCAAAAAAAAAAAAAAAAAAAAAAAAAAAAATCATTCAAACTGCATTTCAGCAAAGCATTCTGATATTCAATACAAATTCAATCTCAGACAAAACCTCCTATGAGTAAATATAAATCTTAATGAAATTCACAGCTAATTCATCTGCTATTGGTGAAATAACACTAGGATGCGATTAGTGTAAATAAGACAAGAGTAGGTGTTGGGTAGCTTGAATTAGAATGCTGACTAGTCCGTCAAGTTTATTATATGGATCCATTAGAATTATACAAGGAAAAACATGGTAGGATAATATGGAGAAAGTCTGCCCTAAGTGAGATGGATTTAGTCCTCAAACAAGAGATTTTGTCAATTTTTTTCTGGGATTAGTTTTTTTATAGACAATGTTCTTTAGACACAGGGGAAAATTACACATGTAGTTTCTCTCTGGTTGCATGCATGCCTCTCCCTGGCTAAATTACTTGGGTGATGTGGGAGGAGAGGGAAATGACATTTTGAGTACTATCCTTTTCATTTACTCCAACTACTTCTGTGAATTTTTTTCTTTTTCTTCAGAAAGAAGGAAAGTGCTGAGAGGTTTTGTTAGACAGACAGAAAGGAGTCACAAACAGATTGACGGGAAGCAAACCGAAGATCCTGACACTTCAGCTACTCCACAGCCACCTGTCCAAGAGTGGGGGTGAGCATGAACACTGAAAATTTGGCCCAGGCAGTCAGGTCCCTAAGGAGCACTGATACAGTCTTATTCAGAGTAAAGGTGAAAAAGCTTCCAAACAAGAGGCTCTTAGACCACAAGCACAAAGTAATACGGAACATAATTTACCTGAAAACCCCATAGAAATTTTTGCATGTTTTTTTCTTTCTTGATTACATGACTTTAAAATAAAGAACTAGTCATATTTGGGAATGGATTTTTGTTTTGTTTACAAGTTCCTCATTCCAGATCTTCCTTCTATGCTAAGAATTTCATAAAATCACAAAGAATTTACAAAAACATATAGTAATATTGGGCCTCAGCATGTTAAAATTATTAAACATTAAACTTAGTTTCTGCTGAGTTAAAGACACGTTCTGCATGGAAGTCCCAGAAAGGAGAGATGGAATTTGACAGCTAAGGATGTGAAGAGAAAATATATTTTTTAATAATTTTAGAAATTCATCATTTTTTGTTGTTTCGGCCATTTTCCATCTTAACGAGGTGCATTTATTCTGGTCCTTAAATCTGATCTGTCCTTAAATCTTTTTTTACATTTACAAGTTAATAATTTTAAACTGAAAACTTCATTATTTAAGAATGGGTACCAGACAGGGAGGGTACAGAACAGAGACAGAAATTTTTAATATTTACAAATAAAAATCAAAGAACTTGCTGGTGTAGGACTATAGTCTGTAGGACTATAGCCTGGGCCTTACAACTTATGGCTTTCTGAGTAGGACTGAGGATTCTGTTTGTTTAATGACATCAAACATACTACTTTGTATTACAAGTGTGGTCATTAGCATCTTTGGTTTAAAAAGATTCATTCTTTGCTCAAAGCTATGTCACAAAATTGGGTCTTCTTTAATCAGGCCTTAGAAGTGAAATTACAGATATTCTATTTACTGTAATTTGAGTTTACTGTTATTTATTTTCCGTCTAACAGTTGTGCCCAACCTYTACAACAGGGCCAGGAACCATATCCTTTACAGAAGACTAGTGTCCTCATGACAATAAGGTAAGCAATAAATCCCAGAGCTACAGTCTGGCAAGGGAACAAAGATTTTTAACTGGTTTTGACAAATTGAAGAACCATAGCACCTGTTTCAAGTCTCCCCCACCTGGCTTAAATCACTACTAAATCTGAGCTATTCTTTTGAAGCCTTTGTTAAACCCTGATTAGAACTAGATGGTAAAAAAAAATTAATGTTTTCAGTTCTGGATGAGAATAATGGTTTGAACAAAAAGCTCTGTTCCCTGGGAAAACCTGTACAAAACCAGAACAAGATCACAAAATAAGTTTTGTTCCCCAGTAGACACCATCACGTACAGCACAAGCTCACCGTTCTATACCATATTGTGCTATTCTGCAAATTATTTCGAGGTCATCTTCACTTTGAAGACTCTTCATCGTTAAAGTGAACTCTACTAAACTGTTGTTGTAGATGTGACAACCATACTCTTCATTCCTGTATCACAGAGTGAAGAGCTGTGTAACTAACACCACCCCATAAGTGCCTGCAAGGCCTGCTCACCTCTGAGAGACCTTCCAGAAATTCCACTGATGGAGGTCACTTGCAGATATGTCATGACCACATGTACGTATGTATGCATCTCCATACTTCTGTTTTATGCGTGTCTGTACAGGACTTATCAGAAGAAGAGGAAGACAGGGTCTTAGTGGGTGTTACTTTTTCCATCCACTCTCCCTCAGTTTTCAATTACCATGGGGGAATCACTCTTATCTCTAGTGCAACATGGCACAATATCTCCTGTCCAGCCCTTAGAAAGTCTGAGAAACTTGGAGAGAAGTAATGGTGCAGCGCTGGAAAGACAAATGGTAACCAGGCTCCAGCAGGTTAAGTAGGGAGCTATAATCTTTCCCTAGATGAAGTCACATTTTTAATTCCATGCTCATTATGCAACTCTTTAGTTAATGACGTATTTTCTGTAGTGATCCAGTTCAAATCTAGTTTAATCAAATATATATTAATGAATTGTTCTTAGCCAGGACTAAAACTGAACCACAGCTGAACTTGAACTGGAACTGAAGAATTTGCTTGGTCTGATTCCCTAAAAATGAGTTATTTCATTGCCTACCTCTAATTTAGATCATTAAGCTCACATGGAGAATTTTGGGAGCAATCAGATGTGAATAAAAGATATAGGAAATTATCCACCATCTAGACTCATAATCTGGATGTTCTCTCTAACTCAGCTTTCATAGCAGCAAACTCTAGAATGCTCTAATGCATTTCTGAGGAATGCGAGAGCTTTTAAAACATTTCCATAGAAATGAAGAAGGTAGGTTATCAAGATTCTGTGGCCTCCTGATGAGAACACAGGCATGACGTCAGAAAACTATGGTCAAGTCCTGCTCCACCTGAATTGGGGCATAAATTTTCACCCCAGGTCACTTCAAATCAGGCAGGACAGCATCTCTATCTCATCCCCACCCAAAATCCTTAATTTTGTACTATATATTTGTGCTTTCTTGATGGAATTTTCATTGAAACTAATTCCGTTCCACTGTAGAGTTCAGCTGCAATGAAAGAGTATTTAGACACAAATTCTATTGGACAAAAATGTGCTGACCTGCCAAAGCATTCGATCAGCAGTCAGTCTACTTTTTCCTTTGCAGTTTACTGAAGATGTGGTCATTTGTACCTGTATGGAGCAGTAAAGCTCTTATCGGAGCTTTTTCGTTTTGTCTCTTGATCACTGAATTCTTCCATCCTGATCCCTTGATCTTATGGCCATTAAATATGGACATTATTTCAAATCTCACTTTCATAGTTTTTTGTCATGCTCACGTTTCCGTTTTACCTCTATTCTCATCATTTACACAGCATCAGACAAATTTCTTTCTCACATTAGAGCACCTAAAGATCTTTCAACATCTGAAGTTTTCTTGCTACACTCCCGTGACTTCTCTCCCCCAATGATGCTTTGTACATTCATGTTTCCCATAAATAACTTCCAGAGCATTTTATGTTTATATATATACACACACACATATATATAGTGCCATCTTATCCATTTAAAAACCTTTTATAACCTGCCTGATCCATAGTTCTGACAGACCACTAACATCTGGCATCAGTTAGGTTAGTAGCACCTGTTGCCATCAAGACCACTGCTATCAGTAATTATGGATTCCTCATATGTTACTACTGTAACCTCAACCCCTTGCCTCTTTCCTGTTTGCCTGTTTAGTCTCCTCGTGTTTTATCTAAAGCTCTGACTGGGAGTTCTTTTGGGGAGGGAACATCTTTATTCTCTGCCTATCCAGTACCCAGTATAATGAAGCCTTTTTATGAATTTGACTCTTCAGTCAATACTTCAGCAGAAATAGTAATAACGGTGCTCTTAATTCCATGCTGGTGATGGATGATTGCCTAATTCCAAATCATACTCAGGCACTCATGAAGGTGCCTGCACAACAATTATGATCATAATCACATAAGTCAATAACATGGTCTCAGTTGGGATGACATAACAAGCAACAATTCTGCCTGACCACCAGCACCACAAACTTGAAAATGACTGCTCAAGGCTGATCTTTGAAGAAGTTTTAGAATCCATTCACACCTTACACTGCCACTTATTCACTGTTTCAGTGGGAACTGGAAAGAAACAATGAGTTATCTTGCCTTAGCTTGTCATGAAAGTAGCTGAGCCCTGGCAGAGTGATCAGTAACATCAAACATGGGACCATACTGCAGACCTTCCTTTAGGGCTAGTCTACATCCCTTGTTTACAGAAATATTTTTCTATTTCCATTGAAAAAATTCTCCAAGTATAATTCAAGGATTTTTTTGTGTTTGCCCAGGATTTCTACATGTCCAATTCTGTAGCAGAAACTCCTAAGAGACTTCTGGACATCCTGGAGACATCTGCTGTACATGTAGCTATCTAATCCACAATTCATTCTTAAGGAATCCGATGTTAACTGGAAATATAAAGTATTATACTTATTTCTGTCTTGGACCTATTCAAGAAAATAATACTTTTTTTAACAATCTGGAGTGGCTAAAAGCCATAAGCCAATGAACAAAGATACTAGGTGTCAAATTACATGTTAGTGCAGTGGTTTTGTAGTGTCTAGTGATGCAGATCACACATAAATTCTGCTGAAACAGATACAGAAAGAATCTTTTGACTGGAAACAACAAATCAGAAGTTCCTTCCATACAAACATCAGAGACAGAAATGAATGATTATGCCATTCAATCCATTCCCCTCCCCCGCAGGGAGTTCCTTACAGGCTGTTTTCAAAAGTGTTTTGTTCAGTTGTAAAATTACATATTTCTGTTATAATAAGATATAGGCACAGAGAGAGAAATTAAATTAAAGATTCGTGTAGAAAAGCACAGCTTAATAACACAAAGTTGTAGATACATTTTTCTCTATTCCTTTCAGCGGTGTTTGGCCAAACTCCCATTGATCTCCCAGTTATTATTAGATAAAACATTCATCTGCCTTTTCACCACTCTTACAGCCACCAGCATCACCTTAAATAAGCTGCAATTGAAAATGACATTTAATGTCAAACTCAGCACTGCTAATGCAATTGCGATTGTCTCTAGAACAACCTGCAGCATGACCCCCTTTCTGATGTATGGGAGCTGTATATCACTCTTTCCATCCTATTCAATATTCCTGGCCCAGACATTCTACACAGCTAATACTGAACATCTTTGTTTCCTCCGTCTCAACTCCAAAGCAAGCTGTTAGTGCCATTTCCTCAACACTACTTTCTCTTCCTCTAGTGCTTGACAGAAATACACCCACATCTGCAGTCTCACGTGAGAACGCAACAGTCAGTCAATTTTTCCTGTGGTCAATGAATGTTTGGTTTTTTGGTTTTGTTTTTTGTTTGGTTGGTTGGTTGGTTTGGTTTTTTTGTTTTTTTTGTTTGTTTGTTTGTTTGTTTKTTTTAATTTATGAGGAGAAATAAAGAAAATTTATGCTCTTCCCCATGAATGCTTCAAAAATTACAAACATGCTTTTGTCTGGCAATAGCAGAGAGGGTCCAGACAGTAGATGAGTTACATCAATGCAGGGAAAAGCAAGTAGAAGACTTCACTGAATTGCAACAGCTCTACGATTTCTGTTTCACAAGGACACACAAATAAACCTTTCTGAAAATGCATTTTGTGACAGAGTAAGATATATTTGTATCAAATTATGACCTTATAGTCTACTGCACTGCAGATAGTAACAAGGGGAAAGTGCAAATCACATTGTTGAAAGACTGTCACAGAAAAGCTGCTTTTGGGTTACCTGGTTTACTCATAGTTCACTATCCTTGAATATCAGTGTCCTGGAACATTTTTTTACTTTTTATAGACCTGCAGTAATGATGGAGTTCAAAAACCCATTAGAGTTCATTAAAAATGAGACTGACTCTGAGGAGAAAGCATAGGATCCTATTATTCCCATTTCCAAGAAAGAATTGCAAGACAGAAAACAGGAAAGACAGCTTGAAATTTTTTACAAACTGTCCACAGAAGGATGAGGTAAAGTCCAGGCAGGTAAGATACCTGTCAGTAATGCTGTTGTTTCATAGTTTGATAAAAGGTGAAAATCTCTCCAGGCATACCAGGTTGGCTTGTTGTGACAAGCACAGTGTTCATCTTAATTGTACCTGTAATGGGGACATGATAATAGTTGGGGTTTCTGGTTGCCATTTCTTCCTGTAAGGAACACTTCACATGGTTCTGTTGAAATGAGTATAGAAACCTTAAGAAATTTGGGTAGTCATTGTAAATACTCCTTTGTATAATTTTCTGTTATTCTAGGGATGGATATCTTGGTCAACATAGTACACAGAAATGAGATACAGAAAATGAATTGCTAAAAATATCCATGTGCTTTGGCCAATAGCAACGTACACTCAGAAACCTAATGAAACAATTCTCACTTACAGATGGCAGGAAACAAGTAGCCAGCACTTTCCATAATAACTTAGACCTTTACAGGGGGATGATTTTAACCCTATTTAAATACCATTTGGGGACTAATCTCTGATTTAGCACTGTGTTTGCCTTTGGAATTAAACAGATTTCACCCTATTCTCTCAGTTTCTGATGTCCCATGAAACAACATAAAGAAATTTGGTCAATCAATACAATACATTAATTCCAAGACGGTTGGCCTTCTGGGCTGTGAGCGCACATTGCCGGCTCATGTCCAGCTTTTCATCCACCAGTACCCCCAAGTCCTTCTCGGCAGGGCTGCTCTCAATCCCTTCATCCCCCAGCCTGTATTGATACCAGGGGTTGCCCYRACCCAGATGYAGGACCCTGCACTTGGCCTTGTTGAACCTCATGAGGTTCACATGGGCCCACTTCTCGAGCTTGTCCAGGCCGCTCTGGATGGCATCCTGTCCCTCAGGCATGTCAACCGCACCACTCAGCTTGGTGTCATCTGCAAACTTGCTGAAGATGCACTCATCCCACTGTCTATGTCATTGATGAAGATATTAAACAGTACTGGTCCCAATACAGACCCCTGCAGGACACCAGTTGTCACCAGTCTCCACCTGGTCATTGAGCCGTTGACCACTACCCTCTGGATGAGACCATCCAACCAATTCTACCATTTATCCTGTTGTAGGGTTAAAACTCAGCTTGAAGGGATAATGCAATGAGGCTGAGACAAAAACGGTGGGGTTTTTTTCCCTTGTCATTGTCAGAAATGCTGGATGGATAACTTAGAATAGAAAGGAAGAGAAACAGCTTTTCCTAATTATAACGGCATACTGAATTTGCCTGGACTCCATTGGAAGCCAAATCTCTGACTGACAATGCCTCTTGCATAGTGGCTCACAGGGGACCACAGAGAAACCTACAAGGCCAAATTTGGTCTTTGATGCAATGAAGATTAATTACTTTTAGAAATAATGGATATGGCTTACTGGAGTCTGGATCCTACCTGGGAGGAAAGGCCAAAACTTCTTAAAAGTCTGAAATAAAGCATAGAATTTATCATAATCAATTGTGCACTAAAGCTTACATCAAAGCTTACCGAGGAATCAAGTGGGAAGCTTGAACTTCAATACCTTTGATTAATGGGGAATCTGACTTTTGTGAAAGCTAAGGACAACAACTTGTCCTCTGATTTGTGTTTTCTGTTTTTACCAGCATCTTCCTTTTTTCATCAATTTAAGCCAACTGTTATTCTTCAAGAAGCTCACTTCTTGTAAACATTCTGTTTTGCCCTTAGTCACGACAAGTTATTGAATATATTCATTGGATAATTCGGTCCAGTTCAGCAAACTAGAGCATATTCCTGAAGGCCACTGGTTTGAAGTAATTCTTTTCCCACTTTTCCCAATTCTTTGTTTATTCTGTGTCTCACAAACTTTTTCTCAAGTCAGTCTGTTTTTAAAAGAACTTCCCCTTTTCTTAAATCCCTTATCTACAATCCTTTTAACATCATTGCTAAACATACTACCAGTAATTGCATGAATTCTAAAGCTGGGGTTTTTTTACAATGGCCTCAAAGTGCTTTATAATATTATTTTCTTTACAAGTTCAATAATAATTTGTGTGTGTGTATGTACATGCACAAAACAATTAAAGCTTTCTGTAAAAACAATTAAAGCTTTCTGTATGAAAATGTGATAGAACTGTTTAAGCAGACAATTACTACATAATTACAGTAATGTATGTAGTAATCACTGAATAAAATGTTACATACGACTTAAAAGTCATAGCGTGTTTTTGTAAGCTAATTAGAAACGCTGAGCAACCAAAATAAATAATATGATGAAGAAAAGGATGTTAAAATCCAGGTATCCATTTAATTGTACCAAGGTGAGATTATTTTGAACAGGCAGAGCTGTTTTATAGTACATGACACATATTTCTTTTTTTTTTTTTTTAAATAAAGCTAAAATAACAAAACAAACAATTAAAAAATTATCCCTGAATTAAGATATTGTACATCAGATTCTTGAAAATATAAACCTTGAAAATGGCAGGGTGGAGGAGCTTATAATGAAAATAGGGAAAGACTATCAACAATGGTAACTCTAGCAGGAAACTCTACAGTTAGAGTAGTTTTTTTTTTCCCCTCAGTCAATTATAGTCAGCACCGCATTCAGTCAAAAAGTCAAAGCAAATGTACAAGTGATGCCACCATACCATTGATTTCTGCATATTTCCTGGTAAGGACCAGGAGTCACCACATTCTTTTTAATACCAGGGCAAATGGGGGAAAGGAAGAGAGTAAGTAAATATTTAATCCTTCAACGAGCCACCACCTAGCATTATCTTCACTAGACAGCAGCTTTTAGCCCTTCCTGGACCCCATTCTCTCCAGCTGAGGGGCGCATCTACCTTCAAAAGTATAGATTTCCTATGTACAAAAATATAGTCAGATTCTCATCTGACATAAACTACTATAGTTTCATATAAGTCAATAGCATTGACATGGTTCCACTAAGGGCAATGAATTTATGTTTCTTCAAACTTTATTTCACGAAATGTTTTCCAAACAAATATGATTTTTTTTTTCCCCAGATAAATCTTGAGGAGAACGTAAGTGCTAAGACACTACAAAGGTATACATAGAAAAAAGAAAATATCTGTTCTTAGCTTTTCACAAAAACCCCACACCCCACCCAAAAAAAAAAAAAAAACAAACCACACCAGAAGAATATTTAAAACCTATGCTGCTGGTGTGAAAAAACCTTTCTAAGTGTAGGAGTAATGGATTGCCTTCTTTTTAGGATTATGAGATTAGTTACGGTTCCTTCAAACGAATACTTTCAGGTATCTGAGAAGTGAGGCGCATTTGCATTAAATAGTGAAAGAGAAATATTACTAGGTTGGTTTAGGCAGTAAATAAGTAAAACAGCAGTGCATAACTGTGGTATATGTGATTTCTGTATGTTAGCATATGAAGTATCCAGTATTAGAATAAGTTGTGGCACTGGAACTTAGCAACAGGAAACCATGACACCTGCCAGAAAAGTTAGGCTGCAAAATGATCATTTTAGAAGCTATTTTTAAGCAGGCTCAACACTCAAGACAACACCACTTCCCCTCTGCCCCCAGAGAGATGGATAAAATTAGATGTCAGCAATCAACAGAGCCAATACAGATTTGATGCAGCACCTGACAGCATTTATGTTAATAGCACTTTCTTGTCCTACTGTCCAAAGAAACATGCTGTCAAAGCTCCTCATGCAATTGGGACATCTCACTATGGTTGTCTCATCTTCAGATAAGAATCTCCTGACAAAAATTTGTACTACAGAAAACATAGAGTTAAGCTTTCTTGTTTACCAGTGAATTCATGATCCAAACTTAAGTCAGAGCAAAGATTAGTTTGCTGCAACTTCATTGAGCCAATTGGACATATGATGTTCTATTAAAATTTCAGAACAGCTGATCATAAGGCGTTTAAGGAGGTTTGATCCCATTCTGTTTCACTGAGCATTAAACATTATATTTCTAGCCTCCTAAAAAAAGTTCTACCCAGATAAGTTTGTATTTCATGAAAGATATTTTAAGCCAACATCAAAAGATGAACAGACAAGGAAARTATTTCCACTTACTTCAAAGCCTTTCACTTAAATGCCATAATTAGATGTCCAACTTATTGAAGAATTATTTCTGCTTACCTCCAACACCCATATCAGTGTTTTTAGCTGGGAAGCAGGACTATATTGCTATGGGGTCAATCAACACATAAATATCTCCATTATATTAAATATAGGAAGTGAACACTGACTCTTTCTCAGAAAATTAAGATTCTCCTATTAGATAGCAAGAAGCTTAATAAGTATGTTACCAGCCTAATGAATAAACTACCTTTTTTTTTTTTTTTTTCCCCATGGTGAGTTAAGTAATTCCTCTATGATAGATGACTTAAAATTCTGCAGTACTTTCATGTTAAGAGAAGGAAAGAGGATGCACATGAGAAGATCTGGGTGATTTTTTTTTAGTTGGACACTATACTAATTTGGGAGAAGAGGTGAATTCATAGGAAGTCAGCTATTAATTTTTATTTGAAAACAATAAATGTTTGAAAACCATAGGTATTTTTCACATTCAGATTATAAATGGTTCTTATTTTGAAATTATTTTCTGTAGAAATTTGTCTAGATTTAAGTTTTGAAAAGATAAGAAACTTCTGGAAAGCGAAGTGAAAAAGGTCAGTCAAGGCTGTTTTTATTTTGATTTTCAGTTTGTCAAGAGGACCAAAAGTAGGAGTACTGAGTAGCTATAATATGCAATTTCACTTATTTTTAATATTTTTTTTTAAAACTGTACAAACAAACCAATTCTTCTTACCACTTTAATGAGGAATCTTGCTTTTTCTTTCTCCACTGAGCAGAAATAGACTATGTTGGGTAGAGGAATTCTGTTCTCATGTTAGCCTTTGACATTGTGAATATTGGGAATATTTGCTTGCCTTTTGTCTATTGAAAATATACTAGAAAAATAATCCTGATAATATAGTATGCTTTTACATTTCCTAAGGTGCCATATGGCTAGAAAATGCAGACCCTCTTAGTGTCAGAATCTCCCACAAGAACATTATATGGTGCACTTGGAATACCGAATCAGAGTATTTTACACTTAACACTGAAAGTTGTCTTAAATGTGTAGTTCAGGACATCACTAAGCCTAACTTATTCCATGCAATTTTAATATAATCAATAGCTAAATGAATGCATTAATGTCTGCCAACCCTGTAATAGGTAATTGCTTCACTTATCAGATCCAAGGGACCATTTCCTTCCCATGGATTTCAGTCCACCTTCTTCAACAGTACTGAAACATCTTGTTACAGAGGAACTGCAAGAACTGGATGAGAAATTTTTTTCTTTCCCTACTAATATATTACTTTTCTTGCTTCAAAAATATTTTAACCACACAGTCAAGAACTTCTCAACAGGCTCAGCTGGGGACAGCTTAAATATTTCATTTTGCAATCCTGATCTTATTTTTTGTTTTTCTTAAGCTAAATTTGCCAGTATTTCAAACCAAAAACTGCTATTTAAAAAAAAAAAAAAATTTGAAACACGACATTTCAACACTTTTAGAAATCCTCTCCTTTCCATTATATAAACTATTTCAAGTTGATTGATTCATCAAAACTATTTCTGGTGCAAGCAATTTAGTTTCAGCAAATAAAGAGCTTCAGGAAAGATGCAAAATGAGAGTTATTTTCTGTTTTTAAGAAATAAACTTTTCACCTCTGAGAAATGAAATTGTAAAACCTACTTGCCCTATGAAAACAGCAAGATCAGGGGTTGTTTCTTAGGACTTAAATACTACTTTAGAAACATCCATGCACTGTATGAAGTACCAAGATTAACCTCTCACACTAGCCCATATTGCAGATAGTCACAACCAAGAACTGTTCTAAAGTTTTAAGTGAATTTGAAACTTAGAATGCATAGACACAAGATTTTGAAGGAGTTTTTAGCATTTGAGAGTACAGATACCATTCTTAGCCATAGAAGTAGTGCTGCATCTGCAAAATCGCTCCATACCCCCACCTACATTTTGAGAAGAACAGAACCTGTTTTTAGAAATTAAAGCATAGCTTAGTCTTTATGAAACACTAAATTGTTTATTTTACCCTTTTGTGACTTCCAGATGATGTGGCCACCTAGTGCAACTGATGACTGTCTGCATCCATGATGTCTATGTCTACTGAGTAAATGGACTGAGACAACCTTCTAGGATGTATTCTGTTAGTTATTCAACTAGAATGGATTTGTGCTAGTGACTAAAAAAAATAATTAGCATCTCCCTTTTGCAATTCCCTGAGACACCGATCCCTATTATTATGCTATTCTGAATGCTATGTCATGGTAGGATTCTACCTAAATAGAATAGGATCCCTTACTAGATTCACCTTTTCATGAAGTATCAAACTGCTGGAAGCATGAAGGTTTTGTGTATCAGTCTTTCATCTTGAGTTTTGCCTTAAAACATAAGAGGGGACGAGGTAGGCTAAAGAATTTTCTTTAAGGTTTATGTAACTGAACTAGCCCATTTCACTCCATGTAAATTCCCAGTGATTGCTGAAACACTCGCTAACGAATACAACTATAAGTAATTAGAGCAACAAGTTGCTAGACTGCCTGCTTCAGCAGTCAGTGGCAACATGGCCAGTGGGAACATTAACTGTTGTCTTACTCCTTCATCCTAAGAGGAAAGGTCTTTCAAAAATGCCATGTCCTTTCATACAATAATGACTTCTACTGCATACAGTTACAACTATGATAGGTTGTTATATAGCAATAGAGCAGTAGAGATGCTATGTGTTAGTGGTGTGGAATCAATTTCTTAAGTGGACAGTATATATGTAATACCAAATACAATGATACAATAAATTTATAAACACCATATATGGTTGGACCAGGGAGTAGAAGATATTGTAATATTATGTACATTTGTTTCTTTTATGTCTTTGCACCTTAGTTTTACTAGGGTTTGGAGGAAAAAAAGAGGCACAGAATGACTTCCTACACAAGAACACCCAACCTTGGAAGTTGTTTAAAAAATGAGAAAGCTATTAAGTTTTAAAATCATTAATCCACAGAATGGAAAAGCTGTCTTTTAACAGAGCAGAGCAAAGCACGAAAATACTTTAAAAGTTACTTTATTCCCAGTAAGTAAGATTTGCCAGAGTCTGCGAGGCATGGTATCAGTGACCTCTGACAGGAAGACAAGCAGAGAGAGAGGGAAGCCTGGAAGTGTCTCTATGGAAGGTTAGTCTAAGGTCCCCACATAAATGGTCAGATAACTACAGGCAAATAAGGACTTGGAAAAGAGGTAATTGTTTAAGATATGCTCCTTTCAAAATACTTTAGCATTAAACAAATATAGCTTTGTCTTGATTAAATTATTTGATTATAGACTATCATGGTCATAATTCAAGGGGGAGGGGAACTGCAGATCCTGGACCCAAATCAGACCTGCTGAATGATCTATGCTGAAGAACACAACTGTATTCTGTGAACTGTTTCCACCACACACAGTGGACATCATCAGGGTGCTAAACTTGAGACTAAGTGAACTTGAGGACACACAGCTGAAATTAATCCAGTAATGACAACACTTAGGTGCAGTCCTGATATCTCACAGGTTAGGTTGGACACCTAGCTGAGTCTCTCCATGCCTTTAGAAAATAAACAATGCTTACCTTCCCCCTGCCATGTAGCATGATAAAAATATCAGTGTTTAATAAGTATTTTTATTCTCTAGGAAGCCAGAAAAAAACATAACCACTACAAGTCATGTCTAAAATCAACTTCCATGTTTCTACAAATCAGTTAAATGTGACTATGATAATCTTTTGATATTAGTACAGTATCTCTTCTCACTTTAAAGAGATCCAGCATACTTTTCACACTTGATGTATATTGGAATAATTTCTTCTACCACTGAATGAAAACATAGTGACTATGTAACAACACTATACAATAGAAAGTTGATAAATATCTCACCAACCAAGTAAAGCTGAGGGGAAAAAAAAGGCGTTATGACATGTATAATGCATGGTCTGAGCTTGAGTTTCAAATCCTGTCTGAAATGCAGAATCAATTATACCTGATGAAGCCAAAACAGGGCAATGAGAGAAAAGAGTTCATCATACACACCTTGTAAGTCTAATACATCTTAACCATAGCAGTACAGTAGTTCATACAAACAAAAAAGGATCTTGCTAAGCAAGAAGCAGCTCTAAACTAGTTATTTCTGTGTAGAACCTTCCACTGTGTAAAAGCTGATTCTCTCACATAGTTTTCACCCAATAATATCAAGGTCCTTACTGAAGTACTAAGTTCCTTTTACATATACCTTCAGAGACTATGACCTGTGTTCCACTTCACAAATACAGAAAACTAGAACAAAGTCATATCTGGACCATGACTATCAGCTTTACCTGAATTCCCTCTCTGAAACAGACAAAAAAGCCAGTCGTGGATTTGAAACTGGGTACGAATGTTAGCAGAGCAGCGAGCCCAACAGGATTTCAGCACATAGCTCAGAGATACGCAGGTTCCTAGATTCAGCTCCACAGACTTAAGAGACCTGTGGCTGTGTGTTCTTCATCATGTTCTTCACCTCTTCAATTCAAAGCCTACCTGCATGTATTTAGGAGCAATTTTATTAGCTTAGCATGGAAATGTTAAGCCACTCTCCACCATTTATCAGCAGTCCTGGTTAACGGGGAGGTCCCGGATGACTGGAGGCTTGCCTATGTGACGCCCATCTACAAGAAGGGCCGGAAGGAGGACCCGGGGAACTACAGGCCTGTCAGCCTGACCTCGGTGCCGGGGAAGATTATGGAGCGGTTCATCTTGGGGGCACTCGCAAGCCATGTGCGGGACAACCAGGGGATCAGGCCCAGCCATCATGGGTTCATGAAAGGCAGGTCCTGTTTGACCAACCTGATCTCCTTCTATGACCAGGTGACCTGCCTAGTGGATGAGGGAAAGGCTGTGGATGTGGTCTACCTGGACTTCAGTAAAGCCTTCGACACTGTCTCCCACAGCATTCTCCTAGAGAAGCTGGCGGCTCACGGCTTAGACAGGTGTACTCTGCGCTGGGTAAAAAACTGGCTGGACGGCCGGGCCCAGAGAGTTGCAGTGAACAGAGTTAAATCCAGTTGGTGGCCAGTCACGAGCGGTGTCCCCCAGGGCTCATTTTTGGGGCTGGTCTTGTTCAATATCTTTATCAATGATCTGGATGAGGGGATTGAGTGCTCCCTCAGTAAGTTTGCAGACGACACCAAGTTGGGCGGGATTGTTGATCTGCTCGAGGGTAGGAAGGCTCTGCAGAGGGACCTGGACAGGCTGGATTGATGGGCTGAGGCCAACTGCATGAGGTTCAACAAGGCCAAGTGCCGGGTCCTGCACTTTGGCCACAACAACCCCATGCAACGCTACAGGCTGGGGGAAGAGTGGCTGGAAAGCTGCCTGTCGGAAAAGGACCTGGGGGTGCTGGTTGACAGCCAGCTGAACATGAGCTGGCAGTGTGCCCAGGTGGCCAAGAAGGCCAATGGCATCCTGGCCTGTATCAGAAATAGTGTGGCCAGCAGGAGTAGGGAAGTGATCGTGCCCCTGTACTCGGCACTGGTGAGGCCGCAYCTCGAATACTGTGTTCAGTTTTGGGCCCCTCACTACAAGAAGGACATTGAGGTGCTGGAGCGTGTCCAGAGAAGGGCAACGAAGCTGGTGAAGGGTCTGGAGAACAAGTCTTACGAGGAGCGGCTGAGGGAACTGGGACTGTTCAGCCTGGAGAAGAGGAGGCTGAGGGGAGACCTTATCGCCCTCTACAACTACCTGAAAGGAGGTTGCAGTGAGGTGGGTGTCGGTCTCTTCTCCCAAGCAGCTAGCAATAGGACAAGAGGAAACGGCCTCAAGTTGTGCCAGGGGAGGTTTAGATTGGACATTAGGAAAAATTTCTTCACTGAAAGGGTTGTCAAGCACTGGAACAGGCTGCCCAGGGAAGTGGTTGAGTCATCATCCCTGGAGGTATTTAAAAGATGTGTAGATGAGGCGCTTAGGGACATGGTTTAGTGGGCATGGTGGTGTTGGGTTGATGGTTGGACTCGATGATCTTAGAGGTCTTTTCCAACATTAATGATTCTATGAGTTCTATGATTCTATGAAATGTCACTGAAATAGATATGGCTAGACTGAATAATATAAGTGTGTCAGTGAAGAACAGTGACAAGAGAGAAGTGTGCTTTCTGAGTAAAGGAGTATGAAGCTTATATGGCAGATGTATCTTATTTTCAAAGCCAGGGATTCAAAAATCTAAACAGATTATCTATAGAAATTAATTTTAAGCCATTTTACCTCTAAACTATTTAACTTAATAGTACCTAGTATAACGACAATATCTATTCCAAGGCCGCATGCAGTTTATGAACTTAGCAACCCCAAAAACAACTAAGTGAAATAATTCTGCATGATGAATCAATTCACTACATGACTGCTGAACCCATGAATGAAATGAAGAGGGAAAAAACCCAAAAGCCTCAGAACTATAAATCACCCCTTTACACACTTTTCTCAATTTTCTCTGTCACATCAACTGTCCTATTGTTTTGGTTTTAGCTTATTCTGTTGGCTTTGAGCAGCCAGGAGGATAGCTCATTTAAGACAATTGAAGAAGGAACCAAACACATCTATATTTATTTGCCCAGACTGGATTGAAGCAGTTTAATTTCTGTTTGGTTTTTTCCCCTCAACTCAGTATATTTATAAACCAACACTAATCCTGCACAGAAATGTTCTCTGACAGTTTACCCTGCTTTATTTGGGGAAGGATCAGATACAAAAGGCCATTGTCTCAGTAGAGGACTCAGATTTCATTAGTGAAAAGGACAGGCACGTACAAATAACTCTCCTTACATAAACTCAATAAACTTCTTGAAATTATGATTTATGTTGGGAGCAGTAACTTTCCAAATTCAGAGACTGGATTACAAAAATACCAGAGATCTTCTGGGTCCATTTGGAGAGTGTTTACTGTTTGCATTTCATTTTCTCTGCACCAGAGGCACAAGACAGATGCAGGGAAAAACAGCACCTTTGCCATCCCCACATGTCTTTGCAATCAGCCTTATCATTGATTTAGTCATAATTTCCTGGTAAACTTCTTCAGAAATCTTTTATCCATTTTGGCAAATATGCCTTCAAGTGTAACATATACAACTTGAATATATAAGAATATTTTAATTCTAAAACCATGGCAAGAATTTTCTGCTTACGCTACTATTCATATAGATCAGAAACACACAGACAAGCTGCTGCTGAACTGAGCCAACTTGCACAAAGCTTTCATGGCAGCATGAACCATAAAAGTATTGTTGAGATAAGTTCAATGACACATCAGAAGTGCATGATGACAGGTGTTTTATACTTTCTTTAGGTGATACATGCTTTCTTTGTAAACTACTGTAATCTGAGTGCCACACTGATCTTTGTATTAGACTTAAGTGAATATTTGGGGAATAAAGCTGGTCAATAAAGATCTTTTTGACAGCAATTCTGAAAAACTCCAAGTGCATCAGACCACAATATTTTTCCTCAGTACTGATGAAATCAATAACAGGTGCACAAGCTAAATCATTTTGATATAAGAGAAGATTCTGGGTGCATGAACATTGTATTGAAAGGTAGGGTCAAACAGAACTAGCTATATTAATTTCAACTAAGTCAGAAACATGAGGAAGAGGAAAACATAAGAGAAATGCTTCAGAAAAACAATGAACAAGAAATATAAATATCAGTCTTCCTTTGGATTAGAAAAAACTTAACAGTTACAAAATAAATTTCTTGCTAGGCTAGTAATGATATCCTGCAAAACCTGGTTTTCTTCTTGTAAACAAATAATATTGAAGCTAAAACAAAAACACTGACCACTGCGTGCAAATAAGTCTCCCAGGGTAGCCAGTACTTCAAATGAATCTGTTGATAATTTTTATGGAGTCCAACACACTTTTGAATATACTTCTAAGTTAGTATATTATTATTTTATATTTTGAAAACAAAGTTATCATTAATTTCCGTGTAGTACTTTGTTTTTATCTGAGTTCTGCAGTGCACAGGCCTGTCTTCTAAGACTGAATTAATATGACACAACAAAGTTTTAGTTTGCTTGTTTTCCCCTCACTTGAAAAAAAATATTTTCTCTTATATGTTATTTGTTCTTATCAATGAAAGGTGACATTTAAAAAAAACCCACACCCATAAAACTAATTGGGCACTGATTCCCTGTGATATCCCTATGATAAAATTTTCCACTGCCTACTAAAAAATTAGAGAACACAAGAAAACTAAACAGAGCATAGTGTAAGAACACATATATGCAAATCTTTTAGGAATTTATTTGCAGATGAAACTGTACTGACGTCACTTTCCAGGATGTTCAACCACTGTAAACTGAGTACTCAGTGCCTCAAAGTAACTCAGTTTTCTAGAAACAGCACATCTCAGTGAGGTCCTATAGTCAGTGTACGATAGAGGAACTCAAAGCATTTTAATGGAGCTACACTAACTTCTTTCATGTGAGAGCAGAATGAGGTCCCAATGCTTAAGGAGAAGTATAGTGACACTTTGCATGGAGATGCAGCCTTTTTTCTATGGAGAGACTGTTGGATTCCAAGTAATGAACTGAGCTTACAGAAGCAGCCAACAATTCCAGAATTATCTAAATATTACACCATCTTTTGAAGCACTACACTCCAATGTGTTATCTACCTTCAGTAAATGTTCTCTCATCTTCAAATTGTATCTGTCAAAGAACTGTTGAGAGTGGAAGGGACTCTGGAGACTTCCAGTCAAACATACCCATGTTTGTGTATATATATATACACACACACAAAGGGGTGTGTGTGTGTGTGTGTATATGTACACACACACACACACAAAGGTTTGTGTGTGGGTGTGTGGGGGGGGAGAGAGAGAGAGAGAGAGAGATAAAGCTTTCCACAGTTCCTAGTTGGGTACCTCAGAGAAAACGTCACTCGTTATCTGGTTGTAGAGAAAAAGTTCCAAACCTCATTTTCTCTTAAGACAACGTGGGGAAGGTGGGGACACAATCACAACGGCTTTTTTCAGGAAAGTCTCAGCAAATCTGTGCAATTGCCCATAAACTGCTGAGCATATACCTCTGAAATCCTTCCTCAGCTTCTCATCCGCTTTTACAAGGCATTGCACTAGAAATCCATATCACTCTGCCCTAACTGGTTCATAACAGACTAATTCTTGTGCAGCCAAGAAAGTTTTTTTAGTTTCTTTACTTCTAAAGTGGAAATATGAATACCTACTCTGTAAGGGAGTTCTTCAGCTTATTTGTAGAATATTTGAAATGGTGAGGTGACAAACCATTAAYCTTCATGAATAGTTCAATTATTTCTTTAACTGTAAGTGCTTACTTAGCATCCTGATTTCTTAATAGGAGATATTCTGTTGTGTTTTGTTCTGTTTTTTAAAGAAAGTATGGAAACAGATCTAGGATAAGCAGGCATAGATACCTACAGATCTTTATCCTTCCCATCTTTCCTTCTTTTACCTCTTAGTTTAGGTTTCTCAGTAATCTTGACAGATATTTTTTGTTGTACATGCAAGTTTTCCCCAGGATTTTTAGAAAACACTATGCAAGAGAGGAATTGTAGGCATTAAAATGGCCTGAGACCCATATCTTACCCATGTGTATATATATATAGATATATATATAAAAACTCTTTATCATAAGTAAAGTTAGACCCACACTGTTTCAGGTCCACCTTATGAAAGCATTAAAATGCTCCCCAGGCAATATGAATTTTAGTGCAAGCGTACTCACAAACACATACAGCTTCTTTTGCAGTCTGGGAGATGCCTGAACATCTCACACCCACAGTTTTGTCAGTATCCTGTATCACATCATCCATCACAGATACATAAAGCTACTAAGATGACTAAAGAAAAAGGCATCAGGAGCATTGCTTGAGGCTGTGCATTTACGAGCTCAAGCTTTTTGCTTGTTCATTGAACTGGTACACCTTTCATGGTTGACTTGTTTGGGCAACTACCTATGGAAATTAAAAGAAAACGTAGGAAAAAAATATTTGTGCTTTGTAGGAGATGAATAGACAAAACACCTACTGTGTTGACTACCAATAGAAAAATAAACACAGCCATATTTGAAAGCAATCAGCCTGCATCCACCCCGAGGTCACAGTCTACACATACAGCTTGCACACTTACTTCAACAAAGAGCTGAGCTAGGACCCTGGAGGACAGTAATTGTCAGCTCTCTAGCTGTGTGAAGGAGCCTGTCCCCACTCACTAGAGGAAATGAAAAACTGAAAATTATGGGGGATTTTTGTTTTTGGTGGTTTTTTTTGTTTGTTTTGATTTGAGTTTTGGTTTTTTGGTATTTGGTTTTGGTTTTTTGTTTGTTTGTTTGTTTTTTGTTTTTGTTTTTGTTTTTTTGATGCTATTCTCTCAGTAACTGTTTTGTAGCTATTTCCAAAAGCAGTCTAGAGGAAATAAGCGCTGTCTTTAGTTCCAGTACTTTTCCTTCTCTTCTTTCACACTGATAATTGCTTTTTCATCTCTCAGCTATTCTCTAGACCATAGTATCGCCATTCCATCTTTGTTCTCCTGCCCTAATCTCACATATTTTACAGGCTCCAGCCACTTATTCCACCACAACAGCTTTAAAGTTTATCCTTTTCTTCCCTTCCCTGCATTTCAATTTACACAATTCTGTTCTCAATAATACATCATTATATATTAAGCAAACTCCCCTGATACTCATACACATTTACATTACTTAACTTTTCATAAAGTCTGTACATCATCTAAGGTGGTATTTCTCATTATTTTCAGAGCTGAATCTAATCTATGGCTATATTATTCTATTTTCTATTTCTGCAATACCTGTTTGACTATGGTATGATACAGTCTCTAAGTGGCAGATTATTGCTTCTGCTAGGTAAGGGGATCAATATTTTGCCCTAATTGTAATGATTCTGATGGAGTGCTGAGTGATCTTGGTTGAGGAGAAGCCAGACTGATGAGGCATCATTAAAAAAAAATGATACCCGAAAAAAGGCTTCAGTAGTGTCAGTAACTTCATTATTACTTTCATTTGCTCTAGCTGAGTTAGATTTAGATCCCCCCAAAATTACAAGGTGTTAAACTATGTATAAATTTAAAATGCAACACAAGTCCTCATATGGAAAGACTTGACACCTTCATAGATGACACATTAAATTTAAAACAAAACAATTTTTTTCTTAAAAGTGGAGAATGGGAAGCACATAAATTAGATAATTTCTTTATGATGAAAACCACACATCTGTGGCAGTGAGATACACCATTACCTGGGTATTTGACAAGGGCACTAATCACTCTGTACACATCTGCTGTCAATAAAGGATGTAACCCATTCTTCCTGCTTATTGCACTTTATCTATTCATCAAAAATCCACAGACTGTAACATCCACTCCTTTGCTAATCAGATTCAGACTGTGCTGATGGGAGCTGGCGTTACCTTTTCCACAACTAATTTCTATGCTAGTGAATGATGAAGCCCAAAGAAAGATATTTCTGAAATTTCAGCCCCTCAGCCCTAGATTTCATCTGGAAAAAGTGCCATCTGAGCTACATGGATTACTGTTCTAGTCAATTCAAGTGCTGATGATCTTAACTTTTATATCTAACTGGAAAAAGAAAATTTAGGATATGCTACAGAAACCACACATGAAGTGATCAGAAACACTCTTTTAATGGTGGATATCTTAAGTGATTTCACATTTATAGCTGTCAGTGTTAACGTCATTCTCTGAGGAGAAAATAGACACAATTTTCCCTGGCACAAAGCCATGGGTTGGGGTTTTTTTCCCCTCCTCTTTCATTTCATTTTAGATGTACAACAGGTGCTTGTGGGAAAACCACTATTCTAACCTAATCATGCTCACTGTGATAAAATGCTAAGAGGCAACTCAGGGACGAGAATGACAAAACGCATTTGCATAGTTTGCACTGCAGATTTTATTTAATTTAGGAAGAAAGGCCTGTGAGGCTTATGGTTTTGTCAAAAACTGTAAATATAAAGGTCCCTTTGGTATTTCTTGAAGTGCTAAGTAAAAGGTCCTTTGGATTCAGAGTTAAAGCCAGACTAATGAAGTCAGTCTTCACAGCTTTTTGAGTTGATCTTTGGAGGGAAATTGTTGTATGAGTAAACTATACTACCTTGAAAAGAGTTTCAGTTACTTCATTAGAAGAAACATCTCATTCAGCTCTGGACTTCCCAGATTGCATTCAACTGCAGCCACAAAAGACTTTAGTTGCAAATTCTAAAATAAATATACACACAAAATAATAATAATTTTTGCCATTTGGTGGAAAGTCCCAAGCGCTTACAAAAAGCACTAGATTACCACCAATGACTTCTTCCAGATTTATAAACCTAATGTGTAAAAGTATTACATCCATATAACATACATGTGAAATAGTTCATTCAGTGTTTTCTCCTACCTTGGTTGATCCAGGTATCTCACTTCAATATATATTCAGAGTTTTCTAGAATATGCTTGTGATTTAATCATCAAATTATCTAAATGCTTTCTAGAGCAAACAAATTAACATGGATACCATCCAGATCAGACACAGGATTCCTAGACTCACTAAAAATTACTGTTCATCAAAGCAGAAACGGAGTAAAACAGCTCCAGAAGGAATCACTGAGAAAAACCTTTGTCAAAAAAACTATGAAGGGTGTTTACCTCAGATGTGGAAGGCTGTGTTACAGTGCCCGGGGTGCCACAAGAGGCAGCCCGGCTGCTCCCTGCCAGCCCAGCCTGAGGAGCCACGGCACGCGCTGGCACCCCAGTGCCCATCCCACAAAGAGTGGGGCAGGCCAGAACAGGGGRTCAGTAGGTTCAGGTGAGAGCCCAGATTGCCAGACAAGCCCGTGGTGATGAGGCAGGTCCAGTGAAAGCAGCCAGGGTCAGCCACAGGCCAGGGATGGTGAGGCCGGGCCGGGTCAGGCCAGGCAGTGGCCCAGCTGTGAGGCAACGGGAACCCTTGGCCTAGAGCAGCTCCCGCAGGATGGGGGTCGGCCCTGGGCCAGGCCTCCCCACAGTTCTGCTGGGGAGCCTCACCCCAAGGCCACCAGTGGGAGGGGGACAGCTCTCGTTTGCGCTGGCCTGGGCCCTGCTGCCAGGCCCCCAGGAGAGGGGATGTGCTCAGGGGCCTGGCACTACTTCATCTGGACATCTTACACCTACACAAGTACTGCACCTATTAGACTACTCGGGGATAGAGATTTCTTCTCTCCACAGGCCCAACTCACTCCCTGCATACATATTTTGAAAAACCCTGAAGAAAATTCAAACTTTCAGAAAGTGCTTTGGGATATTAACCTAATTACTCACTCAGAGCTGGGTAAACACACAGATCAGGCAACAACGCTGCCATCTACCCTGATCACAGGGAGAAAGCAGCCATCAGAGATAATGGAAAATCTACCACTGAAGACCAGGATACCTCTAGCCATCAATAAAAGATATTCAAACACACACATTATCTTTACACCTGGTAATAACAGCATACATGAATTAATATACAAGTGGGGATGCATAAGGCAACCTTAGGAGTCAACCTGCAATCCTTGGGTCCAATTTAGAAATAATGTTTTATTCTTTTAAGAATATTTAAAATCCTTCAGATAGGAAAATTACTCCTACTGGGGAAATTCAGCCCCTGAAACTGAGTTTCACCCTCAGTTCACATAATGAATTAATAAAAAAAGGTACAGATCCCCTATCAGTTCCATTTGATCAGAGAAAGCCCATCCCTTATCATTCTATGCACGCATACAAAGAGTTTAGATATTCTCTCCTTTTCCTCTTTTGTTCCCACCGCCTCTTTTCTTTTTCTCCACCCCAAATTCCCTGAGATAAATTCCCCACCTTTGTCTCAGAAACATGACAGCTTTAATTTGTCACACGGTCATTTATATATGAAATCATCTTAGGAACGTGCTATTTACCCTAGCCAAACATTATAGCTGAAAGGAAAGTTTTCCTCTTCAGTAGGTGTTCAATAACCATGTGAATGCATGTCCTCATATGCTGCAATTTTTGCATTGTAATCTAATAACTTATGAAAATAAATTACCAAACATATGCAAAATTAAATGGACAAGAACTAAAAGGTTTTTTTATTATTATTTCTCCCTGCATTAGAATTATTAGATTTCAGCATACTGCTATAGCCCTGACAGTTCTTACTTTCAAAAGAATAAGTGAAGAACCTTTCTAGGAAATTAAGAAACCTAAACTTGGAAGGTTCTCATGACCCTGGATTTTTACCTTCCCACAGCCTGTTAGATTCACCTTCTTCCTTTTCAGTTTGACGCTATCAACATGGATACCAACTAGACAGTCATGGATTTTGTCAGCATTATAAAATGATTGCAATTACTGTCTAAATATAATTCTCTTCTCTTGCATATACAAAAGCATGAACAGTCGTACTGTGCACTATCAAGTAGCTTACCTGACCCTGTCACCCTGTCAAGCAGGAAAAGGAATACCAAGCACAAAGACACTGCATTCAATGAATTAAGTGGACTAAGCAAGAGATATAGCCAGGGTTAGGTCAGGCTGGCAGTATGAGCCATCCACAGTGATGTTGTGCTATATCTTTCCAGCAGTTTTAGGTACTGTTCTCTCAGTTTTTGGTCCATAGCTCAGATCACAGCTCATTACTCTCAGGTCTTGTTTGCATTGCCCTGTTTGCAATGGCTTACCACACTCAGACCGTTTGCCTTGGTCTCAGCTCTTGACCAAGGCACGGCTGCCACACATGTCACTTGGCATATTAGATTTACAGTAATGAAATTTATAGTAATAAAGAATGTGGTTTTCAAACAGTGATCGCCATTTGATATTTTAATGCAAGCTGTTTTCTTTCACTTTGTCATATAAGCTATCAGTATTTGTTTCCACTTTTTATCCCAACACATTAAAGGTTAGTTTTCACAAATTTTGCGCAAGCTAGGATTCATGTTAGCTGTAGTGTTTGTTGCAGTGAATGAGCCCATTAGCACTTGTGGACTTGATTTATAACACCTTGAAGGCTGCTTCCAGGGCAGGAATCAGAGCAATACAGTAACTATGACTCAGACCTACCTGCACACTCAAGACGATTTCCAGACCACCAGAGGATAGTTCCTTACAGACATATTACTTTAAATAGTGGAATTTCAAGTTATTATGGCCAAGTGAGTTTAAATTCTGACTGGACTTTCTGCTGTCAGAAATACGGAAGAAATTATTCCAAATCCTCAGTGACAGGTAAGCCAAAATGTTAAGCTATATAGAATATAACCCAAAGACAAAGAGAAGAGTGATGATTTTCAGGTTAACAGGTTGTTCTGGAACTATACTGGGCAGCAGATCACAAAACAACAGGAAAACCACAAAACTAGTTTTTTTCAGATTTGGCCTCAGACGCTGAGCTAGAGGTTCAACTTGACTGAATGTTACCCTGTGTACTCAATGTATGCAGAGTACTTCATACAATATAGAATGCCAGCTTTCCTGAATGATGCCCAAACTTCTAACTTAAGCATTAACGTTTTGCACCAAGTAAGGGCACTAACGCTTAGCACATTTTGACATTGGTTTTATTTGGAAAATGCTAGATTGCATTAATGTTCCAACTGTCTCCTTTTCTTGTACATACCCCCAAAGTATTATTACACAGAGACCAAAAATGAAGTGAAACAAGAAGCTGCTGCTAGCTCTCTACTAGCAACACAATTCTTTGCTCCATAGATAAAAAAGTTAAGTGCCCTTTGGTGCAGCTGTCAGGTGGGTCTAAATCCTGTGTTAAAATATCTAATCCAGCTTTGGAGATAAGTACGTCAGGAGTAAGGATGCTTGTTTACATGTAGAAACTTCTTTTAGAGGCATTTCTGTATACAGTATGCTTTTCAGCTAAGCAATGAATAAACTCTACTTCATAAAACTTTCTTCTGTTTCAAATAAATTTCAGAAGCCTAGTCTAGATCTGTCCTTCATTCTGGCAACTCTAAAAGAATTTTTATTGTTACCAAAACATTTTGTTAAGGGCCCTTTTCCTTCAATGCTCATTTGAAGTAGCTTTTTGTGCTAACTGAAAATTCTTTATTGTTTTTTCACTTGAGACTTGTAGAGGTTTCATTTTGGATGTAAGAGACAATGAAAAGCTGATGCTGGTTTTTTTGTTTGTTTGTTTTTGTTTTTTAATCTGTGAAAAACAGGCATAGATGCATTCTCTAATCTCCTTTATTTGGCAAAGGAGAGAAGAAGGAAAAAAAAAAAAAAAAAAAAAAAAGAATGATTCACAACATCCAACATCATGGACTATAAGCCATGAAGGTAAGTGGCTCTGTAGATCAGAAACTAGAGCTGCAAGTCCCAAAATGCTGCATCATTTTACAACTCATGTTCTAATCTTAACATTCTCATTTGTTTTCTGATGATATTGCCTAAGGGAACATTCCAGCTACTAAAAATAAATGTAATATGCAGAAGTGTAATAAACTGAGAAAATTGCACCCTTGAGCTTTGGAATTTTATACCCTAGAACGATGCAGTCAACAATTTCAGCTAATATAATATGTTGTGCAATATGCTTTGATCAGCTTACAGTACCTGCTCTCTCAAACATAGCACAGGCATGATACCATCCTGATGAGCAAACCAATACTTGAGTGACGAACAAACAAACAAATAACCCATTTTGTTTTGCATGTCCAAGCTGCTTTCAGGTGTGTAATTTATTTTAATTATTTAAATATTTAACTATCTAATGAAGATCAGTATCTACACTACTTAGCCTTTAATTTCCAGCAAAATGTTTTGCTGATCATATCATTGAGTATTTTAAGATTGTCTCACTTAGGTATTGGCTGTATCAGAGGAGCTTCAGAAGCATTTTAGGACAAATTATTTGAAAGAGAAAAAGGAGGGACAAGAATCATTGTCCTCCTTCCCCTAAAAACATTTTAAAAGCCAAAACATACTGAACTGACACATTATGCAGTCTGAAGAACACCATTATTGCCTCCTCTACAATGCTTTCAACGTCAGGAGACATCATACCCTAGCATTTAGTGATATTGAAAACCTCCAAGTTGGAGCAGGTCCAGAGGAGGGTCACAAAAATGATCAGCGGGATGGAACACCTCTCCTATGAAGAAAGGCTGAGGGAGTTCGGGTTGTTCAGCCTCGAGAAGAGAAGGCTCCGGGGAGACCTTATTGCGGCCTTTCAGTACTTAAAGGGGGCTTATAAAAAAGATGGCGGCAAACTTTTTAGCAGGGCCTGTTGCGACAGGACAAGGGGGAATGGCTTTAAACTAAAAGTGGGTAGATTTAGACTAGCTATAAGGAAGACATTTTTTATGCTGATGGTGGTGAAACACTGGAAGAGCTTGCCCAGAGGGGTGATAGATGCCCCAAGGTCAGGTTGTGAAACTTGTGAAAACGGTATTTGGTCCTGGCTGTTCTCATGTCTGGCGTGGTAAGCCAAATCCTACCTCCACAGTAAAGCATTCCTTAAGGTAGTCAGACTCAACGCAGAGAGAACAGGTTCAACACAGAAAGCAGCCAAACTCATGACAGTAAGCAATGATCTGCCTTTAATCCATACTTGTCCCTTTCTCTAGTACCTGCAATTTGTCTCCTGCTGGTGACCCAGTGGTCACAAAAAACTACATGAAAATTCTGTTCCACAAGACAGGTCACTATTTTTAACAAAATGGATATTTTAAAAGACTACTCACAAATCAGCTATCAGTTTTGATTTGCAGCCCAGTTTCCAAAGGCAGAACGTCTTCCGAGTCCTGTTTTGTTTTCAGTCAAATTGTAAGCTTGCTAATAGAGCGCCACTTAATTTCTGTGGCTACTTTAAGAACTGAAACTTGAGAGGCTTCTCCCACTCTTTCTTTTCTGCTTATGTATCATGCAAGAGAGGACATCATTTAAATGCGAGGAATGGTTTCATAATATTCTAAGGAGGCCCCAGAAAGATGCCTGTATTTTAAACTCTTTGTTTCCTCGCTCTCCATTTGACCATCAGGTCACAAAGCATGATGAGCTAGCTTTCAGAGATAGTAGTTCTCCTATCATTCCTCATCATATGTCTGCATCCAGAATGATCATCAGGGCACAGCAAGGGTTAGCTGCTCCCTAAGTGACAAGGAGACAGGAGCCAAGTGCAATAAAAAGGTCAGCGGGGCAGGGGCCCCTCAGCGAGGGAGCAGGTCCAGAGATCRTGACCTGATTCAACCAAGAGTGCAGATCAGCAGGAAAGTTCATAAAAATAAGGCAGATCCAAGATGAAGTCAGGAAAACAATCTGCAGGTTAGGAGCAGTTAAGGGTAATCAGGGTGAAATACTGCTCAGAGATCACTGAGCAGGTTCAGAAGGACAAGACAGGTCAAGCCAGGAAGTCAGTCCATGGGTTAGGGCCCAGATCAACAGCATCCAAGTTTAGGCACAGACATAGCTAAGCTAGCTAGCAACCAACACTCCTATAGCATAGCTCAGACAGAAACTGAAGACTCATGGCTGAGCTTAAATGGACCCCTTGGGCCTATGGGCAGGGATGTGGATGGAGAACCCAGGTGAGGCTAGTCAGGGCCATTAGAGCTATTAGTACACTCAAGGCCCTGATACGGATGTTTTTGGCCACCTGCTCATGATTTGGAGATAGCCTAACGATCTGCAGTAATTATACAGATATTCTGCCAATGCAAAAGAGATACTCCAGTCTAGGCAACCTCACTGGGAGAGCTTCCCTGGAGTTTCTTGAAACAGCAGTGAAGATATAGATACACTTTTACTTATCTTTACCACTCACAGAACAACACAATCAGGGCAATATTCAATTAAATCCAAAAGTGGGTTTTTTAGAAAAGCTTTTTTTTTTTTTTTTTAATTTAAAACATAAAGCACCTTTAATCTATAGTTCTAGCTGTGCTAAGATAGCACAGAAAACAGGAGCTTAGTAGAACTCAGATAAGCATTAGACTTAATAGGCTTAATGAGAACATGTGAAATAGAATAATTTTTGGGAGATACAAATCCTCAAGTTCCAAGGCATACATCAACCAGGAAATGAGAGAAGCTAAAAAGTTCATTCCATCATGATCTACTTTTCAGAATAGGCATGATCAGAAATGAGCACTTCATCACAGCTTTGATCCAGTGTGAAATCTTGCCTTTATTTATTTACTTTGATTATGGCTTTACTTACATATAAGCTAGCGGGACAAATTCTGACCTAAAAATGTATGTGTAGCTCTTTTGATTTTCAACCTTAACCAGAAATTAGTTCATCTTATGCACCTACTTACTTTCCTGCATTTCTGTATATTAAAAGGAAATACTCTACAGAAAATACAAGAGTGCAGAAAAGTTTCTGCCTAAGTTTGGAAATCAAAAAGTATAACAGGGCACAGACAATTCTGTGCATACACAAAACATTAATGCAATTAAAGATCAAGCCTGAGCCTTGGAAATACAAATAAGAATTCTTGGTTTCTTATTGGAGGAGACACTTGTAGTTCATAGCCTGTAAAGGAATATTCATTACAGAACCAGGATAGATCTTCTTTACTAGTCCTTATTGCTTATTCCAGGATTTCTCAAAATATTTTGTGAACCTAATGAAGCCTCACAGCGCTTCCTCTGAAATAAAAAAGACATTCTTACCCTCACTTGATGGGTAAACTGAAACAATGTGAAGTGAAGGCACTTGCTTGTGAAAGACAATTGGCTTGGAAAAGTTGTACAGTGGTAAGATTTTGCCTTGGATTTAGCATACCTGGATCCAAATTTCTCAATATAGTTACCTAAGTTAAAGAGTAAAAGGTCAGTCAAAGTTCCCATCACATGTGTGCCAGTGCGCTGGTTTTGGCTGGAGTTAATTTTCTTCATAGTAGCTAGTATGGGGCTACGTTTTGGATTTGTGCTGAAAACAGTGTTGATAATACAGGGATGTTTTAGTTATTGCTGAGCAGTGCTTACACAGAGTCAAGGCCTCTTCTGCTTCTCGCACCACCCCACCAGCGAGTAGGCTGGGGGTACACAAGAAGTTGGGAGGGGACACAGCCAGGACAGCTGACCCCAACTGACCAAAGGGTTATTCCATACCATATGACATCATGCTCAGTATATAAAGCTGGGGGAAGAAGAAGGAAGGGGGGATGTTTGGAGTGATGGTGTTTGCCTTCCCAAGTAACTGTTATGCGTGATGGAGCCCTTCTTTCCTGGAGATGGCTGAACACCTGCCTGCTGATGGGAAGGAGTGAATGAATTCCTTGTTTTGCTTTGCTTGCATGCGTGGCTTTTGCTTTACCTATTAAACTGTCTTTATCTCAACCCATGAGTTTTCTCACTTTTACTCTTCCGATTCTCTCCCCCATCCTACCTGGGGAGAGTGAGTGAGTGGCTGTGTGGTGCTTAGTTGCCGGCTGGGGTTAAACCACGACAGCCAGACACTGGACTTTTAACCAGTAAAGCCCTGTGGGCTCTGCTGTTGTTTCTGAAAATACTAAGTTGTTTCTATTATGTCAGAACTGAGGCCATTCACCTTTCTTTCATGCCTAAACCTGAAATGTGCAGATGAGGTATTTTCTTCAGTGTACCATCTATGAGGCCCAAAATAGTAAGCAAATGCTTACCTAAGAAATACCTACAGAATTAAGGTCAAAAGAAAACACAGTTGTATTCACCTGTTTCATGCCAAAATTTGTCCAGAAGAGGAGCTTTGTCTCTTTATTAACCTTTACTTGGCATGTAGGAGGTTTGGGTTGGTGCCTCTTCTTCCTCTTGTCTTTTCAGAGAAACCAAAGAGCCCTCTTCAGTTTGTAAAAGGAACAACTTATTTCCAATATAAACTGTTCTCATACTGGAGGGCTTTTATACTTYCCCTCTCATACTTACTGTCATCATAACTATGGATACTCTCCAGACAGTGCATGTATATAAGCCCTACAGTTCAGATGCCTAACTTGGTTGCTAGTCCAAGAGTCAGGAATTTCCCTTTGTGGATCTAGCGTTCAGCCTGTGTTTTATTTCCTCATTTGTGAAATAGCATTAATAACACCCTTCTAGTTCACAGTATAATGAATATGTTAAAGATTGTGAGGGATGCAGATACTATAGAAATTAGGGCAGACGATAAATCAGGGTTGGATTAGGATTCAGCAAAGCGCATCTAGACTCCCAATGATAAACTTTCAACCATTATCTTACTCTCCCCTTTCCACCTACAAAAGAGAAAAGCTTATAATTTTCAACAAGGGGGTTAAGATCAAGGAATCATGAAACACTCAACCTTAGGAAGCTACCAGGTGCCTGGATTGGGCTGCAAAATGCAGTAACAAGGTGATCTTGATCCTGTGTTGACTTCAGCAACAGCCTATATGGTCGGACTTTTAATCAGCTCCTTGACTCATTTCACAATCTAGACCCTTGCAGAAACACACCTTATACTTTCCTGGCACACCTCCCATAAACTGTTGAAATAGATAGTTGTTAAGAATTGGCATTAGATTTTATTTACGTTTCCATACTTGGAGTTAAGCTTTCTCAGAGCTGGCCCCTTAACTATAAGAAACAAAAGTCTGTTTTTGCAATGCATTTGCACAAAGCACCCCTTAATGGCCTGCCAGCCTCCACACTAAATTGACAGTCCTTTTTGCATAAGTAGAGAAGCAGGAAGTGCAAGGGAGACAGATGGGTGAATATTAATTAATGTTTATAAGGCTGGGGAAAAAAAGTAATTTGAAATTTCCAAACCCCACTTCCCAAACAACCTTGACTTATTTACATTATCATGTAATGTTAGCAGACAGAATGTGCTAAATGCATAAGGAGCTACAAGCTTTACATTAAGTATTTTTTGAAAGATAAGTACAGAGACATGCACAACTAAGACTATTCCAGTTCAGCTCCTCCAGACACTGCCAGAGGGCAAAAGTAATTTCTTACATGGTAGAAACCTGTTATAACCAGAAAACTATGTTATTTAATCTTGCTATTAGGTGGAGATCCCAAGCAAAACTCACCAAAAAATAAAACTGTAATGCTATTACTAAAAATCAGATTTGATTCCTGGTTAGATACCACAAATGTAGCTACGAATAGTAAAGGCTAGGATGTCAATGGAAAGTCTTATTGTCTGAAATGTAAACCACATATCATATACTATCTTTAAGGCAAACAGTTACTATTACTGTGAAGCTCTTTCTCGCTGCCAGATTAAGCACAGCACAGCAGCTGTGATGCTGAATGTATTCCATACATTATCTCAGAACACAGCTGCTTCAAGATCAGGTACAACCAAACATTACATCTACTTTAATTCTGAAAACTGGAGTATGTCCCCTCTGAACACGGCTAGCATGTTATTGAATATATAGTGCTAGGAATGTGGCTGCATTTTCTCTACTAAGTCAGTACATGTGCTGAATGACTACATTAATTATGTCCACATACAGTATCTACTGTGCTAGTATATGCACTAGATATTGGCACACTAATGTTTTGCTGATATTACTGCATTCTGGTACAATTTTTTGTAAGCCTTCATTAAATACCTACTTATCATACTTCAGTATGAAAAGGGCAGCTTTTGCATGATTTGAAGATGATGGCAGTATAATAAGTCAGATGAAAGAACAGCCTTGAAATGAGAATACATTTTTTCACTATTTTCAGGCTTCATTTCCTTTTTAGGTAGGAAGAATAGGACCTAAAACTGTATAACTGGATAAAAAAGTTATGTCACTGATATGTAATAGGATGCTATTTTATTCACACCTAGTAGCAACTCAATGGACCTGTTCACATGTAGATGAGTAAAGTCTAAAGTTCTATTAATTTTGCTGTGAATTCATTCACAGTATGCCTGGTAATGACTCTGAGAAGTTGAGAAAAATACATTAACGGCTGTAGAAATATTTGCAGATCATTTTTCAATTATATTTTTTCAAATATGAACAAAAATGCCTTCTGTTAATTAGCATACACTTATGTAGCATCTTTCTTGTAGAGAGGTCCCAAACTGTTATATATGAATCAGTTCATAAACAGAAGAAAGGCAGCCACAAGGGGGACGAAACACACAAGATCATTAAGGGGCCACACCACTTCCACTGAGCAGACCTGCTTTTAATAAAGGTAGGATCAAACCTTTAAAAAAAAAAAGGAAGAGAGGAAAAGAAGAAAGGAGAAGAAGGAAAAGGAGGAGGAGGAGGAGGAGAAGGACGAGGACGAGGAGGAGAAGAGCAGGAGAAGAGCTTACACAATGTTTTAGTTAGGTAGATCCTTAACCTCAGGGAAATTGATAGAATTTTTTTGAAGGTGCAGTAACCATTTAAAAAATTGGAATTCTATCTGTATATCATGATTACTGCTCTTGACAAAACGTTGCTGGGCAAAAGTTTTTAGAAATACCTTCTTAATTAACTTTCTTCCTTTCCTTTTCATTACAACCGTCATTTTTTTATTACACTAAAATTGTAACCTCCCTTAAAAAGAATAGGGAATTGTTTTATCTTGCAAGAACGTATAGAGAAATAAAAATTATATTTCTATGTGTGTGTGTGCATGTATTCATGCCTGGTATATGCACATAATCTTTTAGGCTTATACTCAGATTCAACTAGTAAAAAAACAAAACAGGAAAAAATAATTTAGACATTAATTCTACTGTTGAAGCACAACAGATTTCCTGAAATCTCAGGAAAGTCTTTATTGAAGTGGAAAACTTTATCAAGCTTCATCCACCATTTTAGTCAAGGAGCAGATGAGGCAGAGCTCCTAGACAACTGCACAGCTTCCCATTCTAGTGCAACAGCGCCTCCCCCCCCACACACCTGGGAGAACATGAAGAACTGGCTACCCAGAACTGTGCACCCAGGAAACATGGTCTCTGAGAAAACTCACAAAAAGGTTCAGCTGTGATTTCTTGAAAGTTCATTGACCAGAAGGTGATTTCATGAAACAGTTTCAACTTCAGTCTACAGAGGCTCCCAACGACAAAATGATGATAGAAGTCTAAATGATGAACCAACAAACGCCACTAGTTTGAACACCCAGCTTTTCCTGAGTTCTAGGCCCATGGATGCTGGTTTACAGTATAAAATTTCAGATAGAAGTGGTAGTTTAAGGAAAGAGGAATAGATTTTGTAAACATTTTCTAACACTAAGCATCTTTAACCTTTAAAACACATAGGACTTTCCCTTACCCAGATAAAATACTAACTTCTTACGTACTATTTCTTGCCTTAGATTCTCTACTGCCCTTTAGCTATCTACAGTATTGTGGTAGCCATCCTTACTTCATTCACACATTCTCAGACCAAGAAGTCTTCTCTAACCTTTGTACTCTTCTTTTTTAGCTGTATTTAATCCTACTCTCAACACACCTCCTTCCTTACCTTTTGTTTCTTCAGTTTTTTCTCTTGGCTAGCTCAGCAAACTTTCTCTGTTGGACTTTTAGATTCCTACATCAACAACTCCATCTCTCCATTTTTTGGAAGACTCCCTTACCCCTTAAAACAGTAATTCTCTGCACTTAGGCTAGATGAAAATTGTTCGCATACAGCCATGCCATTGTTCCATTTAGGCAACAGCTCTTTGGGTTTCGACAGTCTTCAATGGTCCTCCGATCTCCAGACTATGTAGCCTGTTTTCTGTCTTCTGAATACAAGACATAAGGGGCAAGAATACGGCAAAATAATAATAGTGGATTCAACATACAGTCTCAGAGAGAATTCACAGACTGTTCACAGATTGATTCCCAAGTCTATATCTCAATATAGAAAAAGGATGATGCAGACAAAAACATTACTATATTTTTTGTACTTTTGCTTTATATACAGAAAAAAAGCCAAGATAATTAATTTCAGACTTTTGAAAGCTGTTGTACTTACTACAAAGGTTACATGGCAGGGCTCATTTATACTTTATTAAATTTCAAGCCCCTCAGACGATAATAGCTGAGTTATATACCCTCCCCAGATGAGCTAGTTGGTGTTATAATGGAATGAAATATCACTCACTCCAGGAGCACTAGCAGAGTCAGGTTTTCATGCGAACTGTTTCTTCTAATAATATAGAGAAGATAGAGATTTTACATAGTGGGCAGAAAAAACTGGAGAGAAGAGTGGAGGTGGTAAAGCAAAAGCATTAAAGATAGGAATAAATTCCAAATTGCCATTCATTCACTGGAGTACAAATGCAGCTGACCTAGTATCAGGAAGATTATTGCGTGTTTATCTGTCTCMAATGTTATAAATCACACATAAAAGAAGGTTTTGCATATGCCTCAGAAGACACTGCAGCCGAATTGATCCCCTAGCAGCTGTAGCACCTGTGAGTATAAATCACAGGATGCCCAGTGAGGCTGGGATTTGAAATTGAGCTGGAACAGTTCAGAACAGAACAGTCTAGTCTGCTTTGAGCTGTATTAATCTGCATGGGTATCATGGGGGAAGAGGAGGGAGGGGGAATGAAAAAAGATTAAGAATGAAAATAAAATCAAGACAGTGTGTTACAGAGCTTAACCCCAAAATGCTGGAATTGGGGGTTAATCCAAACCACACAGAGAGAAGCTGCTTTTCCCTCTATATTCCCTGATAATAAACTTAGAAGAGGACTTTGTTTAACAGTAGTGTTATACCCTTTATAACAATTGAATCTAGATGCCTATTTTAAGCCTTCATTCAGATTGCTCACTATATGGTTAACAGAGAAGCTGGAGAATGTGAGCTCATCATTTGACAAGATAGCTGGGAATGAGAACTCCTGGATGATGTTTCACAATTTATCACAAAGTGCTGGATAATCACATATGTAAATTTATAAAAGAGCACATAACACATAATTTGAGAGTATCCAGAACTATCCTATAGCCATATATAGTTTAAGGATTATGTCTGATACCTCTCAGATACATTTGTTAGACAAACACAGGCAAAGTCAAAAAATAAGAGCATACGTTGCTAACAGGCTTTTGAAGCCAACTTTATTAACAGCTAGAAAATATTAGAAAGTCCTCAGCTGAAAGCTGCAACAAGAAAACAAATAGTTATTTTCTATCAAATTCCCCAAGAGATGCTGAGCCTGCAGATTCCAGTATTGGCATAACTTGGGGGTGGCTTTTAGAACAGATTGCACCATTTGCTTTCTCATTACAGAGGCAATCTAAAGAACCACTGTCATGTAGAACGAGCAGGAAATTTTGAGCCTTTAAGCATTCCACTTTGTTCCAGCCCAGAGGTGAATGCATATTTGAAGGTAAAATAATAAATGTTGTACACACAGCCCTTAGGTACCCTCAAAGAATAAAAGGTTCTATATGAAAGTAAGGGATTATTTTGCTTGTCTGAAATSAGCTAAGAAAGATAATGACTGGTCCCATTTAGAAAATGAGATGCGGACAATTGAGAGAGGCTTTGGATCATGTGAGTTCCAATGCTTCTGTTATTACATCCTTTTATGATTGAAGCACTACTGTTTGATGAAGCATATTCTTCTAAATGACACCATTGAAGACATTAATGAAGCAGGAGACCTAGTGACATTTTTAACATTCAAAATTAACATTTTTAACTTTCAAAAGTTATCCTGATTAATATTAATTAGGACACAGAAAGTATAATAGCTAACACTAAAGAATCTAGAATAACATAATATTTTGTGATTGTTTATTTGATTGACTGTGAGGCAAAGAAACATCAGGAAAATATCTGTTTATGCCCAATTAATTTGCATTATGGCAAATTTTAGTTACTCCTCCATTCCAAACATTGGCTGTCTCAGCCTGCTGTGTAGCTAAAGGTGATGTATTAACATTAAAATCCATGGTCCCTGCCCTCAGACCAAAAAAANAAAACACAAACCAAAAACCACAGGGAAAAAAAAAGGAAAAAAAAAGAAAATACCAAAGAAATATGCAAATAGTCTGAATTATGAAATTATTTGTAGAGGACGGATCTAAATGTGATCTTCACACAGATATGCACAGCTGGTGATCCTTTGAAAACTAAGCTAAATTGGGGAATTATTATGAAACACAGTTCTTGTGAAACAAAAGGATGTAAAAACATTATCAGAAACTTTGTCACTGGATTTTTCCTTTGCCAATGCCATCTCCACAATAACTCCCTTTTCAAGCCTTAATGCAGTAGGATATTTTATACACTAATATTCATGGCAACTACCGCAGACTAAGACTTCCTTTCCAGAATGTCATATTTTGTTCAGCAGCTCTTCTAAAGGCCCTGAATACCCAGCTGATCACAGCACCATGTGTGCAGAATATCACAAGAGGATATCAGTAGGATTCTACTGGAGTTTCCTTCCCTTCTCTTCTCTTTGCATGACCATCTGCTACTGATCACTAAAAAGTCAAATTACTTTGGTCTTCTCCAAAGGGACACTTTGATAGATTACATACTTAAGTTAGCTTCCCTTCACTCGATTCACTGTCATTCACATCAGCATCAAGCTGCTCATTTGGGGGAAAGGTGCTTTTCCAAATGTCTTTTGGACAGGAAAAACATAGGATTACATGTGTTTTCTGTTCATTACTGTGGAGCTGCTCTGCTGAAAAATAGGAGACATTATAAAGAAGATTTTGAAATTGTGCTCAGGGAAGAATAAAAATGGTGTCTGTATGAGAGGAGAGACACATAGGAATGCAAAAAAATACTGCTTGAGCTGAAGTTTTAAAAGCCTTTTGTATACTTCTATAAACTTCTCAATCTCAACTATATTAGGAACAACACAGCTGGTGTGAGGAAACACCTGTCTGTACTTAACTGAAAAACAGTTGTGGAATTTTCTTCATGATTGTTAAGTGTTGACTCACTTGAAACTATTGATTGGGAGGGTTGGTCCTGAGCAAGCTCTTATTTATCTAAAATTGTTATAACGAAAGGTCGTTAAAGCCGCTCTTCACAAAAAAAAATTGCTACTCAGTTTAATTATAAAAATAAACACATGATTATTTTAAAATTCAAAATCGAAATAAATAGTTAAAACATGTTTCAGAAAACCTATTCTGAATTTTGTTTGGATTTACAGGTTAGAAAAAAATTAGGAAATTTTATGTTTTCTCCCAATTTAAAATAAGGAATTATATTAAAATTTTGAAAATTGTTATAAAATGGAAGAAAAGCATTCTTTAAATGTATCTTGTTTGCCTGGCTTTGTTATGAGCACCTGATTAAATTCCTACACAGATTCTTAATTATAATTAACTTTCATTCTCTTAATGGCCACTTGTTTATTTAATGCCTTAAATAGAATTTTATCTCCTCTTTTGCCAACACTTATTTTATATGTATCCTGTGTTGCACCTCATCCAAAATACCTCTAAGGACTGAAAACACATACGAATTTGTTAGAGTTGACTGAAGTTAATGTCCTCACATTCTAAATCCAACCCAAACAATTGTCACTTCAAAACCATGAATGAAAATATTCACCAATAATAAGTAAGTGAAATCAGTATTTATTTGTCCAACTACTGTAACACCTAATCACCTTTAATAGTAGATGTTACACAAATATAAACACCTAGGAAATCATAATGCCTGCTGCATAGCATTAGCAATTTAAGACCACAGTAGAACAGAATGGGAGGACACATTCATACACACACATTTGCATATGTAATTTTTACACTTCTATGCATACACACATACATGCTGTATTTTAAATACATTGGATAGATCTGTTGCCATCACTATAAACCTTTTGTATCCCAGGAAAATTCAAATAATCTGATATTCAAACTTAGAGATTATAGTGAACCAACTAATCACTATTTTAATACACAGCTATTCACCTTATCTTTGTTATATTTCAAAATGTTCTCCCATTATACTTTGAAGATAAAAAATAAAGAGGGAATATATTATTTGATTGCTTCTAAATTTTGAGGAGGATCCAATGGGGGGTTCAAACTAAAAACCAAAAATTATTTTACCTATAAAAATTTCTAGACCAGTTCTATATAATAAATGTCAGTCATATGAAATCGGGAAATTCTAGAAAATATCAATATATTTGATTTGTCGTGTGATTAGAGGATTGTCTTTTTTATTTATCTGCTGTTTTCTGAACTTTAGGTTGCACTTGGTGTACTTCTGCATATTTTTACTATGCAGTCCTAATTACTAGGTGTTTTTAGCAGACGGGAGACTTACATTCACCCCCATGACTGCAACACTAAGGAAAACCAATAAATACCCCAAGATTTTCAAGACTGAGAGATTTCACAAGATACAGTATGACTGCCACAAAGCAAATCACTATCCTGACTAGACTAGATTTTGTGCAGCCTTATATCCCTGAAGTAGTGAAAAGCAAGCAAAAGCACATACGGGGTCAAAAAACCTGTAAAGCAGATGCTACCGCACTGTCACGCCCCGCCCCGCCCCGCCGCGCCATGCACACCGGTGTCACCCCGCGTTGCCACCTACCGGCCCACTGCCGTCTACACACTTCAGTACCTACACACCTGGTGCTCTTGACATCCTTTACAAACCTACAGTAAACTCCTTTTTTGCATTAAATGGGATGGAGATAAACACTCTACATTTTAAGTGAGCAGTGAAATTAATAAATTGATGGTAAAATCCAAAAGCACTGCAGCCAAAATGATCACCTTCCATTCAGACTGAAGCCCTCCACTCCCACTGCATCTACTCAGCTTGACAAATTGCTTTTTCTGCTTAAGTAACCCACAGATTTAATTTTGGTTGGAACATTCAGTTAACACTCAGTCCTTCACTCACCTACCCATCCCTTCCTGATTACAAGAATACCATTTTTAGTTTCAAGACTAACTTCTCCTTTGAAGCTTGTCTGAGCATAAATGTTAGGTCCATTGTCCACTTAAGGCTACTGCAACTCTATCAAAAGCTAGGACATCTTCCAGTTGGGGCAATCCAGTGCAAGGATCTGATACACAGCTTTTACCCCAGGCCATTCTCACTCCTTACATGACTCTACCAGAGCCTCTTCGAGACACTTCTAAGCCAAACCAACTGCTGCCTCCCAGATGACAGAACCCTGAGAAATCACAGCCTAAGGTGGATCCAGACAGTGTACATCATTGTATTTCTTTTGTGAAATAACAATAATCTGCTGTTATGTTACTACCAGCACTTCTGAGTTGCCAGGCACGGGCTTTATCAAGAGCTTTATAACTTCCTACCTGCCTATTACATGGGTCTTCTCCCTTTGAGCAGGAAGAATTCTCAGGGGAAAGGGAAACTCAGTTCTGATACACGAATCAGATTGAAAACCATGAACATCTAGACTATGCAATTAAAGAAGCACAAGACTTTGCATGTACAAGCAGGTTACTATTTGCATATGCAAATTCTATATAAAAGTCCCACAAGCACAATTATGATCTGCTTTGTCTACTGGGATGAGTGGGTCCTGGGAACATAAGTGAAGAGACATAGATGTTCTGAAAGTGCAATAGCTTCTCTGAAACTTTACAGTTTTTCACCTGTCTTTGTTTATGGTGCTTGAAAGTAAATTTCTCACATATCAAAGTTCTTGCTTTCAAGTTGGCCTTTTATACTGGGCTCACACAATTACCATTTTAATTTGTACAAACAAAATGGAGAGAACGTATTGTGTCTTTATCCAATTGCCTTTCTCCCAGTGAAGCATTAATACTGTAGAAACTTCCTTCAGCAGCTTGTAAGTCCACGTATACTGAGAAACCAATCCTACACTGGAAAAAGAAGGGCTTTTTTGACAAAACTATTTCTCAGTGATTTCTGTGAATCTTTGCCAAGGTGGTTTGGCCATCCCTGTGACACACAGCAGRTACAAAATTCCACAATTATAATGTGCCACAGAAGGAGAACAGAAGAGATCAAAGATGATTGTAGTATCATATATATCCTATATAAGAATGAAAGCAAGGAATACAATTTCCAGATCACCCTAGAAAATGGACCTATACCCCCCCAGTACAGGGAATGAAGAGAAGCAAAAAAGCCCCACCACAATTTAAAAAAGGACAGAACAAAAAAAGACAGCCATACTAACATACTAATTTGACAGCCATACTAACTTGAACTGAAGAGATTAAATTTCCTTCTGATCTTAAATATGGAGAGAAATTTAAACCTAAAAATATGAGTAGGTTACACGAATGAACCAGTTAGGAGAATTTAATTCCAGTGCAACTTGCTACCATATTTTCTTCCCTTGGATTTTAGTTGTAGTCATTTAAAAACTGAATTCTGTGACTGCGGAAGAGAAAGAAGAGGAGAAAAAAACCTCCCTGGCCTCAGCAAATGACAAGGAAAGCTTTGAAGTTTAAGATTAACACAAATAAAAGTGCAAATTAGAGGCTGCCAAGACTTCTTTCAACACCCTTTAGATATACTGGAACATCAGATATCAATATGTTCATACTTCTTATGCCAGGAATTCTTGGACTTATTTATATAACCCCTTTCATAGGCTTATTTCAAGCTTCACCTTAAAACCGTTTAGATTCTTTGACTCTGCTCTACTGAGAAATCATTTTAGAACCTCACTTTACATCTTATCGCCGACCTCCTTCAAATCTACTCGCAATTTATTTATGACCAGTTAATAATAATTTATATGGTTTTAATCTTATCCTTTAACAGAAGTATTTTTCCCCTCCAATATGTTTATAGAAAATCACTTCATCTGCTCTCAATTTCAGCTGGAGTACACTACACAGGCCATGTCTTCTCATGTTCTCTGAACTGCACTATAGCTCTCCCTGCTCTAAGCATGTTCCAAATCACATTATTTCTTCTTAGAATAGTATCTGATACGTCACACCACATATTGCTTATTAAACAATGTCACTAATATTTCTCTAAGGCTGCTAATAATACCCACTTAATCCCTTCTAGAACCTCCTTTATCATTTCCCTGCTACCTAACACTGTCAGCAGATAGTCATTCTCTAACTGACCAATTCATTCAGATTCCCTCCTTCTCCCACCACCTCCCACTGGTAAGTCCCCAGGTTATACCTAAGTTCCTAGTAGAGGCCCCGTCATGCCAGACTTTACTACTGGATTTCAATCTAGAGCAATTACTCAGAACAAGATCACCCCCTGGTTTTCACTGTTGAAYGATACAATCAATCTGTGCCTAATGACAGGTCTCACACTTCTGAATACAGCCTTGTCTAAGAAATCATTTCTCTTACTTAAAAAGACATTAAGTCATATTTTTGCCTCCAGCTCTGAATCAGAAAAAAAAAAAAAGTGCAAATTTTATGTTATTACCATTATTTATCTGTCCTTTAATAACAAGTCATGACCTCATTCTTATTAGGACTATTTGTGCACCCATATATATGTATTTACATATACTTATATATATTTAAAAAGGCCCACCACATCAACAAATACAATCCTTAACCTGAAGGTGGAACACAGTATCTGTTCAACAACTTCCCATGAAACTTAAACAGAGTGCCTCCAAATGCTATTTTAAAATTGAAATTACTGGTGAGGAAAACATGCTTTCTAGCATTAAAATGCAGTAGAAATTTAAACAATCAAAAATAAAATGCATAAAACATTTTCTAAACATTATAAAATATTGTTTTCATGTTACTGTGTTTGTAAGCAATGTCTTTTTTGTCCTTTTAAGTATTTGGGGGATTTTTAGGAAGTCATCAAAATATTCTGTATCATTCACTGAATATTAGATCAGCCACAAATTAGAAATGCCAATAAACGTTTTCATAACATTTCCAATAAAAATGAATGCAAACAGTATATCTAAGGAAAATGCTGAAACAAAAATAAAATGCCAAAAGCAACAGTTGCTTTCAAAAGTGTTACTGGGATTAATGATGTTTTTCAAYGAAAAAAATCCTTTCAAAAGCAATCAGCTCTACAAACTATTTAACAGAAATACATTTAGAACGACTGTGAACTAATCAATCAGTCTGAGTGCACAGAAAAATGACATGCTACATGATTTTGACACAGATGACGTCGCTTCATGAACAAAGTAATTCAATGTGCTTAATCCAGCAGATGAGAATGGGGGACTGGCTGCTTTTCAGTATGGTAAATGTCCAAACAAGGACTATATTCCTACGACATTTATTGAAGAGTCACTGTTAGGAAGTTCTTCATTCAGAAGTACACATGCAGAAGAACCAAATTTCCACAACTGTTATATGCATGATCTGAAAAACCTACAGTTATTTTGTACCAGACTTCCAGTGTGCCTCACATCCTCTCCTTACAAATCAGGTTCATAATACATAATTTTYTATTACTCTCAAGAGTCTTACCAAATGGGGTATGATGTTTGAATCAAAGTGGGGTGCTGAACATGTGCCAAGGAAGGCAGCAAAAGAACTACTTTATCATTTCAGCACTTCAGCCTTCTATTATGATTGCATTGGCACCTTTCCTAATGTATAAGTGAGTTTAATTTGCAGCAGTGCTATACGGAAGGTGTGCTGTACCAACCTTGAATTTTAATGTAAAACATTCTGGATAATTTTCCACACAGTATATGGAAATTAGTGAAGTTCATGCACTTGGCTGCCTCTAAATCTGAAAATGCCACAGATCTGCATGAAGAGTTGAGCAATTCTGAAAATGAATGATCGTCACATGTGGACGTAAGACATTCCTAGTGAGTTAGTGACTTCAGCTATAGGAGGTGTTTGAATCTGCAGCAAACCTGCAGCTTTTCTTTTCAAAGTCACCTAACACCCAAAGCTCAAGAGAAGAAATACAGCATAAATAAATACAAATGCAAGATTCTTCCACCTTCCCTTACTTAATTCACTGTATTTCAACATACTAATCACTGGAATATCAAGTCTTGTGGCCAATGGCTTAAATCTCACTTGCCTCTGTGAGTCCCTATATGACCTGTTTTAGCTTTGCCCTCTCTTCTTATGGAGACTAGGAGGGCCTGCAGGGGTGTGGTGGTGCATTTTTCCCCTGCTCCTAGGCCGCTTGTTGATCTCAGAAATTTCCATGAGACCTCAGCCTTGGTGTACTGAGTCTGGCGGTTGAGCGCTCCTTGACCGTATCAGAAACTCAGCATAGCTGAGGCTGGGAATGTACTCCTACTGCCTGGCCCAGGTGTCAAGTAGAACAACACTGAAACCTTGAGAATTTTTAGTAATTACCACCTGGGACTGCGGCCAGGATGGAAATTTACGGATGACTAAAGCCAACCATCTTGCGAACCTATAAACGGTGGTCCTAAGTGAGGCCCTTTGAGCTCTCCTGGACCACAGCGGGCTGCGCCTAGCATCTCCCTCTGAGCGGGACGCCTCTCAGAGCTCACGACCTTTCAAGTCTGCAATATTCGGAGGACCATCGCCAAAAGCTGATGACGGGACCTGGGCTGAACCCCCTTCACTCCCTCAAAGCTCAACCCTCGCCCGTTGAGAGAAATGCCGAGACATTTTACACAAATATTCCTTCACGGAACTCAAGGGGAATTTTTAACAGGTATACCTTTTGTGTGTATATATATATATATATTTCTGACTGTGTGTATATGTGAACTAATAGTAAGCATACTCTTACTGTAATTAAGTTGTGATTGTAGCAGACTTTACTAACACTTACTTCTTAAATATTAAATTAGTTAATGATTAACTGCTGCTAAAGTTTGTTAATGATTAGTTGATGATTAGGTGCTGTTAAAACCGTGAATGAACCCTTGACTGCTGCTAAACACATATAATCCCTAAGATATAAATCCTTAGACATAACATGATTTTCCTTTGTATGTTTCATCCATGTTGTAAGTAATAGAGTAGACCTTGCCATCGAACAAGTCGCACCTTTATAGGTCTCTATTAAAATCATTTTCTGCTAATACCTTTGACGGTGATTCTTTAAGCGGCCTCTAAACCACTCATTCGTGACAAGGGGTAAGGGAAAATTAGCACTTCAAAAGCTGTAATACAATTACATGGTTGTAATCACTCTTATTTTACAATCCTCATGCTTTTCTTTCTATCCCTCTGCCCCCATCACATTCTTCTTTACTTTGCCTACTAGACTGTCTCACTCCTCTCTATCATAGTTATGTTATCACCTATGTTACAAGATATGCGATAGCCCTATGAGGCGGAAAATACCGTAACTTAAAATGCATACAGGACCAAACTTTCTATCCTAGCACCCTAGCTCAGATCACCCTAAAGTTAACAAGAGTTAACAGGGCAGTTGACGTAATAAGAGATAATTTGCAAAACACTAGAAAGTTATGTAAAACTAAATCTTTTAGGCTTCCGTAATTAAATGATTGCACTGCATCCCAGATCAATAACTTTCCTATTGTTTCAGTCTCCAGTTGCCCTGTCAACACAGCCTCTGCCTGCACCAGATATAGTTTTGCTATGCACATTCCTTTCAAGCTGCCACACCAGCAGTTTTGCAAAACAGTTTATCTCCATAGTTTTCAATAGGCTGCAACATGTACGAAATCCATCTTGACAGTAGGCTATGTGAAAGTATCACTGATATCTCAGACTACAGTTATATCTCCAGAAATGGAATATCAGTGGAGTAGCTTGTTTCATCACTCTTAGTTCCCAAGGCAAGGCTTTTCACTAGCAACCCCCAAAACCACAACTACATGCATAGCAGAGGTACATCCCTCCTGTAATTCTTTTCATCCTAAACAAAACTCACTCCTGAAAGATGAATCATCTTGCATAGCAGATAACGGGTGTGATGCTTGAGCTGCCTTATGGTCTGTTAAGATCCAGCCTGATGGAACAGTCTTACCATTTCACAAGCACATCTTGAAATATTTCATCAGCAAAGGAAAAAAAAATAAGTTGGGGTTTTTTTTGTTGTTTGGTTTTTTTCTTCTTCTACATGGAAGAACCAGCATTTTAACAAAAGAAGCCAGCAGGAAAAGGATGGTACTGAAATATGTATATATGTCTGTATTTAAAAGAAAGCAAATGATAGGTTATCAGCTTAGATATGCCACGCTTCATCTGATCATTGCTAGATGTGAGCAATGAAAACAGAGTTAATGTTCCATAGTGAAAGCAGAAGTGACAGTAATGCCCAGGAATGGACTTTTACACAAAGAACTTACTGGAGAAGCTCAAATGTCAAGTGTAACAGAAGTTTACATCAGGTTTTTGACTTTTGCACCATGCTTCTTTTTTTTCTATCCATACAAACATACACAGTAACACAATTTACAATCTGGTTTTAGCTTAGCACTTCACTTTTAGTGATAATCTGTACAGTGAATCAGCAGGATCCCCAATGTGTGTGAAAACTCCTTGAAGTTGGAGAAAATAATTGTTATTCTGTCACCTTCATGGGCAGCACGTGCCTCGAGGATGGACAGATCATAGCACAGGCAAAATTCAATTGGACCTGACATTTGTTACTGCTACTGCCTGAACTAGAAATGGGGTAAGTTCCAAAATAGTTTTTTAGCCTTTGCCTACTCGCTGCTGGAAGGGAATTGGTATTTAAAGCTTCAGTGGATCCCTGCAGCAAAGACCTTACTCAGTTTCCCCAAACGTTTCATAGGCATTACCCAGCCCCTCCCATCTGCCCTAATGCATTGTGTTTCTTTACCGGACGCATCAACATATTTAAAAAAAACCTGGAAATTGTAAACAACATGGTGGATCATAATACAGAATATATATCTGGAAGCAAACATGTTTTCAGAATGAAACTAGAAAGAAAAAAAAACAAAATCAGGATTCTCCATAAGCTGAATTACACCTTTGTACCACACACAACTGTGTAACTGTGGCTAGGTTGGTGGGCTTGCAGACTGTAAGATATAGCAGAATTTAATCCTTTGTTTATAAATTCCTATGACCTATTAGAAATCACAGGCCTGATTTTCAGAGATACTGAGCCTGTCTCTTCCATTTACTTTACCTGGAGATGTGTGTGCTCTGTCAACTTTCCTGAAAATCAAAACCCAGTAACTTTACATGATCTTAATGGCCAGATTCTCAGCCTTCAAAGGAGCTACACTGATTTATATCGGCTGAGACTACATCTCTCATGCTGTGTTTCTGGGTATTACAGCCTCTCTGCTTACACTAAAACAGTTAGAAGTAATATAAATAAGAAAGATAGAGATAAGAGAGATAAATGAGATAAATTAGACAATAAGAAAAAAAAAAAAGATGTTATTTCCAAGCTCTGTCTTGAGGCAAGGCTTTATAAAGTTGGTGAAAAATAAAGTAAAGCAAACCCAGGGTATTACTATATTATAACGTATCTTGTTCTGGCAAGGACTTCTTTGCAAAGCTCAAACTGTAAATGTGCAGCAAGTGTAAATCATTCTTTCATTTTATAGACAAGAACTAAAGTAAAAGGGCTGCCTTCTGACAGATCTCGGGACCTATGACTATGATATAACCATTAAGTCATTTGTTTATAACAGAACATAACATACAAAATCACTTTTCCTGAAAGATGACTGTACTTATCATTGGGGAAAAAAAAAAAAAAAAAAAAAAAAAAAGAAATCACAATGTTTGATAAATAAATTATTTATCTCTAAATTCTTTTACCTATCAGAGCGTCCCTGTGATACATGGCACTAGTGGCACATCACTGACTTCAGTTTGGTACGCGCATCTATCTAAATGCCATCCAAGCACTTGAACCCTTCTTCCTATAATTACGAACAGCCCTGAAGAGATCAGAGGTAGCTCCTTTCCCTGCTCCCAGATGTAAGGAGTGGATGGGACTGGAAGCACCTCCCTTTCCAAGGAAAGCAAAAAGAAAAAGCATTGCTTTTGCTTACAGCTTCCCTGTTAACTCATGTATAATTAACAGGCTTCTGCCACTGTCTGCACCACACAACTTGAGACTTTGGAAAGGATTGTTTGGTAGACACTAGGAGCGCTTCTAGGCAATATTATTTGCTATTACGTGTATGTTTGTGAAGAGATGGGAGGTGCTGTTGACAATGACACTTTGAGGTCACATGGGACACAGGCTGCCCGTCTGCAGGGGAGTGAGATGGGGAGCCTCTGCCTTGTTCCACTCCAATCCTTGCCACTCAGTACTCTGATGTGCATGGTACATGTCCTGTCAAGAGCACGAGAGCTGGCCACCACTATAAAATGAACTGCTGGAAAGTTCAGTGCTGGTATTTGCTGCTTTCTATCACAGGACTGCTCCCATAGACTCCTTTCCATCCTCTCCGGAAGCTAGTGCTGCTGCCTTCTCCATTTGCCTTTGGCAGCCTGCCACCTCCAACTCCTTCTTACTTCCTGGTTTCCAAATGCAGCCAACCTGACCGCATACAAGCCGAGTGCATGACRTTCAAAGCCTTTGCACTGAACTCCTCAGTTTCTTGATCTAGACACACAGATTTGCAGACTGGCAGTGAACGGAATCAGCTAAAACAGCTATACTGTATCACATAATTTATTACTTGAGTTTATGATACTAAAATACCAGATTTTTGAAGGTCACTGTTCATGTAAATATTTGTAACATTCAGCCAATTTACCCAAGAAGAATGTTTTCCTGTCTCACAAGGCTTGATCATACATACCAATTTTTGCCTTTTGAGTTACATATGTTATCGGTACTTAGTAGCTTTACTTTTTGGCCTATGAACATTTGTCTCAGAACTATATAGCGTGTGGAAATAATGAAGATTGTCCTTTGGATATCTACAGAGGTTTTCCAGCATCCAGTAATGAGGTGACATGATCGAATGATTGCAACAGACTATTAGGACATGCAATTTTGATGCAATGTACTTTGATCTCAAACTGATAGTTTGGGAAATTCCCCACAGTATCACGAGGGATGCTATTCTGTACACATGACCATCTACAAAAGTCATTCCTCCATTTGTAAGAATTTTACAACCCCCAAAAAATAAGGCATTGAATTCTAGAAATATGAAGTTTCAGTTGTGTAGGCTGGAATTCTTAATCCCAGTTCAGATTTATTCTTGCTTCTGGAAATGAGACAGATGCAGACACAAACTCCTGTCAAAGCTATCCCAGGAAAAGCTGTTTCTCCTGCACTTCAGAATATGAGTGTGTTTGTGTATTGATGTAAGATTTGTTTTCATTGGTCAGACATTCACTTACTCCACTAGATTGGTTCTGCACGGGCACAGAGGAGCTGTGTGTGGCAATGACACATGGAGCTCCTCTGTACAAAGAACGCTTTTAGACTGGGTATCGATGTTTCACTGAACGAGAAAGAGAGGATGTAGAGTTTTATGTTTTCCCTCACTTTATAATCCTTATCAGCAGAATAAATCTCACTTTGTCAAGTCTGTAGAACTCTTTCCCCTTAACTGTAAAGAAAGATGATACAGAATTAGAAGAATTCCATGTCCGACTAACCAACTCTGGATTCTCTCATCTTTTTGCTGCTAGACCTATTTCTCTCTCTCATCCATGAAGAGTGAATGAGAGTCCTCAACTTTCAGAGAGGTACCTACCTCAACTTCCTGACAGACACACTCTGTATTGCCCAGCTCCTCTAGAAATGCTGGTTGTTACAGATTTTAGTTTCCAGTGACCACTCTTCCCACTAGCTTCTGAAATTATCTTCAAATAATATGAGTAACCAATAGCTAGACATCAGAATCCTTTTACTTCTTCACTATGCAGATCCTATACCTGCTATCATCCACCACCAATATCCCTGCATCACTTATTTAACACCTAGCTTCTAGGCATGTCCAATCTCCCTTCATTTTCCCATTTAATCTGATTTCACTCCCCTGCAGTGCATGCTTATATTCAGAAGCATTTAAATTGGCTGAATCAACTCAGCTGATTTCTATTGGGTACCACCTATCTAATTTACCTCACACAGCCATAAAATGAAATGATTCTGTGTTTTAACTACATAAACAAAAACAAAACAAAACAAAAAATCCACAAGCATTAAAATATATTTTCAGTCCAGTTCCTTCAGTATTCTATAAATAGAAAGTTGTTTTTTTTTTTCATATGCCAGATGAAATGATAAAACTACTTGTTAAAGGGTTTAAMAATTTTGTTTCCACGCTAAAGACTTTAGAACTAAATTCGTCTCAGAAATTACTTAACCCTTTTTAGGTCTGCAAAGCTAGCAATTTTAACAACTTSAATCTACAGACTTGAGAAGATATCTATTCTCAGCACGGGTATACATATAGCCATGTGAGTCTTACCAGTTGGTCTTTAGTACTGTTTCAGTTGATGATTCATTTATTCTGTAGGTAGAAATAAGTATAGCTAATGAGATCACAGAAACCTTCTGACAGCTTTGATGTGAATACAATCCCTATATTAAGAGCAGTGTGTGGAGGAGTAAAGGGGGGGATGTTCTCACTTATTTGAAATAAGTTTGGTGGATCTCAGCACAGTGCATAGCAGAGTGATGTTCAGAAAAATCACTGTCAACAGTCAAACTAAAACTGGCACCATTCTTGGCAATAGTAGCAAAAATTAATGATTAAATGGGCACAGTAAGATCAGAACAGGCCTGCAATGCATTTGCTGAAGGGAAAGTGTCCTGGGAAACAATGTCAATCCCATCTGTGCAATGAAACCATGGTCAAGCCAACATTTTTAATTGCAAAGAATTTTAGTTTTTAAAATGTATGGAGTAAATTTAATTTACATTTTTAATTACAAACATTTGTAATTACAAATAATTTTAGTTTTTAAAATGTATGGAGTAAATTTTCAGATGGCTTAAATCTGTGCTGCTCTATTGACTTCAGGAAAGCTATGCTAATTTTCAGAAGCTGAAAATTCACCTCTAGTTTTTCAAAACTTCTCATTATATTCCTTAAAAAGCCATTGTAGTTATCTATCACCTTAACTTTTTATTTGTTCCTGTATGGCTATGCCAATTGTATGGCATTTTTCCCTCAGAGCAGGCAATAGGAAGGATTCCACTGAGCAAATTGAGATGCAAGTGGGTAATGAATTTTGCTTGGGTCACCTGCAATGGGATTTCTTTCACCTGACTTTAGCTATCTAAAAGCCAGACAGCTGGTCTAAACTACATACGTAGGCAGCCTTTACACTTATTTGGCAAGCACAGGTACCTCTCCAGAAGGCCATTAAATCCATCAAAGCCACTATTTCTCTCCTGTCCACAGAAAGCACCCAGGCAGCAAAGCTATCATGGTGTGGGTGCTGCTGAGCAATACACATATCTGTGGAAGGAGCTGTGAAGCTAACATCACAGGGTTGCTCAGGAGTCCAGTTGCATCTCCAGGCTGAGCCCCATCACTTAACAGGGAACTGAGAAGTCCCTAAGAAGCTGTTATAATCTTCCACCTATGAACTACTCTTCTAATGCTAGTTTTCCGAGGTATGCAGTATACGTCTTGCAGTTCTCAGCCATATGAAGATTTTGGCACTGTAGGTCACAGGATCAGAAAACTTGTGATCCCTGTTATAGAATAAGTGAGTTATTCAAAACATATGTTTTATGTTACCACTATCTTCCACCACAAAATAACTGAGCAGCACTACTGCTGCATGGAAACTCCTCCTTGTATCTGAAGGCAAAGGAGGCTAAAGGTAGAAAAAGTATTACATAGTTTTATTCTCCACACTCTTCAAATAAAACCAGTAACAACATGAACATTTTAATGTGATGCAAACCTTTTGTAAATCAAGTAGCATTAAAGCAATTTTCCTTCTCAAAGCTGATCACCCTTCCATCTTTCTACAGAGCAGCATTGGAGAAAGGGGAGAAATTACTTTTTCTTGTGTGCAGAATCTAGGAGTTTCTAAAATCATCATTCATTTTTCTTTATCTGTACACAGGAACAATAAGTCAAAAATACTTTACATCAGCAGCATGAACCTGGGAGGAAGAAACCTTCTAAGCTCTCTCTGAAATGACAGAAATGGGAATAGGACTGAAGACACCTTGGGCAAATGAAACAGACAGACTGATCAGCCCCAGACAAGATGCTATTACACTTGTCTCCCCCTTCCTTACATTTGGATCCACTTTGACAGCATGACATCTAAAAGCTATTACCACAGTCTGCACCATAACAAAACTTGCAGTTTTGTCCTCTTCCTCTCATGCTTTGGCTTTTCATTTAGAACACCCTGATTCCCTATTATTCTAAATATAGGAACCTTTCACTGTCAATGAATTGCATAAAAATTCAGTGAAACTTGGCTAAACTTGGCCTGGATAGGGGATCTGACCTGCATTTATGAAAAGAAAAAAAAAAAAGAAAAAAAAAAAGGCAAACCCCACAGTTTTAGGGAACTGTAATGGTGTTATATCTTGCATTCATGTGACTTGCAAAGATGTAAAAGCATTGAGGAAGTACAGGTTGTTTATTAAGCTAAATGTACGGGTTCCATAAAGCCAATCCTTAATTTACATCTATACAATGTTTACATATCTAACATATAAGGGCATGCAAATGCAAAAGCTGACAGAAACCATTCCTTTCTTCCTCATGATCATACCTGCTTGTTACTCTGAAAGGAGTGCTAACATTAAAAAACTGCTTCATGTGCACACAGCCCCCAGTAATTACACTCAGTTTCACAATCAGTCCTTATTTCCTTGTATCACTGGAGGCTAGAGGATTGAAGGCATTCTAATTCAATGAGAGGGCAGTTTCTCAAAGCACTAAAAAGATAATAAATACGGAATACTGACTTGGCTCCACCTGGAGAATTGCTGTAAGATGCTTACTTTTCTAATCTGCCTGAGTAATTCCTGAAGTGAAACTCTACTGGAAGGAAGTATAGTGCTAATTCAACAAAATCCCTTTCAACAATGAACTAACATGCCTCTGGTCAAATCTTATTCTTCATTTTTCCTACTTTTCCCAGTTTAGCTCAAGCTGACTGTGCTTTAACCAGTCTCAAAAACCTCAAAGAATTCAGTGAAACAAGCTATGAGTAGTCAAAGAATTACCTCCCTGCCCTGCCTCAGTCTCAAGCATTTAATGGATTAACGAGGCTAARCAGCAAAGGACAAAGACTGCTGCAAGGGTGTTCCTTGCAAATCAGCAGACCTGGTTTGATGTGGCACAACCTGAAGATAGTGCTGCTAGAAAGGGTCTTCCCCTAAAAACAAACAAACAAAAAATACAAGTCTAYTGATTCTTTGAGCTCTGTGTGAATCTGCCAATAAATATGCCATTTAGTGTTACATACCATTTGGTATCAAATCACATTTTCAAAACATCAGAGCATTTACTCTGAACCTAAAAATCGTTCTTCTCCTTACAAACTGAAATCAAGTTTTAGCTGTTAGAAGTTAGTAAACTCTAGGTATAGACGTTCCCACAAATTAATGTCTCCTAGTGTAAAAAATATAGTATTTTAAAGAGCAGAAGAACTAACAAACAAAAAAAACAAAAAAAACACCCCATCCCAATCACAAGTAAATAACAAAATGGAGAAAATGTTAACAAGCCAGAGTTATTTCTTCTAAATACGCATTTAGAATCAATACCAAAAGAGGAAAGATTTTCTTCATGGCAAAGAGGAGTTTCACAAACTACAGTCTCCACCTGACCTCAGGAAGTGCCTGCACATCAGGAGCTGAACTAAGTCCACACACTCTCTTCATAAAACACATACATCTGGTGCAAAGGACAGATGACAAGGAGAACAAGGAGCTGGATGTTGTATCATCAAATGAGAGTGAATACAGTGTTGCATTTGACAAAACCACAGTTAAATGACTTGCCCTCATTCTTCTCTCCCCTTTGCTATTTTGCTTTTTTATTGTTCAGTTATATAAAGTGTGCACTTTACTAGACCTATAGCCTTGTATAATTGCTGGAATAATCTCATGAGTGATCTTCCCAGTCATATTGGCAGTATTCCAGAAAAAGCACTATAGTAAACACTATGGTTTTAGCTTCCCTATTTATTTTTACAAACCTGTTTACAAAGCTAAACTTCTTACAGCCCAAATCTGTAAGGCTACAAGCATCTGAGAATTTCCTGCTAATGCAATTGCTAAAGAATTATAGACTCATCTAATGCTATAAACTATTGCTAATACAGAATCCTAACCATACTGAGTTAGAAGTAACTCTCATTTGCTAAGGAATAGAAGGAAACAGATTAATAGTAACTCTAAAGTATAATACAGCACTGTATTTAGATAATAGCAGGAAATAGAAAATTATATTCTTAGGGTTTCTCAAGTAATCTGGTGACAGATTGTTTAGACATAGAAAGTGTAGTGGATTAAAATCTTACATCTGGAAACAGGACAAAGATTAGTGGATAATAAAATATTTCTATAAAGTTAGAGTTCAGTATTTTTACAGACATACAGAACTCACTGGATTTAATTCAGTAATTTGTTATTTTGTTATTCAATTTGTTGTTGTTATCTATCTGTCTACTAAAAAACCCTGTAACTTTCATGTATGCTGATTCCCATAATGCTAAAATTCATCATAAAGCCTGATCTGAATGGATGGATGAGTTATACTGGAATATTGATAAACTGTATAGACAGATTCTATTTTGAAAGGAAAGTATTGATAAGCTTATCTATCATGGAGTCATCAAATTCCCCAAATTAAGGCAGTCTGCACAGTTTATATAAAAATTAGAAATACAAAAATGTCCATCAGCAACAATGAAGAATAATACTGATACTAATTCTGATGACAGCCATGGTAACAAGTTGTTCCCATAGTGCAGATGCAAATGAGAGCTGTATTGTGCTAGCTTTTTTACAAATACAGATGAACTGGGTGCTAAATGCTGAGGAACAACAACACAGCAATATGGCAAACAAAGAGCAAGAGGCTACTGATCTAGAGAAGTGTTGATCTCAGTACACCAGCAGTTTGCACACAATAGAAAACGATTACAGGTACCATGAAAAGAAAAGCTGTAAAGAGAGCTTTTAAAGAAGTCAGCTCTGAAGACATTTGTGAGGAACTCATTGCAAGCATAAAGGTTGGTTTGGGAGAAAAAAATTCCAAGAAGCAACCTCATGCTAACAAAAAAGGTGTATTTTCAGAAGTAGTGAATTATAATTGGTAAGGCAGGGGTAAACAGTTTCAAGCACAGACAAGCTGATGTTTAACAGAGAGACAGAATACAGTAAATGAACTCCAAATAAAGGTGCATATGGCAAATCAAATAATTTGCCAGCTTTATTATCACATGCATTCTTCAAAATAAATTTTTGTTCTGGAAATCTCTGCATACCACAAACATGAACAGGAGCATTCTCATATTTCTCTATATAAATGCATGGGCTACACATCAATTAATATGTATATTTCCAAAATCAATTACAATACAGAAGTAAATAAGTTAATAGGTCACTAAGTGTTACACCAGCAAAGATGGTAATTGAAAATCTGTATTTCTCCATGTACAGAATAGTTAATGGTCGTGCTGACTTCTGCTATACTTTCTTCTGCCTACGTGTCTTAACACTTACCCTGTTGCATCAACAACATGACTTTATTTCCATTCCTACCTTCTGAACATACTCCTAAAAGCTAAGTGCATGCCAGTTGTACTTAGAGATAACTTGTTCATAAAAATAACTTTTGCCATATGAACATCCATCATTCAGAACCTGGAGTGATCACCACTGCCATTTTTAAAAAAAACAGAATTACTTTTCATAATTCTTTGTATGAAATGAAAAGGATAATCCAGAAGGAAAAAGGTAAGCTTCTGGTTACTGGATAGTTCAATCAATGATTTGTAACACAGAACATTCTTAAACATATGCTCATTTAAAATATACATTTCCAGAAATATATTTTATCCATAGCACTATCCATATATGAAAATACAGGAACTGAACTACTGGAATTCTTAGTGCCTTAGCTTCTACTGACTTTGAATTTGCAGGAAATCAACAGTGCTGGAAATCAGGTCAATGGCTCAAAAGCATAACCTCCCGAAACTAATATATCCTCCTAGAAGAAGCAACCATTGGCTCAAGCTAGGAAGTTCTTTCTCTACTTCACTCAAAAGCCCTTATGTTCCGTGATCCAAATGGAATCCTTTTTTACAGTTAAAGAAATACATGACCCTACTGAGGTTTTACTGACCCAATAGGCTCTAAAAAAATCCCTGATGATTTCTTGGCATTTGCTATCACTTGTGACCTTTATTTTCTAAGAAGAATTATTATTACCTCCTTGCACTGTACATTTCCCTACAGGATATCACCAGCCATATGTCAGCCTTACTCAGGGGGTTCTCATATACAGCTCGAAAAATTCTTCACATACTTCTAGTGTTCACTGAAAATTATGTACCATTTATTTCTGCAGTAATTCCTAGTTTTTTTCAATTAAATGTAGAGTTCTAACATGCAGTTAAGCACACACTAACTTATATAAAATACAGAGACTTGCTGGTATCAGTAATTTAAGAGTGCTTAATTTTCATTAAATCACACATATTAAGCCAGATATGTGAATCAAGACAGTAAAAGATAATATTTTTAAAGACCTTTCTAGCCTTGCTACTAATCATTTCATTATATACCATTTTGTGTGATGTTCCTATGATAATGCACTTAACCAGGAACCTTTGATCTTCACTCCCCCCTGCACTTTGCTCATTGATTCATCTTCACAGTCTATACTTCTGTCTCATAAGCCACTGCAGAGCCTCATATTCTTTATTTTATTTCAGTAATCCTCACCCTCTGTCCCATGATGTGGGAAATATTCACTCCTGAATCTCTAAGTTTTGATATCCTATAATTTTGCAGAGTTGGAAATGTGAAGCATTATGGAAGAAGAGAGAGAAGAAATAAAAAAGATAAACAGACAAAAGAGAAAAAAGAATTTATCAATTCCAAGTGATTTATCAAGGATCTAAAATGCCAAAACATCTATAAGCAGACAGATAAGAGGAACAATATTCGTAAGATTATTTCGCTACTTGATGTGTTACATTCCAAGGTGGGGCTGAGTATCTTATCTTTGTTGAATCACATGGCTAACTTTTTTGTTCTTTTTTTGAAAGTGTGCTGAGAGAGTTGTAAATGAAAGAAATGGGATATTATTAAGAATTGTAAAAGTTCTTAACTTATATCAGTATATTCAGTAGCTTTAGCAGTACTGATCATTTTCCCAAGCAATGTTATTTGTTTCCCAGCAATTGCAAACTTGAAAGCATTCTTCCATAATAACAGTGTCATATCCTTCCACAGGGAATTTAAACTGTAGGAGATTTTCAGTGCAACGTTTGATCAGCACCATAATGATGTAGCTTCATGTGGAAACTACCTGTGGTGGCAGTAGGAAGGGTGAAGAGAAACAGTCATTTGAGTCACAAAGTTGTTTGCTTAGACAGCAAGGCAATATAGTCCGCACCTTGAATCAGAAGTAGAGCTGTGCCTGAACTTCCTATGCCTCAGGGAAGACACAATACTCTCAGATTTATGCTAAATATTTCAAACACGCTGTGGGAAACGAGACAAATGCTTCTTATGTATTTCAACGGGAATTGTGCTCAAATGCTCACATTTTCTTTGAGCACACACTAAAAATAGAATCAGGGTTATATAGAAAATAAGATGGATGAAAAATACTGATGCTTACAAAATTTCTGTCATTCTAATTATTTTCTTCTGAAAGAATTAATTTTAGTATTTATAAGACACCCTTTAATCCAACATATTTTTACATATTGAGAGGCATTTCTGTCATCTTCTAGACACAATTCTTATAGCCATATTTTTAATCTAAAAGTGATATGAAGTTCAAAATTCAAATACCCTGGAACACTATCAGAATTTCTCTGCTTTCAGGTTTCATTACAGTTCAAACACAGGCCAAGTTTTCCAGAGATTTTCAAACCATATTGAGAAACACGGATTCAGTGGCAAATGACATCTCTGAAAAGGAATAAAACTCATGGGGAAAAGTTTAAACCATAAGTATATGATGTCTTGTGACCAGGGTAAAATATTACAGTTCTGGCAACACTTCTACTTGCTTGGATTAAGCACTTCAAAGTGTTACTAAGAAAGTGCAAATTCAAGAGAACATAATCCTGCAAACATTTCAGTGAAGTGTGCAAGTAAAAGCAGTGAGCTAGCCCCCAAATAGAAAGCAGCTCCGTCTTTCTGCAGCTGAACAGTAAGAAGCAGTTGTCATCAGCTACTGGCTGAGTTTATATTATCTGCCAAACTACCTTTACCTGTTGACAGCAGGTCAGTTCCTTGAGGACTAACTCTAAGCACTTCCAGCCAGTTCTTCATCATTCTGGAATAACAACTGTTTCTCTTGAATGTCACATAAAAACTCCTTAATCTAAAAGGGTTTCAAATATTTTTAGATATATTTGCTCTAGCTTTTCGCTTTTGATGTTTGGACTTCGGTCCTTTGCTGTGCCCTCCCCCATTAGTCTCACAGCAATTAGTCTCTTCCAGCTTCTAAGTCTGAGAAGTTAAAGAGTACCAATATTCTAACATCAAAGTTTTTAACATTTCTCACCTAAGAATAGAAGCTGTTGCTAAAACAGTCTTTTAAATTTCATTGGTCAGTTAGGCCACCATTTCAAAGATTTTTCAAACATCAGTCTTTAAAGTATAGCACATTCATGATCAATCTGATCCTTCTGGGGCATGTTAAAGCTTACCTACAATATTTTTTCATTATTTTATTGCAGTGGATTTTGAGGACTATACTACCTGGATTACAAAGTCATTAAGTATTGAGCCGTTACTTTCAACTGATGTGTGGTACTTAAAGCCTGCAGAAGCTGCAAGCATAATACCTGCTTTTCTCACAGTGCATTGGTTCTCATCCTGCTCCTTGGGAAAAGCGCCAAGGAAATTTTGCTGATCCAGATGACAAAGTCTGAGAGGACACAGGTTCAGCAGGTCCAATTCATTACCAAAGCTGAGTATGAAATTTTGAAAAGAAATGCTATTGACGTGATATGTTCATATCAGCCACTGTTGGTGGTTCATAACAAGGGTTATTTGGAATGTTTGCCTTCTCTCAAAAAAGGTTAGTTGTCCAGACTTTGTGGTACAATGCAGAATTTGATGCATAAGAGCAAAATGCCTGAGGCACATCGATTTATCTTCTCAGGTGATGGAAGAGAAAGATATAGCTCAGCCTAAAGGCTTTCTGAGACATGTTTGAAAAGATTTGCTCCATTGAAAACAAATTTTAGATGGGCCAACTCTTTCAGAAGGGAGCTGCTTTTTACATAAGTCCCTTCCTGTTCAAAAGATATGAAAATTTTCAAGTTTCAAACCTTCCATTTCATCAAGTTACACCAGCTGAAGTAGATAAAGATACTTTTTATTGTTAAGGCTTTTATGAAGGAATTTGATTAAAAATCCTTACTGCTAAAGTACGGGTAATGCACCTGAACATTTTTTGCATTAAAAACTGTCACAAACTCCAATTTTTGTTTCCATTACAACAAAACTTGTTTAAACACTATGATATTATTTAAAGTTAAGCCACCCATGAAAAAAATGGCAACACCGTAACAAGTGTATTTATTGCATACTAATTTAAATGCTATAGTTTTGTCCAATTTATGTCCCATATTAGATAATAAGGTTTTGTTGATCCTGAAAAACCTGCAAACCTACCATTTGAGCAGAAGGGGAAAAAAAATGTTAACTGCTGTAATACATCCCTGCATCATCATGACAAGCTGTGGTGGGTTGGCCCTGGCTGGATGCCAGGTGCCCACCAAAGCCGCTCTATCACTCCCCCTCCTCAACTGGACAAGGGAGAGAAAATATTAACAAAAGGCTCGTGGGTCGAGATAAGGACAGGGAGAGATCACTCAACAATTACCGTCACGGGCAAAACAGATTCAACTTGGCGAAATTACTTTAATTTATTACCAATCAAATCAGAGTAAGATAATGAGAAATAAAAACTAAATCTTAAAACACCTTCTGCCCACCCCTCCCTTCTTCCCAGGCTCAACTTCACTCCCGATTTCTCTACCTCCTCCCCGCCAGCGGCGCAGGGGGATGGGGAATGGGGGTTGTGCTCAGTTCATCATATGTTGTCTCTGCCGCTCCTTCCTCTTCAGGGGGAGGACTCCCCACACTCTTCCCCTGCTCCAGCGTGGGGTCCCTCCCACGGGAGATAGTTCTCCACAAACTTCTCCAACATGGGTCCTTCTCACAGGCTGCAGTTTTTCACAAACTGCTCCAGCGTGGGTCCTTTCCACGGGGTGCAGCCCTTCAGGAACAGACTGCTCCAATGTGGGTCCCCCACGGGGTCACAAGTCCTGCCAGCAAACCTACTCCAGCATGGGCTCCTCTCTCCATGGGGTCACAGGTCCTGCCAGGACCCTGCTCCTGTGCAGGCTTCCCATGGGGTCACAGCCTCCTTCAGATGCATCTACCTGCTCCAGCGTGGGGTCCTCCACGGGCTGCAGGTGGATATCTGCTCCACTGTGGATGTCCATGGGCTGCAGGGGGACAGCCTGCCTTGCCATGGTCTTCACCACGGGCTGCAGGGGAATCTCTGCTCCGGCGCCTGGAGCACCTCCTCCCCCCTCCTTCTTCACTGACCTTGGTGTCTGCAGAGTTGTTTCTCCCACATCTTCTCACTCCTCTCTTGTCACTGCTGCTGGTGTTGCGCAGGATTTTTTTTTTCCCCTTTTTAAATACATTATCTTAGAGATGCCACCACCATTGCTGATTGGCTCAGCATTGCCCAGCGGTGGGTCCATCTTGGAGCTGGTGGCATTGGCTCTATCAGACATAGGGGAAGCTTCTAGCAGCTTCTCACAGAAGCCACCCCTGTAGCCCGCTCCCCCTACCAAAACCTTGCCACACAAACCCAATACACAAGCCTGGGAATTTCTCATTTTATTCAGAAGATAATAGTATGGGTAGATAGATGATATAAACACCATATATGCCATTTGTGCTTCCTCAAGCAATGTAAAAACCATATCTTTCAAGCAGACGTTTATGGAATGTTAATTCATACATAACAATTCTCTTCTGCAGTATAAGAAAGCAATCCTAAAATGTATTTTTAAAAATATTTCTCTAAGACTGACAATGGTACTATCTGTACCCAGACATACAATTTGAGGAATTTATATATTAGCCAAAAAAATTCCTGATACGACCTGACAGTAAATAGTATGCAAAAAAACCCCTGAAGCTGTAAGACATATATAAATAAATGAGCAGAATTCCACCCAGCAGGTGGTACACAGATTGGAGATGGAAATTCTCAAAGACAAGTGGCAGTAATAGAATAAATACCTATAGTACAAAGTTAGTTTTAAYTCTTTTTTCCTAAGGGGAAGAGAAGGAAAGACTAAATATCAAATCAGACAATTCTACATCCATCATGTTTTCACATTTATTAGATCTAGAAATTAATTGAGAATTTCTGGCTTTCTTCAATTTGCCTCTAAATTAATACTAATCAATGCAAATTTATTCAAATTTAGCATATCACCATCTTTGAAAGTTCTCCAATTGTATTGCATCAACACACCAAAAACTTTCATAAAACACCTCCCAGCAGTCTCCAAAACACATGACATTCATCATTGCCCATTAATTACTAATAGCGTTATCACAGAATATAGCAACTTTCTACTATAAGGCATACTAAGAACTGCTCTTCAGTAAAATCATTTTCTATGTATTTGAAAAGTACCAAAAAGAAAACAAATTATTCTTTAGAAGAAAATAATGCTCTTCCCTGATTTACACAGATTGCTTTGGGGGGGGGGGAAGATAATTGAAAAAAAAACTTAGGTTCTTATAATATCATTATTTCTATTTTTGTCAGGTTTTTATCTGGAAAGCTTTTGTTAAGACCTGGATGGTTGTGGAACTCAGAACTCAAAATAATTCTCACTTAACAGCATACTCACATGTAGGAAAAAATCTCAGAAAACTCTAGTACAAGGGAAAACATAATTAGAACTGATGCTTCACCACCAAAAGGTTTCAAAATCCATTTAATTATTTGAAAAGTGAAAATGTAAAATGCCCATTCCAGTGCTGGTAGACATCAGAATTCACTTTTCACAACCATGACTGTACAAAGAAGTGAAAAATCAGACCCACAGTACTGAAAGATCTTCTGTACCCTAAATTTCTCTCATGATTCAGTATTCCTCTGTACAAATACAAAATAAAATACTGTGCTCACATCAACATACTTTGATGTTCTAATAAAAGACTCCATGCTTACTGCCCCCCACATCCCTTGGACTGCATGCAGACTTTTCGAATATTAATGAATAATACTTATGCTTCCTAAATAATATAATCAACTTAAGAATAAAATGTCATCTATTGCTTTGACTATGTTTAATGTTAGTTCCTGTGATTTTTACAAACTCTGGTAGAGTGCCCTGTCTGCTATAGGGATGCCTGAGCTACTACTATCCTGACATACTATATTTAGGAGTATATTTCTGATATTAACATGATAAAAAGGAAGAAGGCTGTGGTTTTTTAAAATTCATTCTATGTTGCTAGAAGTTTTCTCTCTTTAGCTTAGAGCTCAACAGCATCCATCCTTGGCTTCATTTAATTGCTTTATGAAGCTGCAAAAGTCAGAAAGAAGAAGAAAGCATACAAGAATTTTCCAAATGCTTTCTTCATTATTGATGCAACTGGCATCCAGATCCTGAATATGCTTTAAGCACAAACAACCATGACTACAAGACTGACATAGATGAGTCCTAAGAAATCCATTCCCTATAATTTACTTCTGCTACCAATGGAGAGCCTATAGTTACCAATTTAAAAGTCAGTTTGAGATCTGTCCTAAAAATTGATCACCAATCACTCCTTTAAACACTTTTTTTCTTATACAATCATATGTGATTATATGAAAAGGTACAGATGAACAGCCAAGAATAAAGTTTGGAAAGAAGATAACAGCAGACCTTAGTAGACACACAATATTAATGAATGAAAGAATGGAAGGAAAGTGATTTTCAGTTTACCTGTCTTCAGTAATTCATGGTACAGTTAATTATCCTTCATGCCAAAGTGTAGTGTATTTATTTTCTCAAATGGTATGCCGTATCTTAGGATATTTCCATATTAACAATCTCCATTGCACATTCCTTTTTTCTGACAATCTGTGTGCATTGGGGGGGGAAAAGATAACATTTTATGATGTGGTGTGTCTCATGCTGACAGAGCACCAGATTATAATGTGCTTTACCATGAACATATTTAGAAATCTCATGATTAATTATTAAATAGAAACACCTCTGAAGTACAAGTACTTAACATTTCTTAGGCAGACCATCTAAAACATACACTTTATAAACACAGAAAATAAAAGAGAATTCATCTGGTTTTGACTAGAGGTTATATTCTGTTCTGCTTATCTTCATCAACAAAAATATTAATAATAATGTGGAACTTTTTCTTGAGACACCACAGAGTGGGTAGTCTATACTACAGCCATTGTCCCATTTACCAGACAAAATATCCGCATGCTGTAGTGCCACTTCATACCATGACTCAATGACACAGAAAAATCATCATCCTTTTCTGAACTGCATACACTGAAATGCAGCTAGTTATTTTGTTGTGGGTTAGGGTTTTTTTCAACGTTTATAGCATTTTATAGCATTTGGCAGGAACTGTACATTCAACAATGCCAAATGTACAATGCTAGGGAGCACCTGTGAACCTGGGTATTCTTTGTGCAGAAACTGTCTCTGACATAGTAGAGCTATTTCCTGATATGAATTAAAAGCCAGGTATCCCCATGACATACATAAATCTTCTCTACTAACTGCAGATCTGAACAATTTTTTTTTTATCCCCTGGGACAACCTTTTCATCAGTCTGCTTCCATTGAGATTTTATATATGTGTGACAGTCGTTAATGGCTACTTATATATTTTATTCCTCTGAAACTACTTCATGTTATTCCACTGAAGAACACCAAAATTCTAAGGCAGTTGTGTACTATGTTAACCTACGTTAATTTTGCACATGATGCAGCTGTTCAAATACCTGGAAATGTAATTTCTCTTTTGAAGTAAAAAACATCTGGTAGTAAATACAATGGTGGTCCCTAATTAATCAACAGATTACAGATGTATGGTATCTGACAAGTTCATGCCAAAACCTAAATACTTCCATAGAAAATATGGTTAGTATAAGTCACTTCAATTCCAGAAGGCTCATTTCTTCTATGCTAGAAGGCAATGTGTGAAGGAAAACTCAGGGAGAAAAATGTGGTAACATTCCTTTGTAACTAATACTGAGCTTAATTTGAGATATTGTAATATTTGCAGTTTCTCTTTGAATTTCAGAAATTACAACAGTGCACATCACTAGCCATTGTGTATTATATCTCATCAGTTTTATATAATACTTCTGAATAACTGAAAATTATGTATCTAGTTAATACGCAGTATGGAAATACAAGGAATTTTTTTATCACATCAGTCATGTTTTCTTCAAACATTGATTTTCTATCCTGAAGATATATTATCACCTGCTTTTATTAACTTATTGTGATCCAGTGGATTTATTAATTAGCTGTAATTAAATTATTCTATTGTCAGCTTCTTGTCTCTGCTGACTGCTTTCTATGTATAGAAGAAAAAATAGCTTCAGGATTTAGAAAAGCAATAAACCATTATTTAAAACTTAACTGGAGGGATCTAATAGTTTCTTACGATCAGGAAGAATTTCCATTTGGGCACAGATATTAAAAATAAATATATTCTTCATCAAATTTATAGAATATAAAATAGAAATAGAAACATATTTAATCTTATAGAAAAAATATATTAATATATAGAGAATAGAACATAAAAGTAAAGAAGCATTATTCTTTAAAGCGGGAAAAAACCCTTTATACATGCACCTACACCACTGATATATTATTCATCTTCCATAACAAATGAGAATAATCAGGGGACAAAAATAGACACAGGAGACAAAAATGCATCAGACACATTCACAGTCACAAATTATACCACAGTTTAACTTATTATTATATAAGGGAAAGCTACAGAGACTACTGCTGTTCTAAAACTTAATCACTGGGATCATTCCAAGAACTTCCCTGTAGAAAGTGATTTTACTCCTGTGCTGCATGAAGATCACAATTTGGCCTAATGTTACCATTAAAATTATGAGAGCCACTCTGCCAAAGGAGAACAGGAGGTACGTTTCATCTTACAGTAATGCTTTACTAAATTTTAAATGAACCTCAAATATTTTAYCTGCCATCAGTATTTTATCCTTCACAAAGATGTTATGAACTACTTCCGGCAGGAGTACAGGAGTGGATCAGATGGCATTCCAGTCTCCAAACCAGATCACATACTTTCCCTCTTTGCACAAAGATAGTGAATATTATTCTATAATTACAGAAATAACTGCCACTTGGTACTAAAAGTGTTAAGGTATTGCTTCAATGAAAAACTTTCTTAATCTGTCCTGTCTTTTTTAATATATCACAGAATTAATTAGCACCTAATAATAATCCAGCTTTACCAGTACAATAATTCCTGAAAGTTAGTTGAGTTATTTCAACAACAACACAGAGTTCACACTCACATATGCACTGTATATACTGGTAACTACTATCATTGTTCAATTCCTCTTCTGCTTTCAAACTCAATTCAGGGAAAGGATGGTGCAATGGTTACCGATGAGACTGGGACTCTGACTACTGAGGTTCAGTTTCTAATTCAGCCACAGGTTTAAACTGGGTCAGCAAGAGCAGTAATGGGCGTTATGCATAGAATAGCATCAAGCATATGGATTTTATCTTTCAGCCTATGTTTTCCATCTGTAAAATGGCAATAGCAATTCATCATATAATATACTTTATCTTTTTACTTGTAAACAATAGACAGAACTATTTGTACAACGCATATAACAGTGATAGCAACCTGACACTGATGATTTTGTAATAAAAGTAATAACAACAGTAATCTTTTTTATAGTTAAACAAGTATTACATTATAATTGCAATTGAGGAACTGCCTGGAGTATAAATACAATCACATATATGATTAATTACTAAACAATTTTCATTCTATATTTGGGAATCACTGACAGAATCTTTGAGGTTGGAAGGGACCTGTGAAGACCATCTAATCCAACCTCCCTTGTTTGACCATCAAAACAGTAAAAGTTTTCTCCTTAGGTTTAAATGGAATTTTCTGTATTTCAATTTGTGCCCATTGCCTCTTGCCTTCCCTGAAGCCAGATTTCAAAGACACCTATAATATTTTGAGGAAGTGCTATTAAAGTGAACATTTAGTTTGTTTGTTTCTGATACTCCCTCTAACATCACGAAATCCTATTTCCTGATCATGTTCCTATAATACAACCGCCACTGAAGAAAAGACTGGTCTTTCATCCACCAGCAGCGCAATATTTTCTTGTTAAAACACCTACCACATTCTACTGTATTTCAACAACCTGTTGGTGTCTCAAAACTTTAAATTCATTTTTTGACCTTTTAATTTCAAATTCTGATTGGGCTCTACTTTCTGGTAGTTTGACAGGATGTATCACTACATTCTATTTTCTGCTTTATAAATGTTATGTCTCAATCTGATGAGCTCATTTTTCCACTGTTTCTACAGCAAAGACTATGTGATTGAGTAAGGACAAATGCTCTCATCCATCGCCATGTTGTATTTAAATAAAACCTTATTTTCACAGCCCTGATCATTCCTCACAGAAATAACAACGTCAAATTATTTCACATTAGAAATTTTTATGGACAAATTAGAAAAAATCCATGGTATTATTGTTTCCTGATGAGTGGTGACTGAGACAATTATTTGGATTTTCCTTTCCCTTGCATAATGCTATGCATGTCTGTGTACTTGTGAAACAAAATGTATTCTGCAAGCTCATGTAGTTATCCAGAATAAATTTTCAGCACCTTGTGCAGGGCAATTTCCTTGTTTTATGATGGTTCTATGCTGAAAAGAATTGGACTCCTAAATAGATTAGGTCAAAGTACCACATTGTAGGAGTCTTGGTTGGATTTATACTTGGGATTTTTATGGAAATCACTCCATTGTTCCTACTAAGCCAATAAATCATGCAACTTGTTGGCATAGTCACAGTTGCAGAACGTGGCATAAAATGTGCACGCATATTTCTCTTATTTATCGCGTGGGGGAAAAAGATTAAAATGTTTCCTATACTGTAATTCTGACATGGACTTATAGTACACTCATTGAAGTAAGTTCACTCAGCACTCAACTATAAGATTTTTTTAAATGTTTTAAATTAAGATTACTTTTTTCTTTCTTAAACAACATTCATGTATTCACACAAAAAAATGCCTTGCATGCATGAACCACTATATAGCTTTTAGACATATAGTTTCCAGCCATGTAAAACCGATTAATTAAAGACAGGTTGATAAACCATTTCTTTACCATGGCRTAGGGTATAGGCCAAACTTTAGGCACTTTTTTCCAAAGATGTTTTCTTATTCTGTCATTGCTTTAAACTACATGATTTCTTTTGAGGGGGTGAGGGCATAGTTCTCCATTCTCAATGATAATTTCATTTCCCTCCTGTATAAAATCTTGGCTACTACTCCGTTCCTAACAAAATAAAAAGTAATGTCAACACAATGGTAGTTAACTTCCAGTGCTATGAACCACCCTTTTTCAATTCATTCTCTAGTGTCTGGCATTTGGTGGAGTCATTAACACCTGTGCAGAATGAATACTATACAAGTGTACACTGCAAGCAAATCAGAAGAGGAACATTTTATACCTGTCTTACACAGGTGTAAAAGATTACATATGTTGCAAGGCAGAGCGAAAATTGCTATATTTAATTATGGGGATATCCAATTACAGCCTGGGATGCATTTGCTTCCAAAGGACAACAGCAGCAGGACAGCCTCCCCTTCATCCTTGCAGGGGAAGCCACATGGTCCAAACAAATGAGGAGCACCACCAGCTGATTCAGAGTGCCCTCTCCCAGGCACAAAAGGTTTCCTCAGAGGAAATCCTTCTCACACCATGTTCAAACCTGCCCCTTCAGCTCCTAAATGTAACAGAAACTGCTTGAGATGCTATGGCTTTGAGATAGACTGGGAAACAGGACAGTGCGGCGGAGCTTTTTACCGGTTGTAAAGCTTTTAAATGATGTTTTACATATACAGTTTGCATGAAATTGCGATGTACACACTAATGCTATTTTAAGTCTCTGTATAAACATTCCTAACTTTAACACTAATATTGATTGAAGTCATTTTTAAGTCATTGATTTAAGTCATTTTTATCTGGCTTAAACTAAATCAAAAATATGACACATTCTGAAATATGAATGTCTACACTGGGGCTTACACTGAAAGAACTGAAGATATGAGTCATTACTGGGTTTCAGTACAGATTTATATCTGGACCTCAGTCATCTTCATATACTCTGTGACAGATGTTATTCACTTAGGAAAAGCAATATAGATGAATTCCCTTACCATAAAGAGGGAAAGCAACTTCTGGACACAGTGAAAAGACATATCATAATTACTATTTATATATACAGAAACAGAAACTATTTTCCACACTGTGATCAACAAATTCAAATGATTTAATTTATCAAGACAGGACAATATTTAGCTTTAATCAGAATTCATTAAAGGTGGCTAAACCAGAAAGATTTTATATTTATGTTGCTTAAAAAATAAGCTTCATATTTATCCATTAACAATTGAACAATCTAAGTCACAGAATTTTTTTGTATACATTTAGAATTTACAAACATCTAAAAATCTTAGTCCATACCTAATTCATGTAAGAAAGAACTATCCTATTATTATAAACATATGGATATGGATAAATGCTACTTAAATAAGTAACATCCTACAATCAAATTATCCTGAGTTTATAGGAATTGCTGTTATATTTTACAAATGTCTTGGAAACAGAATTTGAGCTTTGTAGTAGGATGATATTGTAAAAAGTATTGTATTATCTCTCCCTTAGAGCAGTGTGTGCTCAGAATTAAAGACAAGCTGAAACACATTCTGCAATTTCTGAATATAAGACAGGTTCCTATCCCTCAGAAAGTCAAAAGAAATTATGCTGTCATTATTACTTATATATGACTGAAATTAAAAACAAAGCAAGCAAGCAAGCAAGCAAGCAAACCCCCCTGAAAACCTGTAACCTAAACTTTTACAGAAATATATTTTCCTTATTGTCATTTGCAGGTTTACAGATTTAGTTCTTTATATTTCCTAGTAAAATCAATCCATGTGCACTAGACATAGCATACATCAAGCAAACATCAGTCTAAACCTCAGTTTTCTCAAAAGCTTTTGATCCAAAAAGAGATCTCTAACTGGACAGAGTCAGTATATCTTATCTTCTATATGAGCCTTTCACAGGCTGCATTATACAGAAAGTTGCCATGTGGTTCTGCTTATGCTCAGTATGGTTTTATTTATTTCATAATAGCAGTTCAGAGTGCCATATCAAGGCACTTCTTTCAAATACTGCCTTACTTTCCACCCTCCAGAGACACATTTCAATTAAAAGACATTTCTCATATCATAAAATATCATCAAACACTTTTGGTGAAAGACCCAAGATATTTTTTTAATCAGTATTTCTTTATTTCAGCAATACAGCATCCCTGTAGGCTACAGATTAGGTTAAATGGAAGAGAAAAGCTTGTTTTTTTCCTGAGAACCTACTGGTTTATTTTTCCTTCCATCTCCTCTACCCAGATCCATCTATGAAYAGAAACGCCTCTAAGACGGTCAAAACACAAATATGAGCTCCTTTAATAAACTTAAAAATAACCAAAAAATGAAGTTACCAGACAAATAAAAATAAAGCAAAAATTAGCACACAAACCATAACAACCATAACAACTACTACAGTAGCTTCATATAGGAGAGGTGGAAGATTTTATCACTCCTTTGTCCTTGAGTTTCCCCACAGGTAAATTATTATTTCAACAATTTTTCACCTCTTAATCATGATGTTTTCATGACACAGATGAACTGAGGATTACACATAACAGCCCTTGAAAAAATGAACCTGAGAAAAAGATCAGCATACAGTGCATCGATCCCTGAAGCAGTCAGCAGAAAATGAACACACATTGGCCAACGAGTAGAATAATGGCTTTGTTGACAATCTCAGTGAAGTTCAGCCTCTGCAATTAAGTGGACAGAGAGATAAAAAGATGGAGAAATGATGAAAATCATCTCCCTATGACCTCTGTTCTCTGCTTTACACAGTCATCCCCCTTCAGTCACGTACATGGCCAGATGGCCTGTTCAGGGTACTGGTCAAGAGAGTTCCTTGGGAGACAGTCCTGAAGGGCAAAGGGGTCCAGGAAGGCTGGACGTTCTTCAAGAAGGAAGTCTTAAAGGCACAGGAGCAGGCTGTCCCTGTGTGCCGTAAGAACGGGCACAGAAGACGACCGGCCTGGCTGAAGGGGATGCTCTTCCTGGGACTCAGGAAAAAAAGGAGAGTTTACCACTTGTGGAAGAAGGGGCAGGCAACTCAAGAAGAGTACAGGGATCTCGTCAGGTCATGCAGAGAGGAAATCAGAAAGGCAAAAGCCCAGCTAGAACGCAATCTGGCCGCTGTCATTACAGACAACAAAAAATGTTTTTACAAATACATTAATGACAAAAAGAGAGCCAAGGAGAACACCCATCCTTTATTGGATGTGGGGGGGGAACATTGTCACCGAGGATGAGGAAAAGGCTGAGGTGCTTAATGCCTTCTTTGCCTCAGTCTTYAATAGTCAGACCAGTCACCCTCAGGGTATTCAGCCCCCTGAGCTGGAAGATGGGGACAGGGAGCAGGATAAATCCCCCATAATCCAGGAGGAAGCGGTAAACGACCTGGACACTCACAAGTCCATGGAGCCGGATGGGATCCACCCGAGAGTGCTGAGGCAGCTGGCAGAGGAGCTTGCCAAGCCACTCTCCATCATTTACCAGCAGTCCTGGTTAACGGGGGAGGTCCTGGACGACTGGAGGCTTGCCAATGTGACGCCCACCTACAAGAAGGGCCGGAAGGAGGATCCGGGGAACTACAGGCCTGTCAGCCTGACCTCGGTGCCGGGGAAGATTATGGAGCGG
>JAYKAV010002530.1:439112-483802 GCA_035582835.1 Phoebastria nigripes | reverse complement strand
GCGCTCTACAACTACCTGAAAGGAGGTTGTGGCGAGGTGGGTGTCGGTCTCTTCTCCCAAGCAGCTAGCGATAGGACGAGAGGAAATGGCCTCAAGTTGCACCAGAGGAGGTTTAGATTGGACATTAGGAAAAATTTCTTTACTGAAAGAGTGGTTAAGCATTGGACCAGGCTGCCCAGGGAAGTGGTGGAGTCACCATCCCTGGAGGTATTTAAAAGATGTGTAGATGAGACACTTAGGGACATGGTTTAGTGGGCATGGTGGTGTTGGGTTGACGGTTGGACTCAATGATCTTAGAGGTCTTTTCCAACCTTAATGATTCTATGAATTCTATGATTCTATGACTAGATGGAATAAAAGACAGAGATTACTTTTTTTCTGTTTAAGTAAACTTAAAGTAGTCTTAAACTTAACATTGGTAGGACATTAGAAATTATATCAATTGTATTAAAATATAGCAACTCTGAAAGAAAATAAAAGCAGCCTATTTTTTTTCAGTCATAATAATCAATACTGCAGCGACATGTTCCTTATATCACTGCACCAATGAAAACACATGTGTGGAGAAGTGTTTACAACAGTGGAAAGCAAGACAGCCCTGTAGAGGGATAAAAATTTTACCTATACATTGCTTCTTTGCATAGAGTCCATTAATCAGGAGTGTAGGTGTCAGGGATATTTGATGGTGAAGTGGSTGGGCTGTGCAGTCTGGATATCCATACAGGGAGCATTACCCTTTGATGCCAAGAAAGGAGATCATTCCACCCTCTTATTTCAGTCTCTATAGGAATTTAATAGATTCAGCTGGAAAACAAGAACTTTCTTTTGTGATAATTATTATGATTTCTGACTTTGATATAGCAAAAGCCAAGCTCTCTGGAAAAAAAGGGGAAAAAAAGGAAGGAAGATCAAAGATCTTTATATAATCTATTAGCACAGGCATATGTATATTTGATTATAGATGAATGAATATCAAAGTTACTCAAAAGAAGTGGGAGCAATGCTCCCAAGAGCTGCAGATCTGGAAATTTTCAGAGAAAATTCAGAAGAAAAAAATAATCCAAGATGCAGATACATAAAAAAGGTAATACAATGCAACATAGTTTGACTGGAGGTACATCATCCATCCCTAACCTGACAGATATTTTTAATAAGAAAACACCTGGGTTTTTTCCATGTGTATAAAGTCTGTTTATTTTATCTGTCTTCACTCAAGCACCTGAAAATGGAGAAAAGAAATAGGATGACGTTTAATGGTACATCCAAGGTCTTTCACTCACTGACTAAAAAGGATTTCAGTTATATAGTTCAATCTTATAAACTGCATATGGAAGGACTAAGGTGAAAAGTTTAATGCGACTAGACAGTTACTGGATAACCAAGACAATGTAGCCATAATGTTATCAGGTAGTATTATTCCACTTTTAATGCAACTGTACAAAACCTCATGTGGACTTCAGCAGATGACCATCCATGTGCAAAGAATATTAATTCAAGCTGTAGAAGATAACAGGATCATCATCAAAAGAACAGAATCCAATCTTATAAGAGGAATTGGAAAGTGCTTAGCTCATTTACCCTAGCAAAATGAAGGTTAAGAGAAGATATGATTAGAGTCTATAAATATATTGGCTGGTTAAAAGTAGAAAGATACAGGGAACTTTTAATATAAAGGACAGTGTCATAAAATCAAATGTGCATACCCTAACGCATTTAATCATAAAAACAGAAGAAGACTTCTGAACATTAAAATGGTGAATTTTCTGTAATATCCCTACACTCAGAGAAGTGGGGACAACCATCCTTTCTAATCTACAGTCAACTAAATTCAGGGAGTTTTGTTTCTTAAGACAGGCTAAACTGATTTTAAGAAAGGGAATACATGGCGTGGCAGTCTTACAGAAGGGGGAACCAGTGTCAATAAAGAGTATTACAACAACAAAAAACTCATAGTTTTACTTGGTTTTAAACTCTGGTCAGTTGTATTCTCACACAAGGTAGGACTTATCTTGACAGGCCATGTTCAGATACCTATGCTCCATGAGTAATTTCCAGAAAGACGCATTTCTTCAGTTTGAGAATCAGTCAGTGACATAAGCCACTTCACAAAATACTCTTCATGTTCCATTATGATGCTCACAGGATTACCCTTAAAGTACAGTATTCACTTTGGAAATCAAGAATCTTTCTGACACTCATTTTCCCTTCAGAAGCAAAACAATGTTTAGAGATAGTGGTACTTTAGGCACATTAAAATATAAATGGTCTCAAAACAGCCTGAAATACAGGCAAAAATGGAGTTCTACAATTATTCCTACTTGTATGATTATTTACTTCAGTAGCTCCTACCACTAGTCATTCCTCATCACCTCCGGTTTTACTGATGGAGTTGTTATGGATGGATACAATGATATGCATGCACACTGAGTGCGTGTTGCAATACTCCAGGCGTTTTCTTTTACTGATTACCTGACAAACAGTGAAAGTTGAACATAGAAACATATTCTTACTAGATTTTATTCATTGAGGCTTTGTTTTCTCTTTATTTTCTTCTAAATGTTTCAAAATAGCGGTGCAGCTGAACTACATTAGCAATTCCAACACATACTAAAAAGGACACTAATATTAACGTTCTCCAGAACAACAAATCGGCTGACGGGCAAAACAGAACGGGGTTTAGAAACATACTCAGATCTGCATTCAAAATTTGGTGAACACTAAATACACTCATGCCACAGTGTCAACATTCAAAGACAGCACTTAATGATCTATCCAGCTAAATATTTCTGCTCAGATAAGATTATGAAGACCATATTAGTAATTTATCAGAGACAACATGCAGATAGAAACAAGGGTGCCATTTCCTTTCCTCACAAAAGAAGTATTTTATGTTCTATCTCAGGACTTCACTTTATTGGCTTCACAAAAGTAAATACCTACCCCTGTCTGAATCCAGTACCCAAAGGAAACAGCACTGTTGATTTATATAATTGCATAGCATTTTCAATATATTTCCTTATTCTTATGTGTGCTAGCACTCTATTTGCTTTGATTTCTCTGCTGCACATCACACTTTTCCATATTTTCATTACCTGTCTACTGCAATACCTAGATGTCTTTCTCTTGACTGGTTCCAGCTAACTTGGAATCTGACAATGTGTATCAGCATATTCTGCTCCCTTTCATAATCAGTGATATGAGTGGTAATTTTAATTAATGGGAATTAACATTTTAGTGATATGTAATTATTATTAATATATGTATCACTTCATTGGACTTTCATTGAGACCATCACCTAGCTAGCCAAAAATCAAGTTTGAAAGAGCTAGATGGATGGAAGCTCACCATCCATCACAAAGAGTCTGGAGAATTTATAGACATAGCTGAAATCTCCAGACTGATAATTTGAACAATTTAACCAACACATTACCAAGTGTGTTAATGAACTGTTTACTAAATTACTTTCAGCTTATGTTTTCTTATCAGTTCAGTTACTGTATAGGATAAAAGGCAGGATGAACACGTAAGCAAGGCAGTGAAGATTGGTCAGTTCTCCAAAGAAACAGAACAGTAGGTCTGAGGAGTATGTACTGGCCTTCCACCCGTTATCCCATCATTATCAGATACTAATAAGCATCAAATCCACTCACCTACAGAAGACTTCCCAAAAAACTTGTATTAGAGAATCATGTATGTGACAGAGACAAGAAATACAAAATGTAACTTGTAATGTTTTTTCTATTACTTTTTGTTAAAATATATATATTGAATAGTGACAGTTTTACTATACTTTCAAAAAGTTATCCAAGTTTTTTGGAAATGTCTCTGGACTCTTGATGAGCAGTTAACCAAGGGGATGCTGAAGAGAAGGGGCCATGTCTATCTGTAACTATGTACTGCTATAAAAACAACCAGCTTTTGAAGCACTGTGAAAATCTCTCAGCTTATGGCATCGAGAAGATACTCCATTCTGCTGCTCTGGTTTTTACTCCTTGAGATGCGGAGGAAAAGTTGGAATGTAGCTTTGGAGTCCTTCACTATTTTATGCTAAGGATCTTAGATTGTCTTACTCTCTGCTTTTTTCCTAGATAGATGGGGCTGGTGGTGGGAAGAGAATATAATAACCTTGTTTGGTGAACAAATTCCCCAGGTCAAATGAAAATACACCTATTCAACTAAATGAAAAATAACTCACTTGTAAGCATTAATGAGATTTAACACAAAAGCATAGCAACACTGTCAAACCCCTCCACTCCTCAGACCTTGATCTCTTCACCTATATGGCACCTGTATCTTGGTGAAATACCCCATTGGAAAGAGTTGTCTGAAGCAGATTCCCCAAAAATACAGTATATTCAGTTTCTGAATCTTTATATTAAGTGCCATGGGCAAAAGAAGAGAGGTGATAAAGTGTCTCAAGACTCTTCATGTCATGGAAGAATACAGGAAAATAAGAATGTGAACCAGAATGATAGGATGGCAGAGTCTGTACTCCTCCAAGGAATAAGACAGGCTGAGGTGTCAAAAAGCCCTGCTGTGTCAAGGCTAGCTGAATTACAGTTTTGCCACTGCCCCAACATATACTGGGACGACAGTCTCTGGCAACAGTTGTATTATAAGGCCACCATTTCCAGTTATTATACATCAAAAAGAAAAAAACAACAGCAATAACAATAATCTCTCTTTGCAAGTACAGAGATTAAAGGTAAAAATAACAAGGATCAGAAGTGTTGTTTATATATCATAACCCTGTCTGGGTAAAACTAACACAACTTATAGATAAGAATTCTTGATATTCAAATGACAAAATATAATTGCATGTTTGTTTTTCCTCCTAAAGAAAAAGATAGCAAAAACTGGGGAAAAGAAAGGATATCAGTTGTCAAGTATGTTCTTTTACCCATTTGGCAGAAACTTGGTTACAGGAAATAGGAGAAACTCAAGTATAGTGACCATCATAAAGAAAGAGGATGTTATAAACACCTGTGGAATAGCTTAACCATTAATTTGTTCCATTTCTCTAGTACTGTTTGAAACATTCATTCATACCACATACTTTTACTTACCTTCTAAAGTACATATTCATGACACAATATTAAAATCAGATACCTTTCCTTGATAGGTAACTCTTAGTCCTCTTCACTAGCAGCAATATGCACATTCTTTTGATGGGCTTTTACTGTGTTAAAGTAAATCAGAAGTAAGTCTTCTCCTCTTGCTCTCAGAACAACATATGAAATGACCGTGCACCTGCATTTAACAAGACTTCTCTGCAGCGTGATGTGGAAGACAAACCAATTCCATATTCAAATCTTACTCTGCCTACTGAGTCAGCTCAGAGATACGATAGTATCAGTTTGGAATATTAGTTTTGTCATATTGATGCCTGGCACATACAACGGCACAGGGCATGCCAGGTCTATATGGTTTCAACTTTCAATTAATAACTAGTTGTCCTAGGCCCATTATTAAAACTTCCAAAAAAGATAGGGAACAACGAAGAAAAATGTCACTAGGAAGAACTTTGGATTTTTTTCAATATAGTAAAGGAAGAGAAATACTAATCTGATGAGCATGGTAAAAGGATGTTAAAATTCTTATTCTAAAAATGCTTGATTTTGCTTCTCCTTGCATTTTGTAGAAACAATTGTTAAGCTTAATGGAGTGATGCTGGCATGCAGTCATGTTCCTAAATTCAGCTTAATCTCCTAAATTTGTAGAGGAATCCAAATCTAAAGTCTAAATACCACTGATTGCTGTTTGTATATGCTCAGATTTTAATTCATCTGTAGGTATCATACATTCCTGTATGCTGATATGCAACGGAGAAACACCTTTAAAACTGTTACAAAGGACATGGAAGACTTGTACGTGATTTCAAGATTTGCACGTGAAGAAGGTTTGAGAGGTACAATTTTCTGATGTCAAGACATACACACAAGGTGCTAAACAGTAAGAGAGATGCACTGAATATATTTTATTCTCCTTTATTTCTCTTTAACACATTCCACTGGGGGGGGTGGAAATCAACCAACCAATAACAAACTTTTCCACATACTACCGAGTACACTCATCTGTGTTTAGCATCTTCAATTCTCAGCATCAATGCTGATGATATCACTGAGTCAAATATTATGGCTAGATATCTAAATGCTGAATAACTGCATGACTAAATACATCTGTGTTCATTAAGGCTAAATCAAGGATAATCAATATTGTTTGTGTAGCAAACAAACTGCTACTAGAATTATGGAGAATTTTAGGTCTTCACAAGTTCTCCTGTTTCCATACAGCATTATGGGTTATCAGTTCTGTTGCAAGGCTTGTTTTGAGGTATCGGATCAGATATGGCTAGTGGAACTGAATCAAGATACTGAGACATGAGTATGTGTGTCTGAATTGACAATCACACACTCTTACTGTATTTTCTTTGCTTTTTAAAATACGAAGGTAATGAACAGAACTTAAAGTGTTATTACCTAAGCTTGAATCATTGCTTTTACATACCTAGAAATATCACTACAAAATGACACAGAGACAAAAAAGCATAACAAGTGCATCTCCAGTATCACACTCAAACACTTTGGCTAGATCTAACCCATTATCTATTTATTGCACATATCGTTATGTATCACAGAATGACTCACAGAGCTAAAATAATAATTGTAAAAATATCTGAATTTCATGCTGGATTGACAGCCCTGGAGACTTAAGTTTTCTTTTCATCCACAGAACAGAAACAGTGTAAGTAGCTGTACTACAAGCTCTTTCTCACCACCACCCACTTGGGGAGACTATTGTTAAAGGTTAAAAGACTTCTGAATTTTACAGGATGATGCCTACAGCCTTGAGTCATCTATGACCTCTTTTGCAGGGTTGATAAGCACCTGCATTTCAAACTGACTTTCAGAGAAATTAAGGACAACTTGAACCTATGGAAAGAGGAGAGGCAAGTCCTTGTTGTACCGAAGTGAGACACCTCAGATTCTAGGAGCCTAAATTAACAGTCACCTTGTAAAAAAAAGAAATCCTTTGTTTCTGAACTGAGATCACAAAACAAACTCAGTCGAGTAATTGCTATTAGGTACTTAATACTCCAAAAATGTGGGAAAACATATTGCAAGATTTTGGAAAGCATATTGCAGGAAAAGCAGCTGATTATATCAATTTCGTAACCAAGGGGAAGAAGACTTAAATACCAGCATATATATTTTATCAGTGTTAGTTCAACTAACCAATAACCTATATTGATTATTTAACATGTGGACAATTTCTTACTCACTGTTAAGTGAATATGAGACTGTGGTTCAAAACTTTATTGAGGATTTCAGTGAGATCAAAAGGAACATAAGAAAATAATAGCAGTGAATGCAAGTTCAGCCCAACTTCACTTCAATTAGCTAATGTAACAGTGTCTCACAAGTTTTCTGTAATTTTAACAATACAGACTGAAGCTTCCTCTCTCTTGCAACTGTGCTAAAGTCAAAATATCATTCAGTTAGGCAAATTATCTGGTACCACTCTGTTAAGATTGTGGACATAACGATATTTTGAAGAAAATATCTTTTCATTATCTCAAAACCAAGAAGTGCATCACTACTAAAATTTCCCTAGAGAAAATACTGCCATATTTATCTATTTCAAGATTAAACTTTGATTAATAGAAGTATTTCAAAAGCATACGTCTATATAGATGCAAAGATATACGGCATCACCTTTCTGTAAAAAGGTCTAACTAAGATTAAACTTGCCCCTGTGGTAAAGGTTAAATTATTTAATTATAATCCAATGATCAAAATTGAATAGCTTCTATTTTAAAGACTCACTTGCATGGTGCTAAGAAGCTCATTAAATTCAATTAGCAGTAATGTACGGCTGTCATGCTTCCTTTCTGAACCACAGTATTATAATAAAGTTCTTTGATTATTTCCCTGTAGGGCATTATTAATACCATATACCATACAAAAGAAAAGCTTAGAATAATTTTAAAGATCTACTTACCTTTTACCCTGTTTTTAGACATTCAGTCTCAAATAAAAGAAACATTAATGGAAACATGATAATGCCTTAAGTAGATTCAAAACAAAAGTACCTTATGATAAAAAGTAGAAACATGTCATAATTACAAAAAATCAAAAACTGTCAACAGATATATGAATGCCAACAATACAGCAGAATGTTCCTACACAATAAAAATTTATTCTATAATGATTTGCTGGCAAGAGCTCACATTTTTATGATGACCACTGTACACAGGATTCATTTAATGTTAAAGCATTTTAGCAACCTATATTCATTGTGCATTATTTAAATCAAACTTTAAACTAGACTCATATACCTCATACCAAAACCCTTTCAGTCTTTCTGTAACAATGATGTCCATATAAGCCTACTGTTACAATGTTCATATGCCCACAGACAATATGGTTTTACATGTAAAAGTTTGCATTACACTGACAGACAAGCCTGTGATGTCTTGTTCACTCCTAGCTGCTGAAGAACAGAAGCAGCTTCTCTTTTCACAATGGCACAGACTCTGAAGCAGAAGTGAAAAAGACATGAGGACAGAATATTATTAACTTACCTAATTCTGCCATGTGTTTGTATTTAAAGTTACACTTTGCTGCAGAAAAACTTGAGTCAGTATTATACGTTGATGCATAACTTGGTAAGGTCAAAAGAGATCTGGCAACGCTCAAGATTCTTTTAAATAGTTTACTCAATGGCACCTGTTTGGCACCTCCAAATTGTAAGTTGGCAATGCAACATCATTCTTTTTGGGACTCCAGATGCCAAGCACAGCTCACTGGCTGCTCTGTGATTGTGCTCAAAAGAGGTTCAACAGGAATGCACGGATTCCACATGGGTAGTTTTGCACTGTGGCTTGTCTTCTGACATTGTTGCTCTCTCTTCCCCAACTACATGAAACAGCCCACAGTGTCCTATGTGTTAGACCAAGAAAAATTTGAGGTGTCTGAGAAAGGACTGATGGAAAGAATATTTAACAGAATAGACCAGTATCTGGAATTAAAAAGAAATGCATTAACAGTATAGGAAGAGCTAAGACTCCAGCAGTGTCCTGCCTTCTTGGGCCCTGGGTTTTGAAGAGTGTGCTGGAGGGGCTATTATTGGGAAAACATTGCAAGGAAGGTATAGCTGAAGAGAAGGGTGACCACTTGAAAATACCCACGAGACTGTTTCATTGGCACCATTTGTTATCCATAGCTGTGACAGTTGTGACAGTTTCTGTTTTTCCACCACCCACCCCCCCCTTTTTTTTTTTTTTGGGCGGGGGGGAAAGGGGAAGTGGTGTTTATTAACTGTTAGGAACAGAAGGGCTGATCCTCAGATTAATAAAATATAAGAAATATCACTAATTATGATTAAGAAACTTGCTGGGCAAATGAGACAGAAACTTGTTAACATAGTTACTCAAGTCAGAGATGCTGAATACTGCTTTGGGCCACAGGGCAAAGAGAATATTCAGGCTCCAGTCCATGCTTACACTTCAGGGGAAGGAGAAAGAGTAGGGAGAGGGTGCACACATAGGAAAAAGTAAGCTTTGACTTGATCTGAAACACGCTCTTAATTTTTACTGTCATTACTGTTGTGACATGGCTTACTGAGTAACTGAATAACCACAGACGTCTAGGGTCTTAAGTTGTATAAGGCAGTCTTCTATCACAGCCCGAACGTTTGATTCATAAACGATAAGCAGAGGGAAGAGCACCACCTGCTGAATCACATATGTAACTAACAGGGAAATTTTAGTTCTCTTTAAAGTTTCATTATCCAATGTCTGACCCTGGGGGTTTTTTGTACAAGCTACCGATGTTAGAAAACAAGGCAATACACCATTTCTTTCTTTCCAGTACACACATGAAAGTTGATCTTGTTCAGGTCAGGCAATTAAGTCTACAGCATTTTTTATAACCCTTTTGCTTCCCGTTTGTGCCCCAATTCTTCCTGCATTCAGTTAACCATTTTTGCACAGATGAAAATTCAGATACCATGGATACTAGTATAATTTTTATTTTCTGTTTTAAAAGCAGATTTGATGACTTTAAACTTCTTAGAAATATGCATCTGAGGCATAAGTCTTGCGGTTAGACTTGTCCAGCCATGTGTTTATAACAGAGGAGTAAAGCTCAGAACTTGCAAACAGAGTTCTCAATATATTAAAAGGAAAGACAAGTAAAACTGGAGATACCTACAGCATAGTCCACTTCCACAAATGTTCAGTTGAATGAGCAGCGGAAATTAAGCATAAAACAAAGACGTTTTTATGTTTTCACTCTTTTTTTGGCAGAAGGTACAGCAACGTCCCTGAAGACCTTGTTTCTTCTTTGTATCAGTCCTCTGTGAAACTGTTGACCAAGCACATTATCAATGCAATGTTCATGAGGAGTACTCACTGCTGTACGTTAAGGAACTCATGGAGTCCTGGCAGCTGTTTGTTACAAGCTTAGGGGAAAATATTTCTGGATGGATTCCAAAAGCAGAGCTTAAAGCTTTTTTTTTTTTCATACAGATACACTGGAGTCAGCACATTAGAAGAAAGGGCATTACACTGTGACAAGCAGGTCATGGCTGGATGAGAGCCTGAAAAAGTTCTGCATCCCCCTACAAACTTTGTTGTTAATCTCCCAATCCTCTGTCTTCTTCAACCTTTCCTTTCAGTTCCTGGTACCATTTCAAAGTTGAAAAAGATAAGACGTTTTAAAGAAACACTCAATGGATGAGACGTGTAGAGTTGAAAATGAAAGACAAGGAAAAGACTGATCCATTTGGCAACCCTACCACTGCATCTGTTATAGTGCTCTGGAAATCAGAAGGGAAAGATGCAAAACAGAATCCTTATGTTTCATCCTAGTCAAAAGCTATTGCAAACCTCTGTTTATGAATGTATCAATCCATTTTTAATATAACCTAAGTTTATGTCTATACTAATTTCCTCTGACTCTTCAAGTATCTAAAATGTGTGTGGAATCCTGCATCTATAAATTAGGTTAGTACTTAGGACAAAAAGGTCACCTTTTTTCTTGGTCAAATGAGTAACAAAATGTACATACTTTTTAAAAAGATATGCATTACATCTTCTTTGAAGAAGCAGCATTACATATTAAGTACATATCAAAATAAAATCACTATTATTAATTTAAAATGCAGTTAAGGAGAATAGTTGCTGCAAGGTCTCAGGAATGAGCATCTAGAGACTTAAGAGGAAATCTTAGGCCTCCTTAGTTGACTTAATGGAACCAAGACCACTTCAGGTTCGAGCTGTGGATCAGCCCCTAAATGCTTCAGCAAAAAAATCCTCCTCTATCTCTCTCTGGAGGGGTTCAGTTTTCTGAGATGCCACACTAGTTTTGACACAGCACAGGTGCGTAACATTGGCTAGGACTTTTAAGAAAACCCGCTATGTTACAGGAAAGAGCTGTGACAAAGTACATAGCCTAAAGCCACGCAAGACGTGAAAGGTAAAATTGCAGACAGAGGTAAAATAGAGAAGAAAAGGATTGTCAGCAGCTCAAGGATCTAACAGAAAAACCAAGGACGTGAAAAAAAGTATAAAAATCTAAGGGGAAAACCAGAGCTGGAACATGGCAATTCAGGAGCATCACAGATCATCCCATTCCAAACAGCAGCAGCAGCTGACCTTTCCCCACCTGGCCAGCAAGGACTCACCAAGTGCCTCATCGAGGGTGATGAAGCATATTAGTGGTTAGCCTAGTAGATCACTAGTTCTAGCTACTTCCTTTGTGTCTCAGCCAATAAATTATTGCTTTCTACTTTTAATTGGCACATATCCTGCTTGCAGTCTCTGTGTATAGCCAAAGTCATCCAGACTGATCCAGAGAGTGTAACACTATTTCCAGTGGACCTTTTCCTGTTTTCTCGACACAGATTATACCAGTCTCTCCATGGCATGCTTCAAGTGGCAAACATTTTAATCAGTCATCACATCATAATTTGATCCCAATTTTTTACGGTAACTGGACCATATTTGATGAAAATTTTACCAGAATTTTTGAGGATTAATTAATTTAAGTTGTTATAGTATAAATACCTAAATAAAGTATGCATTTCATGATTTGAGCCAACACCAACACAATGGTGCAACACTAAATGTACAAGAATAGCACTGTAAAAACGAAGACATTTACCTACTATTCCTTTGTTTATTTTCTTTTGGGCTTGAATTACTAGAGAAACACTGTAGAGAAGGAAGAACAAAGATGGATGGTTGCTCTTACTCTCACACATATAATTTAACAGCAATTTTTAAAAGTGTGAGTCTCCATATTTTGCATGCTGTTCTTCACTTTCACAGAAACTACCAAAAAACATTACGAAAACTCAGATATGAATCACTTATTTGGACAAAACACATAGGCTATTTAAATGGTCAGTAATTCCCTTCTGCTGTCAGAAGACAAAGGCTTACAATTTTCTTCCATATAATACCTTTTAAATTGTGAGAATGTCATCGTGCTCTTTAAAAGGCAGAAGAAAAAGGGCTGGGGAGAAGCACATAATTCCAGTGCTATATCCTAGTACTGAAATGGATTGCTGCCAACTGTAAACATACTTAATTCATGTCTTGTTATAAGAGAAGATGAAGGCCAGTTGTTAGACACATTATATGGTACCATTCAAATGTTGGCAGTATTTTATAGTGCTGTCATATTCAGAAAAGCGATAACAGAAAATATGACATTTAATACAATTGCTTCCTTCCTATCTTCAGAGAACTATCTCAACCATTTTTAGCAATAATTTTCTGCTCCTTTGAACTTTGCATAGCAAATATCACTACTGGAGAGTAAAGTATGTTGTACCCAGCTTCCTCTCCTGAAATCATCCGCATTATTGTCAGCTAAGTTCTGAAAGCAGTTCTGAAAGCAGAATCTTGGGATGGGGGATGGCAGTGAGCAGTGAACATTAGGAAAACATAATCTGATAACTCCTACCGAATGCAACTGGTGAAACAGTAGTACTTCTACAATATCTAGAACAGAAAATAAGAACTAGACAATGATTCCTGAATTTTGAACACTCATTTAAAATTTCAATCAAAATATATGAAAATGTCTAACAATATTTCACAAAGATTCCAGCTAACTGTTAAGCATTTCCAATTTTTTTTCCCAATTTGGAATTATAACCTAAATTAATGATATATAGGAATCTTCACAGGAGTTTGACCAATTCTACAAATGACAGAAATACACCCAATTCATCTATGTGGCTGTTGGTCACCAGTTAAAACCAACACATAAAAAACCCCAAACAACAAAAAAACCAAAGAAGCACTAATGAATTGCCATTGTCTGCTGCTAATGACTATTGACCACAACTACAAGCATTCTTACTCGCTTCTAAATGAATCTCCTATTTAAGGAATGCATGCTTTTTGTGCTGGAGGCTTCAGGTTTTATTAAATATAACAACAGAAAAATCAGAAGCATCCCTAATTATATGATGGAATGTCACAGAAACCATAAGTAAAATAAATATTCTAAAGCACTTAGTACTTCCACAGACCCACACACTGCAGGATGATCTGAAAATTCCCTAAAGCAATTTTTACTGAAATCAGTGATTCGGTTTTTTAGCCTATATAAATCATTTGGCATTCATTATTTGGAAACTGCAAATCTACTTCCTTTCTGTCAGGATCCAACTATTTCCTGTAATTCTGCTCTAGGAACAATAATTATATTACCATACCTATATATAATGGGTGGMCCAGACTGTATTCTAATGGATATCCTCTCTTTAACATGGAAACCAAAATACTCCATCAGTCAAAGGAAGAAGTAGTCTCTTACTCATGCATATTTACTTGTTCCTCTCATGTAATACTGGACAAAAATGCTCCATAAGGAAATTTCTGTACTCCATAGGGATTTATTAATTTTTTATCTTGAGTGATTTAGATGTACATACTCTATGGAAAGGCCATTTCACCACCAAAAAAGCTTAACCTTGACATGAACTTAGACTATCAAAATCCAATAAAATAGTTGGGACTTTTTGGCATATCAGCACTTTTCAGGATCAGGATACGATACCCTGCTAAAGAAGATTAGAAACTTATTCATGAATGTGGACAAAAGCATTCTTCAAAGAACAGCATGACCATGTTTCTGTGAGCTAAAGCAACCTGATGCCTTCCCAATAACACAATCATTTAATTAAACCAGGATTAATTTTAATTTAATGTTTTTAACTTGAAAGTTGCAGTACTTTCTGTTGGCCACATAAACAATTTAAGAAAATGAGAGCCTATACAGCTTTGGTGTCTCCTCTCTAAGACAGAAGTTTGTCCTATTTTTCACTTCTTGGTGTGGGCCTCCAAAATGGACTGTCATAGTAATCAGGAATTCAGAGGAGAGAAATATATGTAAAATTGATTTAATGAGAACATGAAATTTTACACAGAAGAAGTAGTCAAAGGAATAAACAAGCAGGAAAAAGTATTTAAGTTCCAGCTGGCATAATTAGCAGCAATGTAATAACATTAAGAGGAGAAAAACATAGATAGCATATTACACAAGGGTGGGGTGGGGAGTCAAAGGTTTCCAAAATGGAAGGAAGAAATACACTGAAAGATTTTACTTCTTTGCTGGTTTTCCATAGTTCTAAACAAGGACTTCCTTCCAAGGTAACAATGAATCTAATTGCAATAAGCAAGACTGTACCACATGTTCAGAATTGTGCCATGTCTTTCATTAACTAATATTCTCAAGCAAATGTGGTGATGGCAGGCTACTCCCTCCACTCTTTGCAATGTGGAGATTCACTTCAATGCAAACGTGCATCTCACATGAAATTTCTCATTAAGCATACATGATTCATGATTTTTATTATCATTTTAATAATCACCAGCTCTCTGTGTAAATTTGTGTGCCAACAGCAGGATAAACTAGCAGTTAGCTATACTAACAATTTTACTCATTATTTTGAAATCTGTTTCATCATCCTGCATGCGACTCATCCATTTATACTGCCAGATGGTAATTCACTAACATTAACAGATGTAAAGATCTTACAAGCTTTAGTTTTTCATTTGAACTTTTCCCTGTCCTTTCTATGAAATAACTTTGCATACATTGTATCCTCTCTTCCATTTATGTTCTCCTCTCTTTCTTCCCTTCATATTTGCCATAACTTTCTTTTTCAATTTGAACAGAGTGACTTTCCTATCCTTCTTTAGCAGAGCTCAAATCCAGTAACACTTGAGCATAAATTCAGTATCTCTCACAACTTGGGGAAGTTGGCAGCCTTACTCTGTACAAATGCTATTGCCTCTTATCAAAACTGCATTTCTTGCTTAATAATGTCTCAACAAAAAACATCCTTGTGAAGAAATAATAAAATCAGTGTGCATCAAAAAAAGCTTTAGCAGCAGCAAAGTGACTTTTCCTTAATAGACAATGTGTAACTAAAATACATCATTTCATTATTATCGAATGAAAGGAACTTTGTGACTCTCTCAATAGTTCTGTTTTATCACATGCAACTCACCACAAAATACTTTGAGAAACCTGCTAAGTTTGATAAGTTGTCTTTCATATTATTTGCTTTAAAATCAATCAAATACCTTGCTAACAAATCTTTTTTCTGTTGAGTATAGGTAGGGGGGAGAGAGGAGAAAAAAAAAGCAAGCCACATACACGATACCTCCAAGCCGGCAGTGAATAGGATTCTTACTTTGTCATCCAATTAAAAATACTCACTCGGAAGCAAGCGCTGATAWAAGACTGCAGGAAGCCAACTATGACAAACTATTAATACATAGTATTTGAAAAGAAACTCACCAGTTTGACATATGATTGGCAATAGGAAGGAAAAAGAAAAAAGAAAAAAAAGAAAGAAGGAAAGAAAGAAAAAAAAGAAAGAAGGAAAGAGAAAAAGAAGAAAGTAAGAGAGGAAGGGAAGAAGGGAGGGAGGGAGGGAGGGAGGAAAGAAAGAAGGAAGGAAGGAAGGAAGGAACGAAGGAACTCCTTTTTAGGAAGGTCAAGTATTTTAATAAAGACACACAATGATGATTAGTGAGGGATTTTAATACTATACCAGAAAAGCCAATGGAGAAATTTGGTTATTGAAGACTGTTTGCCATGCTAGAAGAAAAAGCAAAACCACAAATCCAATGTCTAACTTAAAAAATAATTATTAATTTTTTTCAAGTTAACCTCTGAGTTTCCCAGTTCTGATAAAGTGCAAAGAAATATTGAGACTTAAGAGATTGAACCCAGGCTCCATTTCAATCCAAGGCAAAACTTCTACTGAGAAGAAAATTTCTATCAAGTTTTAAACATTCTGGAGGACCTTAATCAAACTTTCCTCCACCTCAGAGCATTCGCAATCTGTTTTTTACATATATACTAAAAATTCTCTTCTAAAATCTCACTTGAAAAATATGATATAATTGCAGAGCATTAAAATGTTTCAATGTTTCTGTAAGTAGAAAGGAAGCCTGCTCAAGATCAAAATTTGTCAATCCTTAAAAGTCTTATTTTGTGAGCAGAAACTTTAACTTCCAGATTAAAAATTATGCACGACATGAATGTACCCTTTATCTCATTATGTACCTAAGTTCATGAAAACATTAGAGTTGCTGGGGATGAATCACTTCTGTTCAGTTGTGACATCAATTAAATTAGGTTGGGGCAACAACTTCTTTGCTTGAGGTTAAAACTGTTGCAAAACATAAATTCTAAATAAAATTGGCAACATTAATACAATTAAAGACACTTGCATGAAAGTACTCCTTTTGTTTCAATACGTAAAACCAATAAATGGAAAAGAAGAAATTCAAGTACTAAAGAAAAACATATGGTATAATGTTTGTTTGTGACAGAAGCGATGCTTAATTGTATTCGAGAATATGCCTTTCTCCTTTTACTCACTATTACCAGTTCAACATGTGTGTAAAATGCCACTGTTTTTGATGAAGCAGCATACTCTTACAAGTGAAATAGTGTAATAATTAATCTAGATTGGAAAAAGACACTTCAGTCTGCAAATATCCACCTCAGGATCCAATCTTCACCATGCAAATAGTTTTCTAGATACATAAACTTACAGATACAATTATCTAAACGTGCTGCTGTACCCAAGTATGAACCTAAACTTTTCATTTTAAATCAAAAGAGTTTGAACTGTGGCTTTGGTCAAACAATTGCAAAAAGTCTCTATGGCTGTCTATGTTTCTATTTTCCATCCTAACAACCTCCTCATTACAGATTTCTGCCTCACAACAGAAGTAACGTGTAGATAAAATTCCTCATCTGCGTCAATGCAAACTAGACACACTGCATGAATGCACTACAGTGTGCTTTAATGCAAAACCACACAAAATACCTTAAACTGCTTCTGAGATTAACTGAACAATCTGTCCCACGGTCCAAGAGATGGGAGGACAGAGAGTTGTTAAAAACACAGCTTAAAGCAGGAATATCTTAAACAGCTCTGTCAGTTTCTGCAGCAATTACTTTACCATCACCCACTTGTCCTTATAATCTAGTAATAATTTTGGTTGACCATTTGTGGTGGTGCATTTCCCCCTCCCCTCCAGACCACTCTACGATCTCAGGAACCCCCGTTAGGCCTTAGCCTTTGTGTAATGAGTTGGGTGGTTAAGCGTCCCTTGACCGTACCAGGCACTCTTGCATGGCTAAGGTGGGGAGCGGCACTGACCATACCAGGAAYGCCTGTTGCCTGACGAAGGTAGGGAATGAGAGCGGGGATAATTCATCATTCCTGACAGCCTTGAAACATTCCCTACCTGGATCGTAGCTCGAGTGGAACGGTACCATTGTTACTGTTCCAGATTGTGGCCAGGATGGAAATTTACTGATGACTAAAGCCAATCATCTTGCAAACCTATAAACAGTGGTCCTAAGTGAGACCCTTTGAGCTCTCCTGGACCGCAGCGGGATGCGCCCAGAATCTCCCTCTGAGTGGGATGCTTCTCAGAGTTCGCAAACTCTCGAGTTTGCGATATTCGGAGGACCATCGGGACCTGGGCTGAAACACTCCTCAGCCGAGACACTCCTCGGGGCTTAATCCTTCACCCGTTGAGAAATGCCAAGAYATTTAACGTGAGTATTTCACGAGACTCAAGGGGAATTTTTAACAGGTACCTTTATCTAGCTTTGGGCCCTGGTGTGTGTGAATTGATTTAGATAACCCTTGTGTGTGTGTGTGTGTGTGTGTGTGTGAGAACTGATTTAGATAACCAATAGTAAGCAAAATCTGTAATTAAATCACTGTCGTGATTGTAGTAGACCTTATTAATTCACTTTGTAAATGTTAAATTAGTCAATGATTAAGTGCTGCTAAAATCTTGTGATCCAGCTTAAAACTGTGAATGAACTTTAGATTGCTGCTAAACACATATAATCCCTTAGATATAAACCACTGACCAAGTCTGAGACTAGGGGTAGATCCAGCCACACCTAGACTCCTCTCTGCGAAGGAGTTTAGAGAGCAAGGGGGTCTACTCTGAACCTTGTGACTCAATGGGAGGTTCTCCTTACCCTTTTTGTATTAGACATAAACTGTTGTCCAAGTCTGAGACTAAGACTGGATTCAGCCACGTCTTCTCTGAACCTCATGACTCAACAGGAGGGTCTCCCTTACCCTTTTTGTCCTCAGTCTCTATATAAATCATTCCAACTCAATTCTAAGATGATTTTTCTTTGTATGCTTAATCCATGTAGTAAGTAATAGAGTGAACCTTGCCATCAAATTCTGTTAAGTCGTGATTTTATAAATTTCTATTAAAATCACTTTTTGCTAATACCTTCGACGGTGATTCTTTAAGCGGCCTCAAAGCCACTCATTCWTGACACCATTATACACCGTTTGATAACCATATACACAGTAAAACAATTAAAAATTGTATTAGATTTTACAATCAAATGTATTATTTATATATTCACTTTCATTATTATATTATCTAAATAACAATATATAATCATTAATCATATAATTTTACATGATATAATAATTTAAAAGAATTAATAATATAATTAATATCAGTTATAATTAATCTAATTAATATTAATAGATAATATTTATAGAAATTATATTTCTATATTCACATTCACTTATATCAGTAAAGTCAAGTCTCTGAAACAATACTAAAAGATCGAAATAAGACTCCTCACCTTTCTCAAAATGTCAAGCAACTCTGCAAACAATAGGAGGGCATTAGCAAAAAAAATGGCCTATAAAGCAGTTAGACCAAATAGGAAAAAAAAAAATTAAAATAATTTTGCAGATACTGCTTATTGAAAATTAATGATTTACATATGATGGAGAGATCCATGTTACCAGCCTTTAAAGATGATCTCTGATACATAAGGCAAAAACATCAATCAGTTGACACCACATCCCCTATTCTTAATACTACTTTACATAGCTTTTTCCCTTCAAAACTCTTTTGGCATTACGCAATATGTTTGATTACTAGCTGASGGATATAGCCATGCAAGCAAATGCTATGCAACAAACCCTGCTAGTATAATTTCTCTACTTCAGATACAATAATGGTAATATATTAGACATTGTGAGTAGTAAGTAAGTTTCATTCTTCAAGGTGAAGCATTGTACTTGTCCTAATGTTTGATATGCAATAATGCAGTTACCAAAGCAGGTCCACATTATGATTTTCATACTGATACACTTCAACAAAGTGCAATAATGCCACATGACACAAGAGTCTATTTGAGGCCCACTTAAAAACCAAGGAAATAATTTCTTTATTAATTAATTACAATACTTTTTAAAACCAGGTAAGAATATAACATCAGTCAAGAGTAAAATCACTACAATCAATAAGCAAGAATTATTTCCAGCAGCTTTAAAAAATATCTATTCTCTCATGAATACACAGTGCATATAGATATAAAATTAGGCATGGTTATATACCAATGTGACATATATCTTCAGTATATAGAGAAAATTATAATGCACAAGAGAGGTAGCCAGGAATGAGTTATAAGTCTCTTGATAAATGAAGATTAACGTCACAGAGCTAAGTTAACATGTATTATAATGATATAACAATAATAATAGTTCCTACTGCTATAGCGTCTTTTATCTGTGGAGCTCAGAGGACTTTACAAGCACTAATTGAAACTCACAACATCCCTGCAAGGTAGRTGCATTTTATTATCTGGGTTCTACAAATTGGAAAATGAAGGTACAGATAATTAAAACAGCTTGCCCCAGGTCACAGAGCAAGCCACCAGTTAAACCAGAAATACAATTTTCAACTTTGTCTTTTAGTTCCCAGTTTTAATTCTCCTCCTTTAATCCTATATGCATAACAGTAATATTAACTAAAACTCCTAACAGAACACAGTACTTCTCTCATTGAAATCAATGGCAATACTGCTCATTTCATTGGTGAAAGTTCAACTGTATCACTAAACAGTTCCAAAACTATGCTAACATTTTGACACGTAAGACAGACAACATATGCATGCATATGTACATGCATGGCCGCATGTGTGTGTATGTCTATCTCAAATTTGGATAAATTTCTTCTCTGGGGACTCATCATCAGATGTTTGATGATCTCTACATCAAAAGAACAATATAAAATTACAGAATCACAGCATAGCTGAGGTTGGAAGGGACCTCTGGTGGTCATCTGGTCCAACCCCACTGCTCAAGCAGGGTCATCTAGAACAGGTTGCACAGGACAATCTCCAGAAGGCTTCTGAATATCTCCAAGGAGGGAGACTCCACAACCTCYYTGGRCAACCTGTKCCAGTGYTYRGTMACCCTCACAGTGAAAAAGTGTTTCCTGATGTTCAGAGGGAACCTCCTGTGTTTCAGTTTTTGCCCATTGCCTCTGGTCCTGTCACTGGGCACCACTGAAAAGAGTCCGGCTTCATCCTCTTTGCACCCTCCCTTCACGTATTTGTAGACATTAGTAAGATCCCCCGCCTGAGCCTTCTCTTCTCCAGGCTAAACAGTCCCAGCTCTCTCAGCCTTTCCTCATAGGAGAGATCCCGCAGCCCCTTCATCATCTTCATGGCCCTTTGTTGGACTCTCTCCAGCCTGTCCATGTCTCTTGTACTGGGGAGCCCAGAACTGGACACAGTACTCCAGGTGTGGCCTCACCAAGTGTTAAATATAGGGCAAGGATCACCTCCTTCAACCTGCTGGCAATACAGCCCTCCTGTCTAATGGCAGTCCAGGATACTTCTAGCCTTCTTTGCAGCAAGGGCACATTGCTTGCTCATGTTCAACTTGGTGTCCACCAGGACCCCCAGGTCCGTTTCTGCAAAGCTGTTTTCCACCTTGCTGGCCCCCAGCATATAGTGATCCATTACATGCGCCTCAGATTTCTTCTGAGCAAATCAAGACACTTGCTATGGATCATTTTAACCAATTTTTTCTGAAGAGAGAAATGGATGCATGAAGAATCTAAAACTCAAAACTGCGGCTAAGAATTTTTCCATTAATTGCAAAGCCAGAGGATTAGACCCCAAATCCAAGGATGAAGGAATTAGGCATATAATACCTACCAATTTTAGCGATAATTAAATGTCCAAATAATTCCAATGATCTGAATGTAAGCTCATTGTTAGATTATTACTTCCTCCAGTATTTTACATTATAACAAAACAGCTGTCTACCACATATTAAACAGAAGATTTATTCTGCTGGAGTATAGAATGGGTTATTATTATTTTATAGCCACTTTGGAAAAATGCTCAAAGAAATATTTATTTCAAAGGCTTCTAATGTTTTTATAATACAAACTTGGTTTTGTCTTTTCACAACCATTTTTTCTCCCCATGTTTTCTCTGCAAAAATGTTAGACGTTCATGTTAAAAACATAAATAAAATATTTTCAATAATGTTAAAATACATCAATTGTTTTCCAAGATGCAAAATTTATCACTTTGTCAATAAAGCTTCTAGTGCACAAACTAGCCAGGAGTAATACTCTCACAGTTACCATCTCAGATCTGAAATGCTATAATGGGCAAGGTGACTGTTTTTGTTCTGTTTCAGTGCAAAGAAAAACTTTAGCATAAAGAACTACAAGGATTTTGGTCTGTGGTAATGTAACCTAAGGTCACTCACARAGAGACTTACAGTGTCTTCCCATAGAATACTGAAGTACATTGGAGGGACAGCGATGGAACAGGTACCTTTATCTAGGCTTTGGGCCCTGSTAAGCTAAAGAAAAACATATTCGTTTACTTCCCAAATTCTTTCACAGAAGAAAGCCTAGAAGATGGACATTAACAAATCTAAAAATCTTTGCCTCATTCTTCAGGGTGTAACAGACTACATTTAAGTTTTCTTGTGAGCTGCTTTTAAAAGCAGGGCTTCAAATGTTACCACCACATACATTTTCCACCTACCTACTCTTCTAACAGCTGTGATTTTTTTTCTCTGAAGACACAGGAATGTTCTTCTGAAAAACTGATAGCAGGTTGGATATCTTTACATTTTATTTTTCAGCTAATTTGTTCACCAAAAAAATCCAAAACCCAAATTTTCATGAATTCACATTAACCTTCACTTAGTTCCAGATTTGATTCACTTCTTCAAATGATGTACTTTGAATCCACTTCTTCCTGAGCTAAAGCGAGTGAATGACCTGTGCATATTCAGGAATGGTTTCTCAATATTCTTTTTTGATACTTTTCTCTTTAATATACTCATTTGGAGCAGAATTTAGGTGTTCATCTCTCCAGTGAATGTTACAAAAACAATATAAAGAATCACTTTTTCTACCACATTCAGAAAATGAATATAGTTCATATGAAGTGAAACATTAAAAGGGAGGTGACATCTAAAGCACTTTAAAGCATAAAATTTAGGGGATCATTCTGAAAAGTCAGTGATACTGAATAAAACAAAAAGGTAAATAGAACCTAGATCTCAAAATATGAGGGAATGTCTCAGTCACTGCAGATGCAAGTGAAGCCACTGTGTCTAATGTGAAGTGGCTTAAATTGAGTTTATCTGTTTGTCTATTTTTACATTAAATAGCTGTCTTGGCCATATGATTTGATTCATAATTAAATCTTTCCCCCCCTTTTTTTTTTCCATAAACAGGAACCCTTGCGTAATTTTTGGTTGAGTCATCCTTTATTTATCCTGAGAAACAAAACTAATTATTCACACAACCCAGCTGCTGTCTCAAAGCATATGCATGAATACACCAGTATACATAGGGTACTCCTGATTGTTTCCCTAAATAAGATATTTTAAAATAAGTAAACAAGAGGAAAAACTATCAGAACTGTCTTACAGGACACGATGATTGCAGTATTTAAGGAAATTGGGGCAGGGGGAGACTAAAGCACCTCTGGCTACAGGATTTTCTCCTATAGTATAATCTTGCGCTATTTTATCTTGAATATTCCAATCAGTTCTGATTATTTCAACTCCTACACATCAACCATCAGTGGTCCAGAGTATTATGGGAACAGCACACAGCTAAAGGCAAGAGACAGGACTAAGAAAACCACCGAGCTATTTCTTTGCTACAAGGAAAAGCGTTTACTCTACTGGAAGACACAGAAGTGCCTGTAAAAAGATATGCCCATTAAATCAGTTAGTCAGCAAGGTCCCTTTTGAAAGAGCAACATGGAAAACATCTTCTCAGGTTTTACTTAACTTTCTGTTCAAAGGGTGGATGCTGAGCCTCAGGGATCAGCTGGTGACATGAAAATCTATCTTCCAAATCACTCGGGTGTTTTTCAGTAATGAGTTCCCACTTCCCTATCCCTGAAAGGCATGGCAAATAGAGTCATAGATCAAAGCAGCACGTAGCCGAGTGAGTACAGCTGTGGAAGCTAAAATGGCATGGCTGCTGCTTGGTAATGAAAAGGGCCATCACTAAGGGTTTACTCTGGAATTCAAAACTGTCACTTATAATTTGAAACAAGGGATCCATTAGCTTAGTGCACTTTTTATTGTTATTGATTTGCAATCCTTTACTTYCTTTTAATTTCAAACTGTCATTGAATGCTTAACTGTTTTTTACTTCACAGAATAAGCCTTGACGATTTTGCTTTCAAATAATTATTCTCAAACCACATTTTCTTCCTGCATCAGCTTCTCAATGAGTTTCATTAATATAGGCTTCCATTTACCTTAATTATGTTTTTGGCAGATTTGCTTTTAGCCACGTCTCACCTTACCACAATAACATTTTGTCACATCCCCTGGTTAAGTCAGTGTGGCCCTGAACAATTACTTCTTTTCCTAAAGTAGTGTGTAGTGGTAGGGGGCTAAAGTGCATGGACACATTTATTCATGCTTAATAAAAAAAAAACAACCTGCCTTTCTCTCATCTAACTGAAGTAAGTTGCAAGGAAATCAGCTACTTTTCCCCTTGTCTGCTAACAGAGGAACTACTCAAAACAGTACAACTAAAAGTGGCAGAGGAATTCAGAGATGCAAGCCCCAAAGATCAAAACTATGCCAATAATCTGAGCCACATATAAGACTRAATTATATTTACACAGGACCCTACAATACAGCTGTAACACGGATATTTGCTTCACACCTTTGAATGGTTATTTCTTGCCTCAGTGCACTCAGTTCAGCAAAGCAATGAGTATTTTTATCCCAATCCAGTGAAGCACTCACATATACACCTAAATTTCAGTATAAAACTAATATAAGGAGGTTATTCACATAAATTAAATATATCCTTACACACTTCACTGGATCAGGATCATAGTTCCCTGCAGGATTGAAGCCAATGTCACTAAACCTTAATCTGAGAAATCAATTTAGCAATGCTGGAGATAAGGACTACTTTGCAAAGTTTCATCTCTGCTTCTGAATGGAAATTTTAGTTTTCCCAGACACAAGCCCTGACCATGACACAAGCACATTTATATACATATATATATAAATTTGTATTTGTACATATATGTATATATGCACATCAAAAAAAGACCTCACATTTTTCAACTAGTATGGCTTTTGCATCCTTTCCCTCCTGTCCCCAAATTCTTTCTTTGCCTTTTGCAGCTTCACTAACTTGAGTTACTCTTCTACTCCTTCATGGCATGGAGTAGAGAATTAGATGGTTACTTACTGACACAATAAACACCGTTTTAGAGTAAAAATTGCATCATTTTATGAGGCAGCATGTGTTGCTTTTCACAGCTTTGTCAAATCAAGTTTAAGTAATTACATTTTTCTTTTCTAACATTGCCTCACCTGTTGCAAACAGGTATTAATCCTTTTCGAAGTTCAATCTGACAAACACTTTCTATTGTACATAAGAACTGTACTTGTGAATCAATCTCACTGGTATTGAACATTGGGAGACAGTCCTGAAGGGCAAAGGGGTCCAGGAAGGCTGGACATTCTTCAAGAAGGAAGTCTTAAAGGCGCAGGAGCAGGCTGTCCCCATATGCCGTAAGAAGAACAGGGAAGACGTCCGGCCTGGCTGAACAGAGAGCTTTTGCTGGTACTCAGGAAAAAAAGGAGAGTTTACCACTTGTGGAAGAAGGGGCAGGCRACTCAAGAAGAGTACAGGGATCTCGTTAGGTCATGCAGAGAGGAAATCAGAAAGGCAAAAGCCCAGCTAGAACGCAATCTGGCCGCTGTCATTACAGACAACAAAAAATGTTTTTACAAATATATTAACGACAAAAAGAGAGCCAAGGAGAACACCCATCCTTTATTGGATGCCAGGGGGAACGTTGCCACCAAGGATGAGGAAAAGGCTGAGGTACTTAATGCCTTCTTTGCCTCAGTCTTTAATAGTCAGACCAGTCACCCTCAGGGTATTCAGCATCCTGAGCTGGAAGATGGGGATGGAGAGCAGAATAAACCCCCCATAATCCAAGAGGAAGCAGTGAACAACCTGCTACACCACCTGGGCACTCACAAGTCCATGGGGATAGATGGGATCCACCCGAGAGTGCTGAGGGAGCTGGTGGAGGAGCTTGCCAAGCCACTCTCCATCATTTATCAGCGGTCCTCGTTGACGGGGGAGGTCCCGGACGACTGGAGGCTTGCCAATGTGACGCCCACCTACAAGAAGGGCCGGAAGGAGGGAACTACAGGCCTGTCAGCCTGACCTCGGTGCCGGGGAAGATTATGGAGCGGTTCATCTTGGGGGCGCTCACAAGCCATGTGCGGGACAACCAGGGGATCAGGCCCAGCCAGCACCGGTTCATGAAAGGCAGGTCCTGCTTGACCAACCTGATCTCCTTCTGTGACCAGGTGACCCGCCTAGTGGATGAGGGAAAGGCTGCGGATGCAGTCTACCTGGACTTCAGTAAAGCCTTTGACACTGTCTCCCACCACATTCTCGTACAGAAGCTGGCGGCTCATGGCCTAGACAGGTGTACTCTGCGCTGGGTAAAAAAATGGCTGGACGGCCAGGCCCAGAGAGTTGTGATGAATGGAGCAAAATCCAGTTGGCAGCCGGTCACGAGCGGTGTCCCCCAGGGCTCAGTTTTGGGGCTGGTCTTGTTCAATATCTTTATCAACGATCTGGATGAGGGGATTGAGTGCTCCCTCAGTAAGTTTGCAGACGACACCAAGTTGGGCGGGATTGTTGATCTGCTCGAGGGTAGGAAGGCTCTGCAGAGGGACCTGGACAGGCTGGATYGATGGGCTGAGGCCAACTGCATGAGGTTCAACAAGGCCAAGTGCCGGGTCCTNTCTACCTGGACTTCAGTAAAGCCTTTGACACTGTCTCCCACCACATTCTCSTASAGAAGCTGGCGGCTCATGGCCTAGACAGGTGTACTCTGCGCTGGGTAAAAAACCGGCTGGACGGCCAGGCCCAGAGAGTTGTGGTGAATGGAGCAAAGTCCACTTGGCGGCCGGTCACGAGCGGTGTCCCCCAGGGCTCAGTTTTGGGGCTGGTCTTGTTCAATATCTTTATCAGCGAACTGGATGAGGGGATTGAGTGCTCCCTCAGTAAGTTTGCAGACGACACCAAGTTGGGCGGGATTGTTGATCTGCTCGAGGGTAGGAAGGCTCTGCAGAGGGACCTGGACAGGCTGGATYGATGGGCTGAGGCCAACTGCATGAGGTTCAACAAGGCCAAGTGMCGGGTCCTGCACTTCAGCCACAACAACCCCATGCAATGCTACAGGCTTGGGGAAGAGTGGCTGGAAAGCTGCCTGTCGGAAAAGGACCTGGGGGTGCTGGTTGACAGCCAGCTGAACGTGAGCCAGCAGTGTGCCCAGGTGGCCARGAAGGCCAACGGCATCGTGGCCTGTATCAGAAATAGTGTGGCCAGCAGGACTAGGGAAGTGATCGTGCCCCTGTACTCGGYACTGGTGAGGCCGCACCTTGAATACTGTGTTCAGTTTTGGGCCCCTCACTACAAGAAGGACATTGAGGTGCTGGAGCGTGTCCAGAGGAGGGCGACGAGGCTGGTGAAGGGTCTGGAGAGCAAGTCTTATGAGGAGCGGCTGAGGGAACTGGGACTGTTTAGCCTGGAGAGGAGGAGGCTCAGGGGAGACCTTATCGCGCTCTACAACTACCTGAAAGGAGGTTGTAGCGAGGTGGGTGTTGGTCTCTTCCCACAAGCAGCTAGCGATAGGACGAGAGGAAATGGCCTCAAGTTGTGCCAGGGGAGGTTTAGATTGGACATTAGGAAAAATTTCTTTACTGAAAGAGTGGTCAAGCATTGGAACAGGCTGCCCAGGGAAGTGGTTGAGTCACCATCCCTGGCCGTATTTAAAAGACATGTCGATGAGGTGCTTAGGGACATGGTTTAGTGGGCATGGTGGTGTTGGGTTGATGGTTGGACTCAATGATCTTAGAGGTCCTTTCCAACCTTAATGATTATATGATTCTATGGTAGAAGTTTATACTGAAGTTTATACACCTTCACTGAGCTATGATCCATCATTTTAAACAGATACCATGATTCTGTCTTAAGGTTGTTGCATTTTTGCAATATATGAAATTATTCCATTTTTAAAGCACTAGCAGGAGATGCTGCCATCTTAGATAGAGAATGACCATTCATTAGTGTTAATAATATTAGTATATTATTAATAGAATATTAAATTATGTTTACTTGACTTTTAAATATATTTTATAATACAGTGATACATCCATCTATTTCATTTAAAGCTAAACTGAAAGACCAAAACCCAAAAGTATTTTGCAATATTGTAGCTCTTTCTGTGAAGTATCATCAGAATATTCTTGCAGCACCAGCTTTTAATTCGTCATTGCCAAACATCCACAGTTAACCAGAACGGTCTTGTTTTACTTCCTGAGTTCTCTTGTACTGGGTTTCCATAGCTGTAAGTACTTGGCTACAGAAATTCCTGCCATAAAAGATGCAAAATACTTTATCTGCAGCTAACTCAGTTGATCTCCAAATTCTGAAGTCCGCGTACTTCCAAGACACAACTCTTTATGTTGTTAACATAGATGCAACCTGAGACCTAAAAATGACCTTGAAGCTGGTGCTGGCCACAAAAGATCACTACCCATTTACACAGAATTTCTGGATTCCTGGCCCTGAACAATACCTCAATAAACTTCCCAATCCCTGGAAGTGTTCAAGGTCAGGTTGGATGGGGCTCTGAGCAACCTGATCTAGTTGAGGATGTCCCTGCTCACTGCAGGGAGGTTGGACTAGATGACCTTTAAAGGTTCCTTCAAACCCAAACCATTCTATGATTCTATGAAACTCATTGTAATATCACCTTCAGGCTTTAAATACTTCACTGTAGTCTTATCTTTAGCCTTACTTAGACACTTAATTGCAACATGAAAGTTCAGGTTCACTTTATAATCAACAGAAGAGAGATACTCCACCAGAACATCTCAAAATGTGTTTTTATAAAATTAATTCTCCCAAAGAAATACATCATTAAATGTTCCCCTGAAAAAAGGTAATAGTTATTCTTCTAAAGACTACATGACTTCATTAAAAAAAAAAGAAAGTATCATAGAAGCACCTGTTTTTGTCAAATGAGTAACATTTCCCTGCTGTATAAGTCATGATTCTACAGTATACGTTTTATTCTCTAGTGGTAACCAACTTTCAATGATTTTTAGGGCTCAGGATGACTGCTTTATTCCGATTTCTTTAGCAGTCATAAAAAATAACTCTGCATGAATTCTAGCCAATTTTAGATTTTCAGGCCATTCCAAACTATCCCCTCATGTTTTCTTTCTCCATGCTCTCTCTCACTTCATTGTAATCTGTATTATTACATGAGGAATTACATTTGGGTATAGATATTTTAATGACAGCAGATCAAATACAGTCAGCCACATAAGTTTTCTATTTATTTGTTCTACRGTAAATTAGAATAATTGAGGCAGATGATCTTTCAAGAAAATGTTCCAATTAGGAGTTAAATGAGGACTATTGAATTTTCCAACAGAGTTTTCTCATATGATTCATTTGCTAAATTATTTTTTCTGTCGTTCGTTTTCAGCATTTCCTTTAAACTTATCTAAACCCCAACCAAACGGAATCCTAGATTAAAAACAATCACTAGGAATGCACATTTTATAAACAACTGAGCCAATGAGGTGAAATGCATTATACAAAGAAATATTTTACAAAAATATGCATATTACCCTCTGATTTACTAAAAAGCAAGTGAAGAATAAAATAAAAAATCCTGTCTCAAAGCATTTCCTGGTTTTCTTCAAAGTTGGAAATGTAATTCACCCACATCAAAAATGACAAGATAAAGGTACAATAAAGCAAGCAAGATGCCTCAAGTCCTCCTGAATTAACTTTTTTCTCTCTCAAGTATCAGTTTAAAACCCCAGACACAGGAAATGTTTGGGATCTCACTTTATCAGAAAACTGAAGACATATCAAATGACAAGGCTGGTAMAAATCTCGGGCCTCAACACTTCAGTTCTAATCCAATAGAGTTTAAAAAATAAGTAAATATTAACTAAGTAATTTATGCCTATGCATATTAAAGGTGTTAAGGTACCTTCTTCTTTTGTATGGCAAAGATATTCTCATGCACGTTCCAGAGCATTATACCTAGTTTTAAGAAGTTACGTGTTTATGTAAAATGGTACAGTTTGGCAATTCTCTTGCATTAACTGCTTATCAAACATATCCCTGTTGATTCTCTGTAATCGTTTCCAGTGCACACAGTTTCTTCTGAATCTCCTCACACTTTCTGCCTTTAATATCACAAACACATTTCCCAGACATACATTCTCTGCCAGTTACTAAATGGTATTCAGCAAATCTATTGACTGCCTTCCAACATACTCTAGTAAATTAAAAATATTCTTTCCAAAACCTCAAACACTCAGGTAGTCTTGGGCTTACACAACAGTAAGTTCAGCATGGACTGGAGACAGAATTTTTGCACTGGTTTTTAAAACATCCTTACTCTTTCTTCAGTACAAAAATAATAACACCCCACAGACATTTATCCTTCCCCCCAAAATAAGAGAGACTCATGTATCTGAACTTTTGATCCTACAACCAGGGGAAAACTATGAAACACCTTCAAAGACATAGGCCAGAAACTAAAATGCATACCTCCACAAAATATGAAGATCATGGACTCATTAGAGAGATTAATTTTATGGCACATTATAGTATCTGCCCCTTAGCTAACCACTTTATGTGCCCCAGCCTTTTCTACTACACAGATAACAACCACATTTCCCTAGCAGGTGGCCTAAAATCAAGTTAAACTTAGACCACTTGTTTTCAACTTGTATTTAACTTGCTACTTGCTGTTAATGCCCAGGCTACTGTGCATTTCACTTTGTTTAGACTTGATCCTGTGAAGAAGTTGACATCAGGTACTCAAGAAGATATGTACAGAACAGATTTTTAAAAAACATGTCAACAGTTGACATGCCTGCTTTCCATGAAAATTTTACAGATTCCTGAATGCCACCTTGGGTACCTAAACAGCTTTTATAATATAGCTATAGTCAGCTGCACTATATTCCCTTTTGGTACATGATCTGTTCCATGTGCATAAGTGTGCCTTCGTGGAGCGTATTTGATCACCACAAATATAATATCCTCAGCTGCTATTATTTGTCCTCCCAACTTACATTAAAATTCATCCACACAATCTTATTTGAATTTGCTGGAATAGCTCATTCCAAATTTTAAAAAAAGCTTGTTTTGGAGGGAAAAGGGTGTAAAATAAGAAATATGTTTAATGGGTATATGTAGACAGTGAACTCTAGACACCACTGAAAAATATTCTTTTCATCATTCAGGAAATGTCCACTACAAGCATATTGTTTGCTGCAGAGAGGAATAACACAGAACTAACAGAGACATACAAAACAACCATTTTGACAATTGCTTATGTTTTCTTGTTCCTTACTGAAATGAAGAATTTTAGCACCAGCAAAAAACCAAGCAGCTTACATTTCCTTTGCCTTTCCTTTCTGGTGATAATTCTAGCACAGGAAGGGAAATTTCTCTACATGCCACTGTAACACTCGTGCTGACAAACACAGAGAAAGTAGCAATCACTGGCTTTAAGTCAAATTTACAGCTTGCATGCCTGCTTTACAAAAAAATACTAGTTCAATCTGAACTTACCTCTCTAGGAAAAACAGTGCATGTTAGGTATAAGAAGGGTACTGGTTTAATATGTTCAGCTTATTTTCTCAAATGTGTTTTCGACTGCCTCAGTACTATACAAATTTGTTCCTTTGGTACTGATCTGATAAAGAAAAGAGTTCTTTTAAAAAGCAGCAATGTCAATGAGAAGGATTCTTAGCAGCTATTAGGGCCTGCTTTTAAGTGTTTTGCACATAAAAGAAGCTGGACTGTATTTTAGCATCAGAAACCTCTGCTGTATATCTAATCAGTGCTCCTTGCTTGGTCCAGATTGTCTTTAAAAATGTATTTTCTACAACTACATCCAAAGCATTTTTAACTAAACCAAAGGACTAGGCTTTATCTACTTTCTTTAACACATATATCCTGCAAATTAATTTTTTTCAAATTCAGGAAGCTGTTTAGAAGTCTCCTTAATTTTTCTACTTTAAAATGTATACAGAATGTGTATATGTTTCTCTCATTCCACAGTGTACAATTAAGTTACAAGTAAAATTATGAGACCTTAATGTTTAACCAAGAGTCATGCTTTCACTTCATTCTCTGCACTAGTTCTTCCAGCCTCCCAGATACATTTGTCACCATTTTATAACACGGATACTTTATTTCAAACATTTAGAGAAGTATGCTGGATATATGAATATATATGAGCAATAATTGGCTCTAGGTAAAAATATTCATATAAATAGCTGTTTAGTGATAGCCAAAAGTTTCATTTAAAAAATAATCTTGGTTTTGGGAGAAGTTTTTCATGTTTAAAATATTGTTAAAAATAATACCAAAATAGCCAGTCATATAACTTTTAAAACAAAACTAGTTTCTTATCTTTGACTTGAAAATATTTTAAAGTATATTTAGTAATTGTTAATAACTTATTGAGTTTATTATTCAAAATTAGTAATGTTGTGTAAAACATTATCTTTAGAGCAATTAAGTTTTAGAGTAACTCAAACTATCCATCAACTTGGGGAAATACAGCACATCATGCAAGGGAAAGCATGCTGTTTGCAGAAGTGGGATACCCATATAAAAACACTTTAAGAGGTAGAAGGCTAAATCATATTATTTCACCTTTCAGCTGAGCTCTCTAAATACCATTTTCTGGGAGGGTGATAGATATGTCATCAGCACAACCATTACTTCTTGCTCTTGTTTCAAGTCTTCATGCAATTTAGGCATTTGTTTCAAAAACTCCACTGCTTTTGTAGAAAAAAAGTCTGAAATTAAGCATTTCTGATGGGTTCATTCAACCTGACATGACAGATGAAAAATTTTCACGTTGGGAAAACCTAAAACCATTTAATTATGTTATTTTTCAGCTTGGCTACTGAACAAAGAATTAAATTGTGTGAATAAATTATCTGCATGGCTCGACATGTTACTAAGGCAAAATGTGACCAAATGTAAAGCATTTTTCAATTGGGTGCAATTAATCTGTGCCAACAGTTGAATACCATACCGTAAAATACGATTGAGAATTTAGTGGGGGACCTTCCACTTGAGCATGCTTCACCAGGAGTTTATTTTTCAAGTGAAGGAGATAGCTATTTGATAATAAATAATCAAATTTGATAATAAGTAATCAAAATGAATCATAGAATCATAGAATCATAGAATCATAAAGGTTGGAAAAGACCTCTAAGATCATCGAGTCCAACCATCAACCCAACACCACCATGCCCACTAAACCATGTCCCTAAGCGCCACATCGACATGTCTTTTAAATACGGCCAGGGATGGTGACTCAACCACTTCCCTGGGCAGCCTGGTCCAATGCTTGACCACTCTTTCAGTAAAGAAATTTTTCCTAATGTCCAATCTAAACCTCCCCTGGCACAACTTGAGGCCATTTCCTCTCGTCCTATCGCTAGCTGCTTGGGAGAARAGACCGACACCCACCTCGCTCCAACCTCCTTTCAGGTAGTTGTAGAGTGCAATAAGGTCTCCCCACTTCTCCAGGCTAAATAGTTCCAGTTCCCTCAGCCGCTCCTCATAAGACTTGCTCTCCAGACCCTTCACCAGCCTCGTTGCCCTCCTCTGGACACGCTCCAGCACCTCAATGTCCTTCTTGTAGTGAGGGGCCCAAAACTGAACACAGTATTCGAGGTGCGGCCTCACCAGTGCCGAGTACAGGGGCACGATCACTTCCCTAGTCCTGCTGGCCACACTATTTCTGATACAGGCCACGATGCCATTGGCCTTCCTGGCCACCTGGGCACACTGCCGGCTCATATTCAGCACCCCCAGGTCCTTTTCCGACAGGCAGCTTTCCAGCCACTCTTCCCCAAGCCTGTACCGTTGCATGGGGTTGTTGTGGCCAAAGTGCAGGACCCGGCACTTAGCCTTGTTGAACCTCATGCAGTTGGCCTYGGMCCATCGATTCAGCCTGTCCAGGTCCCTCTGCAGAGCCTTCCTACCCTCGAGCAGATCGACACTGCCGCCCAGCTTGGTGTCTTCTGCAAACTTACTGAGGGAGCACTCAATCCCCTCATCCAGATCGTTGATAAAGATATTGAACAAGACTGGCCCCAAAACTGAGCCCTGGGGGACACCGCTCGTGACCGGCTGCCAACTGGATTTAACTCCATTCACCACAACTCTCTGGGCCTGGCCGTCCAGCCGGTTTTTTACCCAGGCAGAGTACACCTGTCTAGGCCATGAGCTGCCAGCTTCTGTACGAGAATGTGGTGGGAGACAGTGTCAAAGGCTTTACTGAAGTCCAGGTAGACCGCATCCRCAGCCTTTCCCTCATCCACTAGGCGGRTCACCTGGTCACAGAAGGAGATCAGGTTGGTCAAGCAGGACCTGCCTTTCATGAACCGGTGCTGGCTGGGCCTGATCCCCTGGTTGTCCCGCACATGGCTTGTGAGCGCCCCCAAGATGAACCGCTCCATAATCTTCCCCGGCACCGAGGTCAGGCTGACAGGCCTGTAGTTCCCTGGRTCCTCCTTCCGGCCCTTCTTGTAGGTGGGCGTCACATTGGCAAGCCTCCAGTCGTCCGGGACCTCCCCCGTCAACGAGGACTGCTGGTAAATGATGGAGAGTGGCTTGGCAAGCTCCTCCACCAGCTCCCTCAGCACTCTCGGGTGGATCCCATCTATCCCCATGGACTTGTGAGCGTCCAGGTGGCGTAGCAGGTCGTTCACTGCTTCCTCTTGGATTATGGGGGGTTTATCCTGCTCGCCGTCCCTGCCTTCCAGCTCAGGATGCTGAATACCCTGAGGATAACTGGTCTGACTATTAAAGACTGAGGCAAAGAAGGCATTAAGCATCTCAGCCTTTTCCTCATCCTTGGTGGCAACGTTCCCCCTGGCATCCAATAAAGGATGGGTGTTCTCCTTGGCTCTCTTTTTGTCATTAATATATTTGTAAAAACATTTTTTGTTGTCTCTAATGACAGTGGCCAGATTGCGTTCTAGCTGGGCTTTTGCCTTTCTGATTTCCTCTCTGCATGACCTAACGAGATCCCTGTACTCTTCTTGAGTTGCCTGCCCCTTCTTCCACAAGTGGTAAACGCTCCTTTTTTTCCTGAGTCCCAGGAAGAGCATCCCGTTCAGCCAGGCCGGTCGTCTTCCCTGCCCCTTCTTCTTACRGCAYATGGGGACAGCCTGCTCCTGCGCCTTYAAGACTTCCTTCTTGAAGAACGTCCAGCTTTCCTGGACCCCTTTGCCCTTCAGGACTGTCTCCCAACGGACTCTCTTGACCAGTGTCCTGAACAGGCCGAAGTCCACCCTCTGGAAGTCCATGGTAGCGGTTTTGCTGGCCCCCCTCCTTACTTCACCAAGAATCGAGAATTCTATCATTTCATGGTTGCTAAGCCCAAGATGGCCTCTGACCACCACATCTCCCACCTGTCCTTCTCTGTTTGTAAAGAGCAGGTCGAGCAAGGCACCTTCCCTAGTAGGCTCACTCACCAGCTGCGTCAGGAAGTTGTCTTCCACACACGCCAGGAACCTCCTAGACTGTTTCCTCTCTGCTGTGTTGTATTTCCAGCAGACGTCCGGGAAGTTGAAGTCCCCCACGAGAACAAGGGCTAGCGATYGKGASACTTCTGCCAGCCRCTTGTAGAATGTTTCATCCGCCTCTTCATCCTGGTTGGGTGGCCTATAACAGACTCCCAGCAGAGAACAAACAGACCGCTTGCTGGTAGATAGCAAACAAAGCAGGTTTCTGTTCTATTATGGTTTCCCCTTTAGGATCTCAGAAGCTTACAAGTGTGGTAAGTATTTGGTAGAAAAGCCACTCCCCTTCAAATTTTGACTAATAAACTAATAGACTAACAAGTTAAACGTTTGTTGCACTTGCTGCCTTTTGAAAGTAATTCCATGAGAACAAGAACTGAAACAATAAAAAGACATTTTTTGTTGATTCTGGTCTGGTTTACCAGTCTTTGAAGTATCGGATCTGTAACTTAGGCAAAGGAAGAAGTCAACGAACTATTGCTAGACCTCATGACTGTGAAAATAACTTTCTCTACGCAAACTTGATATAAGATAGTGCTGCAAATAAACAGCCTGAAAAAGACTGTGAAGATAACTCAGAGAAAAGATGTTTTCTCCGTTCATCTCAATGGAGCTGTTCACATTAATGACCATCTCTAGAACATAACAGTCAGTTTTAATAAGTTACTTAAGAAATATGATGTGAAAGTCACAAGTCTATCTTTACACAAGTCTATCTTCACACTTCACTGATACTAAGAATAAGAACCTTGCAGAATTTCACAGAAGCTCATTTGCACTTTAAGTATTGCATTATCTGCAACTTCAAATGTGAGGGTTGCAAAGGCAGCTTTACTTGAATTGAATAAATTTTGTACAGGGAAGTACTGAGGGAACATAACTGAGTTCAGCTCTATTTCAGTAACTGCCTCAGAGTACTTCTGAGAGCAATGTTGCTGAAGATTAACTATCTTAAGAGACTTGTCTTGTGTGGCTTACAAAAAGACACTACATCCACACAGAATCTGGCATACTGTCTAAAATTCTGTATTTTTCTAATGTGATAAGGGTATTGGTTGGCATTGAAATGTCAGTCTTTCCAATGTGATTTTCTCTTAATTGTTTTTGCCCACTCAGAACCCCTAAAACGTTCAGTCCAATGTCAGCAAAAAATGAAATACAAGCAGCATTATAGTTTATAAACTTGTTGTCGAGTCAGGCCAATGCATGTATTTTACTTCTTTTCAATTGAGCATATAGGTCTTCTTTATTAGTAGATGTTCAATATGTCAAATGGAAAAGTTTTATTTTTCTGTTTGGAATGATTATTGATTTATACATTTGATAATCAAGTAAAAAATAATATTAAATCAATAGGAAACTTCAAAAGCATATAAAAGTCTCTCAATTGATTGAGTTAACCAAGGTTTGTGCAGTGGTTTTCTGTGAACAGGACTGTGAAGAAGCAACTGAGGAATATTCAGAATATGGTCCTCCACAGAACAGAGCAGAAGAAATAAGGAGTCAGCCAAACCAAATAGGAAATTCTGAAGCTAATCTAAATACTACACAAAGACAGCCTTGTTTCTTTAAAATTATGTAAATCTGTGTCTTTACCAAATTGCAGAAATTGTGTTCCCCATTTCATACTTGGTAAAACCAAAGCAAAACTCACCACTTTTTGTTTGTTAGTTTTCACTTTAACTCAGCTTGAATTACTGTGTTTTTTTAAAGTTAACTAACAGCTGATCAAGGGGATTTTAAGAAGTGATTTATTAGGGCAATCAAGCAGGACCCCAACTCCTACATACTCTTTAAATTCCTGAGCATTTAAAAGATAAAGTGGGTATGTTTTCACATAAGCTATTCAGGCCTGGTTGAAAGTCGAAGAAGAAGAAGAAGAAACATTTTCTGAAGAAACAGCTAAACAAGGAAAGCTCTCTGACAGCATAATTGGGGAGCATACCTGAAGATTTCTAATATTTCTAAAAGACTGGATGACTGTTCTTTTTGGAAATGAAATACTTGATTACACACACAAAATAAGGCAGGGAAAAAAACTCAAAATATCATCTAGTCTATCTTCACAAGGTATGTTTATTCTTAAAACATTCCTGATTGGTATTGTTTAATACAACCTTAATAACCTCCAGGAAGTGAGGAACCTCAGTTCAACAACCTTTTCAGGTCAACCTGCGTTTTAGACCTCTACCTCTTACTTTGTTTAAAACATTTAAAATGTACCAGTGTGTTTGAGATTCTGACGTTAGGAAGAGAACATGAGAATTAAGATACTTCTCTAATAAATGTGGGCCTTCCTGTAGGAAAATTAATCTTTTTTCACATTCCCCCCCCCCCCCCAAAATATTTCTTTACTACTAGCACATAGGACAGAAGTGACACTGTTTAATCCTATCAACAGACTAGAAGTTTGAGCACACAAAACTTCGGTTGTTCAGGGAATTGTCATCATCAAAACCAAAGCCACTCAGGGCAGGGGTTTCAAGAATCATCCTCTTGGATTCAGGATTCTGAATTTACTTATGGGGATACTGGAGTCTTCCTTCATTTTAATCCCCCCATACACCTCTGAGCAGGAGGCCTATTGAGATCTGCCAAACCAGGGAGGCAGTCAGTTGTCCTGGCTGACACGATCAGAGCAGTGTGTGCAGACGGCACAGAATATGCTGCAATGAACCATTAACTGTAGCTTACCTCTATGGCTAGGCAATACAGATATTTTAATCCCCCTGTTTCTATTCTCTTCTCTTGAAACTGAGATTTCAATGTTAAATTAGTACATTTACTAAGTAGTATAAAATAATCAGGCATTCAAAGAAAACATAGAGGAAAAGGTCTCCAAAGTTTATGGAAGTTTACTTTCTTCCAGTAAACATGTTGGTTTCCTGCCAAAGAATTAAAAGTCAACTTTTCAGGAGAGTAAAGAAAAAAATATCATCCTCTAGGCTTTTTGCTTGTCAGAGGAAAGCTTGGAAATATACAGCTTCATAGCTCACTGATGGTAACATTGAAGTTATCATCTCTGAAACACCACCAACAGAAAGAGTGAGATCACAGCCTGAACACATAAATACAATAATATATCCTGGGTTTTCTTGATGGGTGTATATTTCTCTTAAAAACAGGGGGGKTTATCTCTGTGGACTTCTGTGTTGGTAGCCAGAAGAAAAGTCAAGACACTCTGATATATTGTTAAGTTGTAAAGTAAAACAGAACAGCAGTACAGAAAGGAAACATTCAGTTGTCTTTGGGAGGTCTGCAGCCTCTGAGCCCTGTCACCTTAAGAAACTGATTCATGCCATTACTGATGTGCTGTCACTCTGTACAAGTTTTATTAGAAAAGTGCTTTGAGACTGCTTTCTTAAAATTCACACTGGCACAGACAGACTCACACATGCTAKCTAATATATCAATTGTCTTTCATTCAAATGACTATTAATTACATATAATGACCAAATTTACTAATCATTTGGTAGAAAGCAGACTGTTTGAAAAAAGCATGAGTCTTACATCATTAGTAATGCTGATAGCTCCTATTGTTTCAGCACATATTTTGTTATGCTGGGTTTATCTTTAAAGCACTACTCCAAGAATGAGTTTATTTTGCAAAATCTTAATTTTCCCACTTTTCTCAGTAACCAGATTCTAATGCTAGATTTATAGAAAGGAGAAAAACCAACCAACCAACCAACCAACCCCAAAAAAACCACCTAAACTTGAAAATACTATCCAACTAATTAGAGATTCAGAAACCAAGGGAAGAGAGGTTTTTAGGATCTGATTCAGAATTTTAAATGATTGAAATGCTGGGAATGTTCAATTGTATTAATCCAGTTGAGCACAGATTGTCATAACCAGCTTCTGTATACTCAAATAAAATCTAAAAAATAAAATGTTATCTTATGCCAGGAACGAGTTCTTCATTGAAACAGTTTAATAAGGCTTTTTCTGACATGTTTAATTACTGAAATATTTTGCCACTATATCCCTAGAATCAACAGTGGGTTTTGCATAAATTCTCACAAAGAACATAGTTTATCATAGCTTAGTTTTTAGCAGTGACTTAGTTCTTATTACTTGACTTATCTGGAACCTCTCACAGTAGTTAATGRTTGCAGCATTGCAAGAATTAGATGCACTGAAAGAGTGGCTTCATTACATCAGGCCTCAGTTTCCTGAAATCCTGTCCATGTGAAAAATATAATTGGCTTCTGCAAGAATTTTGCTGGGTTTGGATGGCTTGAACATAACACAGCAACAGCAACATAACACAGCTGCTCAATATACGTACTCTAAATACACAATTGGGTTTATATGAGGTCTAAGAAGCTGGTAATTAAAACATAATAAATAATAAATAATTATAAATACTATAATAAAAGAAATTTACAGGCACTAAGCCCTGTGTACTCAAGTTTCATCTCAGCTGTTTTTGGGAAAACAGACTTAACAACATTTTCCTCAACTATGTTTTCATTATGAGGATAAATTTACTAATGTTTGGGCCACACACTGTGCTCCAATATGAAGTACGAAAGAAAGACACAGAAGTGTCAGCCCCTTCACAGATAAGAAGCCAACTTCTCTAAATAGATTTGCTTTCAGGGTTTAATTTTAATTACCATAAATCCAAGCTTCAGTTTTTCCATCAAAATTCACAACTGTGACGTATCATTTGTGCATGTGGTTTTAAACACAATACAGACATCACAGCCATGAGGTAAGTCAAACTTTGACACAGTCCAAAGCTGTCTGTCTTCCATGAGAACAAATGGGAGACAGTCAACCAAAATTCAGAAAATCCCATCTCTGATTCTTCACTAGAGAAATATCCTTGACAATAATCAGTTTCTAAAGAATTCTCATCCCAACTTGGTGACAATACCCCTGCCATCTTCTACTTTCATTTCAAAGGACCTGTGAGTGCCCTCAGTAGGAAATCACCTTTCTTTGTCTGCCAAAACTGTTTTATCTCCTCTGTATTATCCCTTCATGTCTCCTTTTTCTTGTATGGCTAATTTATGATCCATCTCCTTCTTGGGCAGCACCAGCCTCATTAAAACTGACTCCTGTTGCCTTGGTTGAGTGTGGCTTCAATGGGAAAGCAACATCTGAGTGCACCGGTTGACCTGAAACTTACTCTTTAACTCCAGCCCAATCAGCTGTCAGATTTCTATCAAAAAGGAGGCACACTGTAAGAAGGGAAAGCTTTATCTACACTACTTAATTAGATATGTTTTAATAAAGACATGACCTACTGTCTCTCTTCCCACCTGCAAGCACTATAATTAAAGTTTCCCTAACAGAACAGTAAGCTATTTTTGTTCTCTTGCCATTTTTAAAAATTGAATACAATTCTGCAGGAACTTGAGAAGTAAAAAATGAAAATATGTCAACCTTAATACTTACTATGAAAAATCTGTATTTTTCTTGTGAACACACAGTTAAGCATTGGAATCAGTAAGCAAAAAAACAAATAAACAAAGGTAGTAACTATTCTAGAAGTTCTGGGTGGCACCTTGGTCTTTTTACTCTAGTCAGTAGGAACATCTGTTGTGTAGAAGCACTGAAAATCAACACACTTTTGTTTATTTACCCACATATTGGTACTCAAGGTCCTTAGCATCAAAACTATGTGGACTTTCACAAGTTCTAAATACCTAATGCTTCTTACTTATGTCAATACATATGTAAAAAAAACAATTACACACATGATCCAGTGATGGTTTTAGGAATGAATCTGTGTATATTGATTTGTTTGGTTTGATGTAGAACTGACAAAACAACTAACATGGGAAAAAAAAAAACCTCTAAATGAATATGAATTTCACTGAAATGGAGGAAACCCCCACTTTTTCATTTTGGAGTGTTTCTATTCCTGAAAATAAATATCAATTAATAAAAATAAGGAAAAAAAAAAAAAATGGAAGCAAAATGTTGCAAAAATCAAGATGTTCCAATTTTGAAGATTACAAAAGAAATATAAATTCTCAAAATGTATTTAGTTTACCAAATTCAACACAGGTTTGATAAATCCCTCGAATGCCTTGTTAGGAGAATAATCTATTCACAAACACACACAAAGCAAAGTGAATGAGCAACCTTATCCCAAAATTGAGAATCTCTGCTRTTATTTATTGTTGATATGCAGGGGACCTAAATAATGTATATGACAGTTTCCAACCAGAGGAAAAGCAGCTCATTCCCCAAAGAACAGGAATATAAAGATAAAAAAATGTAATCACAAGCATAAGTTAGTGAAATCCAATTGTGTATACATATATATATAGTGACTATACTTTGTGTTTCTTGCCTTTTCCACAGATTAGCTGACAGAGCTAAAACAAAAACTAATGTCTCTAGTATAGATGGCCAATAACCTGAAGATCTCATTCCAAACAGGCCTTAGTTTTATTCTTACACTAGTGTTGTTAGAGGAGACTAAAAGTCAGTGAGTTTCAAAGAAAAAGGGTTTGAACGTCTTCACATCCATTTACTGACATACTGCATGAATGACAATGATGAGACTAAGCCATCCAAAAAAGACAAGACGTGTTACAAAAAGCCCACAGGCAGGTTGATACACTACCAGATACTCAGCACATTCCAGGAAACACATGCATAAGTCAGTGAGTGAAGTTATTTCAAATGAAGTGATGGAAGAGAGTGTGCCTTAGCAGACTGCCTYTAAAGGGCTCAGCACAAAAAAAACATTCATAGCAGCAGTCGATGTGCCACTTTAAGTAAAACAGTTCCTGGTAACTGAAACACTTAGCGGATAGTAAGCTTCAACTCTCACATGAAGAATTGTTAAGTCTTCCATCACATTTCTGAGCATAAAACCTAACCTTATCAAGATGCACCAACAGATAACACAGAATATTAGCTACAGCTAAATAATTCAGACTGAACTGGTCTTCTCAAAAAGGACTGACCCATAAAGATCAGCAACAAAGGAAATATCGTGGATCAGAAACTGAACCCAAGTCAAAATCAGCAGCCTTATGAAAAAAGTAACTATGAAACCTCAACGTACAGACTAGAAATTGTCCGTGAGACAAAGGAAACTGTATTTTTACTCTACTCTGCCCTGGTAAGGCGTCAGCTCAGAATTATCTCTGTAATGGGAAGCCACACTGCTAGAAAGATGTCGATCAGTTTGAGAGAGTCAAGAGAAGAAAAGCGAATATTGATCTAGAATCCATACTCTGTGACAGTAAATGAAAGGAATAGCCGTTGTTCAGTTTAGAGGAAGCACGACTGAGGAATGCAAAAGACCATTACAAACAGATTAAGCTATTCTCAGTAAGAATTCTGGATAGCTCAAAAAGAAGTATTATGTACTTGCCACAAAGATGACAGACTTTGGGAGAATTTCTGCAGGTAAGCACTAGAACACATAGACTAGTCTGCATCACTAATTTTCTAAAATCCAGTTAGATGATCATGTTTCAGGAATTACATAGTTCAGGTGTTCTCTTCTAGAGGAGGAGGATAGAGAGATGTCCAGAGATGGGCTGGAGGATTTTCTGGTATCCTTTCATACTTATTTATGAGTCAGAGAGCAATTTTTTCTGATGTTTAAAATGTTATTTAAATGGTAATTTTTGTTTGACTGTATCTCATTTTCAGCAGTCTCAGACAGAAAGTGAAATTTGGAAAGTTCAGCAGTGCAGATTTTCTCCTCTCTCTCATTCTGGTCCTCTATTCTGTTAAACAAGGCCCCTCATTTTGATGCAATTATACTACTAATTCTGAAATGTATACAGTTCTTTTAACCACCTATTCCCTCCAAAAAATAGGGCTTTTAAGTAATGTCTTCACTTCTTCACTCTCTGAAAACAGTGTAAGAAATTCAGGGTTTCTTACTGCATTTCCCAGCTTTATTTCATCTTTGGGTTTACTTAGTACAATGCAACAATCCGCATTTATGACAAATGGGCAGAAGCATTAAATGCAGCTCTTGCATACAACATCCAATGAGATATGTATGAGATGTGACTGCCTGTATCCTTCCCGGCTAACCTTGCCATTCTCCATTTCTCAGGATAAAGATGCACTTGCATTATTGCACTAGCGCTATCGATTTATATTCAGCAATATCCCTGCTAAGTATTTGATTGCATTACAACAAGACAAAAGAAACATAGTTTCTTCTACAAGTAATGAATACACTAATACCTGCACAGTAATGAAGAGCAGTAATACTACCTTTCAAAAGGTCAGGGTGAAACCCATCCCTATGGCTGAACTGTCCCTGAGACAGTTCAGGTCCTGTGTAACAGCTGGATGCTCACATGCTTCTATCTCAGAATAATGCTTTACACAGGGTAAAATGTAACATACAGCAAAACCAGCACCAACTCAAAGGYGCTCCCACTCTGAGAGCAACATAATGCTGGCCTGTGTACAGCAAAGCACACAATAGGGAAGTCCACAGTCAATACCTCAAGGGATAGCAGAATCTGCTATGTTAAACAAAGATACCAGTTCAGACTCTGAATGATTCAATCAGTTTTAGAACAGGGAGGGGAAGGGTTATGTCAATTCATATTTGCATTTTGGATTATTCTAGGGAAGTCCAGACCTCCAAAAATATACAGAAGACAACAGAGAATCAGATTGGCTGTAAAAATCAAAATCAAATCCAAATCCAAAGTCAACCTTCAGCAAAGCTAACAAATGTTGTGATACAGAGCTAGTATAGCCCTTTTTGTTGGTAAAATGTATGGTGTTATCAATACCACAGGGCAAAGCAGGCACAGATAATGTTACCTACAGAGCAGCTGGGAATTCCATTTTTTTACTGAGCTGCCTCCTACACTAGAAGTGACCCCTTGCAAAGAAAAAAACTGTGATCTTTCCAAATAATTGCAGTTAGGATTCTAAGTAAATGAAAATGTCAAATGTCTAACTTGCAATTATCTCTCTTTTCATTCATCGTCCTTTTTGAACATTAGGGTGTCAGATACAGGCCCCTGAAGAATTTCAATTGCTGTTTAGAGTAGTGACTTGTGGAACTCACATAGAATCATAGAATAGTTTGGGTTGGAAGGGACCTTTAAAGGTCATCTAGTCCCCTGCCATGGGCAGGGACATCTTCAACTAGATCAGGTTGCTCAGAGCCCCGTCCAACCTGACCTTGAATG
>JAYKAV010002530.1:418095-437741 GCA_035582835.1 Phoebastria nigripes | reverse complement strand
GATGGATAGTGGCTTAGCAACTTCATCCGCCAGTTCCCTCAGGACCCGCGAATGGATCTCATTGGGTCCCATGGACTTGTGCACCTTCAGGTGCACATCTTAGTGTTTGGTCTAGCCTCCTAGCTATGATTTTTGTGAGGGGCCATTCTTTATCACCAAGGTTTCCTGTAGTGTGATGAGTTAGGATGCACTCATCCTAGTTAGGATTAGTAGTGGAATAAGCACAAAACAGTCATTATTTAGAGCAACCTTGAGAATTCACACACCTGTGTACCGTAATAGGAAGACATGGGTGGAAAGGTGGTCTCATCTTTAGCTATTTGTAAACTCTAAATGATTGTGGTGGGTTGACCCTGGCTGGATGCCAGATGCCCACCAGGCTACTCTATCACTCCCCTCCTCATCAGGACAGGGGAGAGAAAATATTAACAAAAGGCTTGTGGGTCGAGATAAGGACAGGGAGAGATCACTCAACAATTACCGTCACGGGCAAAACAGATTCAACTTGGCGAAATTACTTTAATTTATTACCAATCAAATCAGAGTAAGATAATGAGAAATAAAAACTAAATCTTAAAACACCTTCCGCCCACCCCTCCCTTCTTCCCAGGCTCAACTTCACTCCCGATTTCTCTACCTCCTCCCCGCCAGCAGCGCAGGGGGATGGGGAATGGGGGTTGCGCTCAGTTCATCATATGTTGTCTCTGCCACTCCTTCCTCCTCAGGGGGAGGACTCCCCACACTCTTCCCCTGCTCCAGCGTGGGGTCCCTCCCACGGGAGATAGTTCTCCACAAACTTCTCCAACATGGGTCCTTCTCACAGGCTGCTGTTCTTCACAAACTGCTCCAACGTGGGTCCCCCATGGGGTCACAAGTCCTGCCAGCAAACCTGCTCCAACGTGGGCTCCTCTTTCCACAGGTTCACAGGTCCTGCCAGGACCCTGCTCCTGTGCAGGCTTCCCATGGGGTCACAGCCTCCTTCAGATGCATCCACCTGTTCCGGCATGGGGTCCTCCACGGGCTGCAGGTGGATATCTGCTCCACTGTGGATGTCCATGGGCTGCAGGGGGACAGCCTGCCTTGCCATGGTCTTCACCATGGGCTGCAGGGGAATCTCTGCTCCGGCACCTGGAGCACCTCCTCCCCCCTCCTTCTTCACTGACCTTGGTGTCTGCAGAGTTGTTTCTCCCACATCTTCTCACTCCCCTCTCCTCTGGCTGCCGTTTGTTGCACAGCAGGTTTTTTTTCCCCTTCTTAAATATCTTATCACAGAGGTGCTACCACCGTCGTTGGTTGGCTCAGCCTTGGCCAGCGGCCAGTCCATCTTGGAGCTGGTGGCATTGGCTCTATCAGACATAGGGGAAGCTTCTAGCAGCTTCTTACAGAAGCCACCCCTGTAGCCCCCCCACTACAAAAACCTTGCCACGCAAACCCGATACAATGATGCCCATCTTTAATCTCTATCTCAGATTAGCCATTGAGACCATGAAGGAGGTAGCAGTTATTTTCCCTAGTGTACACTCTATCGTTTAGCATGTTCACTGAAAGAAAGAAGAGTAGCAAACAGTTTAACTTGCAAAAACTTCAGGTGAACCACAAGCTTTCTTTGTACCATTATTATTTCTGACAATAGGCCTTAAGCCTAGTACTGTATCATTACTAACATTGTTCAGTGTTGAGCAACCTTAAAACCTTCCTACAGAGCAAACAGTTCCAGCTAGAGGGCACAAAAGGTACTGTATTGGTATGATTCTTTTATGACTATTTGTATTTTCTAAGCAGATACATGTACTATTTAAAGTAATGGGTTACTTTCATTTATGGGATACATTTGATTGGAAACTATCAAATTCTGTCACAGAATCCATGAAAATGTCTAACCATAGAATATTTTCATTATACTTAGAAACCACTCTTTCCTTAACACTCACATTACCAAAGAGAAACATTAGAACAAGAGTGACAAATGTAGCATGTCGGACCATGTCTTTCAGTATTCATGCCAACACACTGTCATTCATAACTGAAAGTCAAGCATTGCAAAGAGGGCCTCTTTAGCTGCCATGAAAAGTGCATGTGTCTGTGTCCAGTACAGTCATGTTCATGTTGACAGGCTGTTTCCTGTGAAGGTATTCTCAGGGGAGTAAAAGTTGCTTTTCTTTCACTGTAGTTAAATGAAGATTCAGTAGCCACCTGTTTTTAGCACACAACAACAAGGTGTTTATTCTATATGTTGTTATTATTCACTGTTTTGTCTTTGAAACTAAATATACTTGAAAATAGACAAGTCTYATAAAACAAGTGAAGCACATTTTACTACCTTTTCCATGTGTTGGTTTTTTACCATAGCTTTTCCATGGCTCTGCATTTTTTATCCATGTCTTTCATTTTAACGTTGAATAGTATTATTTACTGATTTTTGGTGGATAATAACATATATATATCATGGCGCTATTACTGGCAACATCTAATGCATTTCGAAACATCAGTTGCATAACTTCCTGCTGTCATGCTTCTAAGAAGAAAACTTTCTAAGAATAGCAGAAAAACCTTGAACACTTCTTTTCCATCTCTGAGCTAGTCTCCATGGAGCACATAACGCCTCTAAAAGAGGCATTGAAAACTACTAGCATTTGATAACAATTTTCACTTTTGATAAATACAAGAAAGATGAGATAGTACGTTGGACAGAGGTGTCGAAATTCTACTGCTAAGGATGGCATGCACTCTGATGAAACGGAGACCAGAAACTATTACAAAGACACAAAAAGATGAGAGAGATCTGAAAGGGTATTGCCAGCAATGTTAGAAAAGTTTATTAGATTAGAAATTATTAACGAGAAAAAGAACTGTAATGTAACCAAAAACAGGATTCTCAGCATTTTATGGTCACATTTCACACCATTAAAAAAAAATAAATCATGAGCATTGAATATTTACTGAACATATGCATTTTTTTCAAAGGAAAGTGAGAATTGGGAAATATAGCAATCTATTTTTTATTTCAATATATGATTCAGTAAWTATAAAGGGGTTGAACATAACGGCTCATAACTAGAGGGTTCTCAATAGTTCAACAAAAGATCCAGGGCATCTATGTTGTATATTTTATACACCTCAGATAGAAGGGACTTTTTACTGCAAATTACCTTTTTCAAATGCTTATGGAGATCAAAAATCAAAAACTTCTGGTGATGTACTCATCAAGAGTGCTGTACTCTTGCTTGAAATTCATGGCTTAAAACCCGATATCCCTCTAAAATCTCCTCCTTCTCCAAGAAGTGGAACCATATCAGTTTCTCCATAAACTCTCCCGCAACTAAATTCTGAGGCTGGATATGTCCTATTTGGGCTTCTCAACATGCTTTGGCAATTGAGAATATCAAGTTCATGAGGATATATTTTCATAAATATATTACACCTGTGCTGACTAGTCAGCTTTTAATTTTCTGTTGAACTGTGTGTCAATATACACAAACTGTAAATACATAATTTCTCACATGCTTGCGTAGCCTCAGAAGTTACCACTGTCAGTGATTGTCTCTGCTAATGTATGAAAACTGAGATCCTTAAGCAGTGAGATAAATGAAAAAATGGAGGAATTAGAAGGCTAAGTGATTTGACCAAGGCCAGATATGATGAAGCAGTGAAGTGAGTTTGATTTATGGCAGAGTCGAAAATGGAAGCTTTGACTTTTCAACTCCCATTTCTGCAACTTGCCAACTAGCCTTAACTTGCTATGCATTAAAGCTCTGGTGGAAGTTCAGTATCTTTGTTTATCTTTTTCCTAATCCTTCATTTGTTGGGTAAACTGGAGATAATAAGATCAGAAAAAATTACTATACTACTATATACTATATTATATTATACTACTATAAATCATCTAAAATGAAGTAATTAGACCAAGGAAAGCCCTATCCTGAATTTTCTCATCAACATCATTCTCTCACATCACAATCTTCTTCATATTATTCTTTGTTTACATTTGCTCCAAATGTAAACAAAGTCCTAAAGTCAAGATGTACTTGAGCTGCAGTCTAGACATCCAGTTTTGCAGATTCAGTAAAGCTAAAGAGATCAGTATGCATTTTGTTTCTATAGGATTTATGCAACTAAAACCCAACACTTTAGAGCTGTTTCAAGCTCTAGCTATTACTGCTCTCTTCCAGAGCAGAATAATGCCAAATTGTTTTCACAGGGAGAGTGAGGAGAGGTAGATTATTGAAGCCACTTAAGGACATCATCAGCTTCTTCACAAACAGGGTAATTCAACAGAATGACAGGCATGTACTCCATTGCATCTCTAGTGTGTCCTTTGAGAAAGAAGCTGAGATTGCATTTTCTGTCAAAGATGCTTTATTGGAAGAGATAAGTGAGGGAGGTGTTCRGCCATTTGGAGGGTTCAGAAAGCAATATAGCACATTCAGTAAAAGAAGGAAAACTTGACCCTCCAATGACCCTAATGCTTACTCCAGTCGATGCAATAATGTTTGCCACAATTCACCTACTAAACCATCAGGCAGAGCGAAAAAAAGAACAGATTTTCTTAATGTCACTCAGGTGATTGGTCTATCTTGTAATTCCTTTTGACACTAAAACCAACAGATTAAACAGTAGGAAATGACACAGCAGCCAAATTTCAAACACCTGCTGCCCATTTCAGCTGGGTTGCTGAACCCCTCCAGAATCATACATCTGCAACATATGTAATGTCCAAAGAATCACTGCTAGAGTTTCTATTTTACCTGATATGCTACAATGGTTTTTTTCCCATAAAAGAAAAAAAAAAAAGGCAAAATAAAGAATACCAGATATACACTCATGCAGGACTTTTAGGGTGAATGTGCAAATAGATCTCAGATCCCTTGTCTCTAAAAAATGATCCCAGAGGAAAATCCCCCCCTAGTTACTAGCAGTACAAGGCTTATGAGAAGCAGTGCCAACTTAGCTTGATAAATTTATGACCACTTCATTCAAAAGAAGACAGTAAGAAAATACTCATATTATTGCTATGTTTTGCACAGTAGTTAACCTATGGCTAAAATAATAATTTAACTCTCTGTAAAGCTGTATTTATAAATTTGTTAGAAAAATAACTTTCAGATAACAAATTAGAAGAGCTCCAGAGGGAACTATAATAATTGAGTATAATGGAGACAAATAATCAATACCAAGTTATGAGAAGTCTGCAAATCCAGGGGAAAAAATAATTGAAATACTGTCTTTACAATGTTCTTTCATACATATTGCAAGATCTATGATAGAAATTGAATATTTTTAAACAATTATAACAGAATCATATAAGATAAAGACCTTTAACAAAAACAGGTAGCCTATTTCTAGATTTTCTTTCCACTATCTGCTAAGTTTAAAATGCAGCTTGCATCTCTAAGTCACATTCTAAAATGCATTCACATTCAGCAAGCCTCTTGGCAGGTTGGCCAGACTTCTCCTTGTACAGCATTTCCTACAATTCAGCTTGAAATCTCAAGACCTATAATTTACACCTTTTCCAATATATATTGCATGTTTTTTCTTTATCCCCGACCCTATTTTTCAGGCTTCTCTAGTGGCTTAAAACTCCAATCTGAACATTAGAAGAAACAGTACTGATTAGAGGAGACTGTAAAGAACAGTGGAGATGATGTTTAGCGAAAGAAATACCAGATTCACAATTTTTTACTGTTGGACACCTTCCACTTTCCAGTCCCTCCACACAACCCAAGGTTTTCTGTTGACCTTTGCTCACTAGATGCTTCCTTCTGTCACTCCTAGCATCATACAGATGATTGTTACTAAGTTGTCAAAGAAGTTGGTAATAAAAATGGTAGCGACAGCATAGGAGGCAGTAAGATTTTCACTGCTTCAACCTCATACTCTATGTCCTACACTAAAAGCATGAAGAAAATATGAGATAAAGTGATAGTTTGTGTGCAATTACATAGAGGAAATGAAAATGTAAAGGCAACACAGGAAAATGCAAAGTTGTATGCAGTTGTATTTTTCAWAGAAAAGACCAGGTTTGAATCTGAAATATGGGATATTTCTTATAATTTTGGTTAAAAGCCATAGAAAATAGGCTAAGGGAGAGGAAAGAATTGCCTATTTTAGTATTTTTAATCAGTCAAGCTACCTGTTCAGAAAATTAACACTACCATAGAATACACAAAGGGAAGGCATAATAATACTTCAGCTTGGTGTCTCTAAACTGCCTGATTCTACATATGTGCTCCTCTTTACCTTCTTAAGGTGTTATTTTCTTTTYTGAGATGGATACAATGATGTTTGGATTCCATAACTCCATTCACAGGGCATTTCTATAGAATATGCTCACTTGAAAAAAGAAAATGTCATCACCAATTTTTATTATTCCTGGTGGCTGATCTCACAGATCTTAAAACACATTGAAGGAAGAATGTGAATCTTCAAACTTGTTTGCAGAATGGGGTGGGGGGTCTTTCCTTTGACATTTGGAGACACAGCAACAGATTACTCTCCTCAAAACCCTGCAGAAAACGGATTTACTTAAGTGATCTATGATCACTCAACTCAACAAATAAAAAAACCTTAGTGCCACAAGCCTCAAAATACATACGTACATAACTATGCATTTGAGTGGCACTATTAAAACCAGTGGTCCTACCTCTAAACATAAAAGTTAAGGATGAAGAGACGTTTGCTGTGCAGAGGGTGAGAACTCATAAGGGTGTTCCTGTAGTTTCTGTATGTGGGTGTATATGGGGGAAACGTGTTTTATTTAAATGCATACTGACAATGAAAATGTAGCAAAAACATTTCTATATGCTTTTGGAAATGTTTTTAATAAGTTCTAATTATTTTCAAATGAAACAAATGTTAAGGACTAAATTAAATCACAACAGAGTAGTGTAAACACTACCTTCTGGTGATCCTTCACAAGAAAAGCCTATTACATGAGAGAGTATTTATCCCTGTATGAGGCAGGTAGTGGAAACAATCTAACACTTTATTATCAATGTGGCTGTTTGCAAATATTTGCTTTCCCAGGCTGACAAGCTAAAATACAAATGTTCTAAGAAGACAATTGGTGCCTAATATCATGCTTAGTTTTAGAAATTAAGCTGTACAGGCTTTCAGTCACTGTTGATTTTTATAGCGCTACCTATGCAATCTACTTTTTCACCATTATGTGTATATGTGACAAACAACAGTCTCAACTTGGGGAATTTTTACTTGATTTAATTTACTGCTAATTAACACCAGCTTTTGATCACCAAGTTAGATATGGGGGAAAAAACCCACAATCAATCAAGTGCTTAAGTAATCACCCTTCCTCCCCCTTTCCTTGGTTCACCTTAACTCAAACACGTCCTCCCCACTTCCTAGTCTAAGCTTGCCTTGTTTTCACTGCAGGTTACTAAATCCATCCCAATTCCACAGGGAGGTGACAGGCAGCACAGGATGTCAAGGTCATGTACACAGTGGTTTCTCTCAAATGTTCTTTGCTTCCTCCTGGTTTCCTGTCCCACACTTTGCTTCTTGCCCCTTTTCTCAGATGCTCGTTGCTTCTTCAGGTTTTCCTGCAGCTCTGTTTCTTAGCGTCCATGCCGCAGCACGGGTCACCCATGGGCTGCAGTCCTTCAAAGCTGTTCCGGCCCAGCATGGTGCCTCCTTCCAAGAGCGTGTCTCCAGACGGGTGCTTTCACCCCCTCAGCTACCTGTTTCTTTCTTAAATATGTTTTTGCAGAGGTGCCAGCACAACAGATAACGTTGTGGTTACTTTTTGGCCACCAGTAAACTTGATGCAAAATAAATTAATTAAACTCATCTTTAGGAGAGTAGGAGAAAAGTGTTTCTCTACTTTATGGTTCCTAAGATCACAATAGTAATTTGCATCTGTACTTCTGCAACATTTATGTATAGCAGCAGGAGAAATCCTGTGTGCTGTTGTCTCTCCGATGCATTGCACCTGTTGCTACTATCAGGAACGATGAGAGACTGGTAGAATGACTGTGTCCAAGTTTCTTGTGAAGCTTTGCACTGAAGAACCACAAAAAAAGATCTCAATGTATTGTTGTGGGATTTACTGAACGAAGTGCAAAATAGATTTCTACAAGCAAAACCGGAGTGGTGACAGAAAGACACTTTTCAGAGCGATAGGGAACCCGAAGTCCATATGGCTTAGCAAGAAGACTGAGAGAATGGAATATGATCCCACACTAGTTTCCACTCAGTAGGGTTACTGCCAACTTAGCACAGAATCCAAGTCCAAATTTACAGAAAAAAGATTTTTCAGACATTCAAAACTATTCATTTGTTGCAAGTTGTCGCTTTGAAAAGACACTGTGTACCTAGACATTTCCAGGAGATCAGCGGGGGGAAAATCAATAAAAATGCATATTGAGTGCTGATATGTGCATTTTGTAATCAAAAATGTGCATAYGTAATCACAAATCAGTGAAAACGCTTGTGGGCTTTATAGCTAGCATTGTCTTTGTTTTCTTGCATTAATCTCAGGGTTCCAGCTGAACCACAGTTCAGCTGTGAACCCACACTCTATGTGCTATTCAAATCCATTCATAATCAGCAGTTCTCAGGGTTTAAAAATGGAATTGGGGAAGAGGGGACCTGTTTGGAATTCATGCACACATGTTTTCCTTTATGTTTGTCAAGAGATTTTGAAATGGTTTTTGCTAACCAAAAAAACAGCTCAAAATGTACTTGACATTTCACTTATTTTTCAGTATTTGTAACCTTGGTGCAAATGTTTCATCTCTTAGATTATCTTGTATACTGGGATGCAGTTCATGAAAAATTTCTCTTCCGTGTTGCATCCAATATTTGGAGATTATACCACCTGGAATCTATTTATTCAAACACACCTGCTGCCGTCTCTCTTTTTAGCCTGTAATACAACTTAGCCTTGCCACTACCATGAATCATAATTTCTGGGCTGTAGAGAAGCCTGTTTACTTCTTTTCCAATATGTTACATACCAAATATTGTGGAAAATGACTGAAAATTCATGGATACCATGAACTCCCAGTGCCATACTACTGGAGTTTCTCTACCAATTTAAACAAGACTTTTGATTTTATTTTATATTTTTCATGTTTGTTTCATAAATGCCAGCACTGGTGAAAAGGACTAGGCACTTTCAGTATCAGAAACAAAACTTTTGTTACCACTGAGCATCTTTATTTTTGTGCTTTCTCTTTAGTCTCACTATTCTCTAAACACTTCCTCATCAGTGCACCTGCAGAAGAAACCACAAGCCCTGAAATAAGAGGGGTTTCTTCTACAATTACATGACAGAAGGTACTTAAAACCCTGTGCACCTTCATGCAAGTCTTACTTCGGCAGCTTATATAAATTCCCTCTGCTAGGACCTGAACATCAAAAGAAATATTTTAAATGTGCTCATAGTAGATTCTTCACATGAATGAAATCATTGTTTAAAAGCCGAATACCATAAAAATTGCATACCACATAGAGCTGAATATAATGTACATGATCAGAAGCAACACTAATCCATTTATCATCCGGTGATTCATCTTTGCCCTTCATTTCATTACAATGGAAAACAATCTGTGATCCTTTTCCAGTACTCTAGCACTGTAAAGTCCATGCTACAATATTTTATCAGTCCACTTTTGCCTAGCCAATTGTTTTTCAGATCATTGAGTAAAGAAGTAAGTTTTATTTCAAAATTGCCAAATATTCAGTATAAAGTAAGAGTCCAAAGAATGAAAATACCCTCTCACTGCTACTGCCCAAAAATAAATCTTTTACATGCTATTTTTTGAATCGTCTCTGTAATTTGTTTCTAGTTGTTATGCCGTCTCTCTACTATTGGTTTGTCTGGAAAAGAAATTTAAAATCCTGGCAATTCTGTCCTCTGTTTGTTCATGAAGAATTAACAAAATGTAATAGGTTCATCTTGATCATCCATCTTGCAGACAGTACAGGATTTTTTGGCCTGGAATATTCCCTTAATGGTTTGGATGGGGGGGGTTGTGGGTTTTTTCCTTCTCCCCTCTGAATACCTAAGGGGGTTTCCAAAAGCAGTTTGTGAGAACATTTCAAGGTTAGTTATTTGGGGCTAGCCTTCCTAAAATAACTCTGTTCTCATTTATCCTGTATTTTTATAACTTTTAGTAAACAAAAAAATTATTAGTGGTAATCAAGATTTTGGCAGAACACACACTACCTACACAGATCTCCAACACTGACCTACAATATCACTGAACTCCCAATGCAAAGTCTTAGTAGTAACCTACAACATTTTAATACCCATTTTCTCAGTGTGCCACCACATCTGACTGTCACACAATTCAAGCATGTTGAAAATTATCATAACTTAAAACCCACAATTTCATGGTTACTCCTCCCATCAGACTTCACAAGTCTGACTACTTCTTCCTTATTCAGCACTAGCAGGTCTACTAGAGCATCCTCCTTGGTCAGCTTCCTTACAGCATGTATCAAGAGTTGTCCTCGATGCTCACGACAGACCTGGACTGTAAGGTGTCTTTCCAATCAAGTCCACATGTCCTGGTTTCGGCTGGGATAGAGTTAATTTTCTTCCTAGTAGCTGGTATATGCTGTGTTTTTGATTTAGTATGAGAAGAATGTTGATAACACACTGATGTTTTAGTTGTTGCTAAGTAGTGCTTACACTAGTCAAGGACTTTTCAGCTTCCCATGCTCTGCCAGGTGCACAAGAAGCTGGGAGGGAGCATAGCCAGGACAGCTAACCCAACTGGCCAACGGAGTATTCCATACCATATGACATCATGCTCAGTATATAAACTAGGGGGAGTTGGCCAGGGAGCAGCGATCACTGCTCGGGGACTGGCTGAGCATCAGTTGGCAGGTGGTGAGCAACTGCATTGTGCATCACTCATTTTGTATATTCTATCATCATTATTATTATTGTTGTTGTTTTCTGTTCCTTTTCTGTTACATTAAACTGTCTTTATCTCAATCCACTAATTTTACTTTTTTCTTTCGATTCTCTCCCCCATCCCACTGGGCGGAGTGGGGAGTGAGCGAGTGGCTGTGTGATGTTAGGCTGCCTGCCAGGTTAAAACACAACACCACAGTAATGATCAGTGCTTGTGATCATGACACTTTCTCAAGTTCTCCAAAAAGAGGCTCCATCTACTTTTTCTTCTTGATAAGATTGTCTATAGAAGATGCCTACCAAAATGTCACACATGCTGATCTGGTCCTCACTCTTAAGTTCCCAAATGGCTCATCATCAATTCTGAAACACAGCTCCAGGCTCCTCGTTGCACGAAGCGCATCTCCTCTTCCTTACCTTTCCGATTCTTTCTAAAGAACGTGTATCCATCCAAAGCAGCACACTAATTATGTAATCTATCCTATCACCACTTTGTGATTCCAATGAGATCATAGCTCTGCAACTGTACATCAACTTCTCATTTCTCCTGTGAGATTCCCATGCTGCAGGCATTCATGCACAGCATAAACGAAGCTTAATAAAGGAAAATGCTAAGTCCTTGCATTTAGGATGAAATAACCTGTGCAACAGGACAGGCTAGACACTGTCTGGATAGAAAGGCAGATAACAGTGGTATGTCCTTGTGATAAAGATGACTGGGCTATGTACAGTAATAGCGCTTGCAGTCAGCAAGTTAACAGAAGTGATTATTTCCCTCCATTCAGTATTTTTGAGACCACATCTTCAATACTGTGTTTTATTTTGAGATTCCTAATATAAGAAAGACATTGCSATACCAGAATGGGTCACCATTCCAGTAAATCTGGCAAAGGGTCACCAAGATCACTGGGGGGCTGGAGCACCTGATGTACTAGAAGATTCTGAGAGAACTGGATTTGTTCAGTTCCCAAACTGACAATCCCAATCTGGCAATCCCAAAAAAAAGATAGCTAATGTGGGATCTTATCGCCATCATCAACTACTTAGCAAGAGGGTGAAGAAGACAGGTCCAGAATTATCTTGGAGGTACATGGTGCCAGGGTGAGACCCAACAGGCACAAGCTGCTACAAGGGAAATTCAAATTAGATATTAGGAAAAAAACATTTCATAATGACAGTGATCAAACACTGGAAGAGGTGCTCAGAGAGGCTGAGGAATTTCCATCTTTGGGGATGTTCAGAATTTAGCTGAACAAGACTCAAGAKCAGCTTCATCTAACTAAGCTGGTCCTGCTTCAAGTGGGCAGCCAGACAAGACGACCTCCAGAGGCCCCTTCCAACCTAAATTATTCTTGGATACTACTGTATGGTATCACTACTGAGGTCACTAAAACATGTCAGATAGAAAGACTTTATTTTTTCTGCTTTGTAGTTTCATGAAAAGTGCTGAATTTCCTTCCCACAAAACAGTGAAAAAGACCCCCGAAATTCCAAATTTCCTGAAGTTCCTATGCAAAGTCATACAATGCCACATTAATTCCTCATCTGCCTAAACCTTAAAAAAGAAACAAAACTAGGAGCCAAAACCCCCAAAACTCCAAGTGAATATATTTCCTTGCTATTCAAATACCTACTGTGTATTTCTAAAAAAAGTGGCAAGATAATTCTCAGTGTGTCACTTCTTCCTCAGGATTTCTGTTTCCTGTAAAGAGCTAAAAAGAAGTAATAATGCTAATGAAAATGCCAAAATATATTTTAAGTTTTTTCTCTTTTTTTCAGAGGGTAAAATGGTTGAGATATTTACCTATCTGGCAAGCAGTCACAAATATTTTACGTCCTGACAGACCTCAAAGCACTTCACAACTCTATAATAATAGAATCATTCCATTTACTACTGAACTGCAGCCAACTCTAAGACAGAACACAGCAGTGGTTTAACAGCACAGATGAACACTGTCAGCCCTTTAGAATAGTAGGTAGATGTAAATATCGTATCCATTTAAAAACCATAGGGTGCTTTGAGACAGACAAAGTAGAATTAGCCAAACTTCTAAATAGCAAAGAAACCAGAAATAATATCCCTGTTCTTTGGAGGTGTATTCCTTTTTTTTTTTTTTTTTTTTTTAAATGTAGTATCACTAGGATACATTACTAGGGATACATAAAAGCAGATGTATTATTCCAAATGAATACTGGATTTGATCTGAGTTTACACAAAATTAATTCCATCTACTGAAGTCATACTAAGTTCCCCTTTGAAGGCCTTCAGTTAAATCCTGATCCATATTGGACAAACCTACTAAATTTGTTCTGATCCCAACTCAGAAATATTTTACTTTTCCACAGAGCTTCTTAATGTCCCTCAGTGAAGCTTAAGTGACATATACTCTTGGTATTTAAACATACAGGGCTCAATCTGTTGCTTAAATATAAATGTCTAATGCTATTTGACATACTCCAGGATTACATGAGACATTGTCAAGAGTCTGGCAGATATAACAGGATCTATGGGAGACTCATGCCCGTCTGGAAAGGCAGCTGGAGGCTGGATTTAGGCAACTAAATCAAGCTTCMGCTGCAAACTCTTAAAAAGCAGCAAGCTGGTGCTACATACACCACTTCTTTCCTACAATTTCTCCCCATCTTTTCCAGTGATACAAATCAATAGAAATTATTATGGAAGTGCCAACATAAAAATTTCTTTTGTTTTTAGAGACTGGAAGGACTTCCTACAAGTGTATCTGTTAAAAGTTACAGATTTCACTGGCAAAGTTCTGGTTAAAAAATGTGTCCTTGACAAATTAAGTCATCAGAATCTTAGTTTGCATTATAATTAACCTGACATAGTTTTATAATTAGTAGGAATAGATTAATATTGTACCGATATTTGTCACGTGACAGATGTTGCAAGCATTAGCTGGTAAACTAATCTGGTAAGTATCACTGTTCAAAATCGAGTGCAGCCAGACTGAAGATGTATTTGATTGTAGCCACCAGGACTAATATTTCAATTTAATCATTCTGCAAAGACAGTTGAAGATGGRTTATAACCAATACAAGAAATACAATTAATATTCTCCTATTTTATGACAGTTTAAGAGGTTTAAGAGTTAAATGTTGCTAATATGAAGAAAATAAATACTGGAGAAGTACTAGCACTCCATTGTTCAGCCATGCAGCCTATGTCCTTAGGTTAAAAATGGTGCAAAAAATGGAAGAAAAAATAGTCTAGGTTTAATTTAGTTTGCTATATAAGACTATTCTTTTTTTTTTTTTTTTTGCTTGCTTTTCAATATCTTAGAAGAGCTAGTTTGTCTGAGTCATTCAGCACCTTTTTTCTCCTATTTCTGCCGAGTCATTCAGCACCTTTTGTCTCCTATTTCTGCCTCTCCATCCCCCACCTTTTCCCTAATTTCAGCAGATCTGTCATGAATCCTATCATATTGATAAGAAGGTCAAGGGATCTGCTACCAGCTCCTAGGTAAATATGTATAAGAAAATAGCGTTACAGAAAGACCAGATGACACAATAAGTAGTTGTTCCCACAGGCTCGCTATACTGTGCATCATATGTACTCTATCTGTAAAAACTTCTTTTAGTATGTCGCACTTCAGATGCAACAATTTTTTAATAGCCAGAGTTGGTATGAGATACTTTCATACTTTTTTACTGTGCTAGAATAACTCCTAAAATTTAAAATTAGAGACATGAAAAAATAGATTTAGTAATAATCTGTCTTACCTCTGAAATGGATACATGGATTGGATAAAAGATGATAAAGATAGAGATACCTTCATTCAAAAAGTATGGTAAAATATGCACATAGCCATCAATCTTTAGGCAATCAAACTACTTAACCTTAAAACTGTGGGGTTTTTTTTCATTTATGGAAAAGTCATAAACCAACTGGTTTTCCTCCAATAGGCTGTGTTAATTCACTGTAGTTGTAAAAGAAGCTTTTAAAAAGGCTATCTCTTTAAAAGTTATATATGTATTTAATAAAAATATTGCCCACTATTTTTCCAGTAAGGGATGGAGATATTTTTGATGCAGTTCAATCTGAGCAAGCTACCTAAGATTTTGTGCTTGATTTTTAACTTACTCTTAGATGGACATACAAACAAACAAACAAAAATTATGTGTATTTTTAAAGGACATGAATGGTTTTGGTCATTTTATACTAGGGTATTAGAAGCCAAACATGATATTAATTCCCTGTGTAAACTCTTATTAAGTACCTCAGCATCACAGCACCTCAACTGCCCTATTTGAAGATGAAAAGAACAATGATGTTTAGCTACCTTATTTTCTTTAGATAACATTTTAAATGCAAGAGGTTGCAAATTGATCACAGAGGCAATGCAGTAACTATGTACTGCTGAGTGCATTACCTATTATGTTGTTCAATATATCCTATCATTGATTCTAGCAAAACCACGTATAACCAAGTAACCTGAGTACCTGAACTGCTTTTTGTAGAAGGCTGTGTTTAGGGAGCAATGCACCACCAACTCAAAAACTCAGAGCAGTGATTTTCCCTTTGAGAAATGAACGTTGTATCATGTCCTTTAATACTGAACACAGAAATTCAGGCTAACTTTGATGTGGTGCAGAAAACAAAACAACAGCTAAGCAAGCAACCCAAAACAACAACCTACCATCAAAGACAAGTTTTCTGGTTTGGCGAAATTTTTAATTAGGAGAGGTGTCAGTGAGATCTCTGGACACCACCAGAGTGAACAACACAGAGCGCTGTAAAAAGTCCCCAGTACCCTGAAAAGTTTCCCAGTGAAGACCTGCTGCTGGAGAGCWGCAGGAGAGATGATTCATCTGTCCACTAGTACCCCTCAGTGCAGCGTGCACTGTTTCAGTGGGGCCACAAAGCCTCTCTGTCTCCCTACGAACTGCATCTGTGTTTGTGCTTTTATCTTCTGCACAAACACAGAGACACACACAGTAACTGTTCCAATATTCTGACCCAATTCTAGAAGGACTTTCCTTGCGGATTAAACAGTTTCTAATTACAACTTAGTGTTGCTTTTTTAATTGCTTATTGCAGTTTGTCTTCGGGTTAACACGAATTCCACTGAAAATATTTTCCCTTTAGAAACTTATTCTTTTTCCCTAGAAATATTGTATGGCCTATTAGATTATTTGCTCTACAGACTATTTATGCTGTACTGTTGTTCTTTTTTATAAAGGAATTGAATGTTGTGGTTTTATTATTATTAATCTGCAAGGCCTTTCCCTCTCTCTCTACAGAATTAATGCAGGAAAGAAAGCACTACTCCATGTATGAACTGTTTTCAAGGTCTAAAAGTGCATTCCAGGATTTGAATAATAAACTTGATTTTTTCACTTCTTTTTTCAATTTGAACACCTTAAAGCCACAGTGACTTAATAAATTATGCCAGAATTTAAGTCCAAACTCAGCTCTTTTAGCAAAGGCTAAAAAAAAGCTGGCTATAACATCTTCTAGCATAGTTCTTCTTTCTACACTGGGCCATGACTGGCTTTGTAATCATTAATCTTGTTAACTTGGTGAGGAATCAAATTAACTAAAAAATTAATTGAAGTGCAGCAGCCAGCCACTATGAATTACATTATAACAGCACTTTACCAGTGATCTTTTGGTATCTGTAAATAACTGGCAACAAATACAATGCCAGAAACTGTGATTTTCCTGTTTGAACTCAGATAACATAAGCTACAAATTCAAATACCAAATGCAAACCAATACAACAGTTATATAAATACTGTATACAAACAAGAGACATGTTTTTAATTTGAATCAGTTTCAACATTTTGAATGGTTGTGCATAGCACAAATTTGCTAGGGGCAAGGATATGTGTGTGTGTGTGTGTTGTTTAAACCAATAAATAAAGTCCACAACAAAGTCAGATTCAGTGAAAGCCCAGAAGTGAAACTTAGTTCAAATTCAACCCTCAAAAGAACAGTGCAAATTGTCTAACACGGTACAGTAGTATTAGAAGAATATAATCAACACACCGAAGAACTCTAGGCTATCAATCAACTGTTTACCTCTTAGTTTCCTCATTTATATGGAAAAAGCTACTGTAACCATCTGGTGATTGCAGTGCTGCTTAAATAGAAAAACCAGAGGGATGAAGAATACTTCCTTTTAAAATGCCTATAAACACTGCAGTAAATTGGTTGTGGAGGTGGAGCTTCTTCAGTTTATCAACAAGGTTTCAATGGGTCAGGCTTGCGGTGTGCTGACAGTTTCAAAAACCTTGCGTTGCATTTGTATACTGTGTACCTGATCTGCAGATAGAGAAAGGATTATAGTCTTCAGGGCTGTTGATTGATAGCTTTCACCAGCACAAGTGTCATCATAGAAGAAAGGACAATTACAGAACTACTGACCCTAATGAAAGACAGAAAATTGTAAAGCATACACATCTGTGGCTGTGGCTGAATGAAGTATCACTCGTTCATGTTGTGAGCACAAACATAGGCCGTCTCCTTTCCCTGCACCAAGCAGCCTGTTCTGCACGCTCCAGTATTTAAAGAACCTAAACAGCGGGTTTTCTTCTTTTTCAATCTCAGAGAAACTACTGTGGAAAGACCTTTGTTTGATATATGACATCTGGTAGGTCTATCTTTGCTTCTACCTTCCCAAATTAGCTAAAACCAGTAAAAATTTTAATTCTCAGGTACTGCTGAATTCAAGCACCTTTTCAGCAGATTTCAGATTAGCTGAAGTACGGTAAACATGAGCAAGGCAGAACATGAAATCTTGACCATATAGAATCCTGCTCTCCTACAAAGCCTCCAATATTCCAAGGGAAATACCAAGGAAGATAGCCATAATACACAGTGTTGGCACTTAAAAATGTCCTTTTCCTCTTTGAAAATTTCAACAACTCAATGGCCCTCAAAAGTGTCATCAATGAAGAACAAAATTAGCTGTAAAAGTTCACCCCATCCCAGGCCTTTTCAAGTGCATCCTGAAGTGAATTATTAACAGATGAAATCTGAATTTCAACATTGTAAAATAATTCAGCCCTTTGTAACAACGGGTTCTCTGAGGATTTCTTCAGTTTCACTTATTAACCTCTGCAAGTAGAAGTAAAGAAAAAAATTTCTAGCACTGATCTGAAACAGTTTTTCCCTTTTATATACCTACTTCAGTGATGACCATATGGTTACAATCCTGTCCTTTTAATCACTTTTTACTCTCCAGTGTTTGTATGTGTTATTGAAGAGCTGCCATACATCACCCCAGAGGAATAGCTATGCTTCAGTTTTGGATAACGGACTTGCTGTAGCATATAATTTTTTATAGTTATTTACCTTATCGGCAAAGTCCTTAAATACAGACCCCTTCTGAAATACAAGACATTTACATGGTATCAGCTTGTTACATCCATTTCTACTATTAATCTTTTCAGTTTAATAATTTTATTTAATGTAAGTGACTTGGACATCAAGAATAAAAGAAAGTTAATAAAATGTGGTGCTCCCAGGATGCTCCCTATATGGAATAGAGATCCACTGTTCCACARGCTTCACCACATTCTCTTTTCAAACCATGCCCTGTTGGCTGAACCCACAGAGGGCTGTAAGACCACTAATATTTGCCTACAGTCCGTTTACCAAGAACTTCTCCTGAACTTTTAAAATCATCAACAGATACAGTTTTAAGTTGGTCCCAACTGTTCTGATATTTTCAATGAGAGCACTCAGCAGAACAGCTGTTTTTATTCATGTTTGTCGCCTTCCTTTTGCAGTTGTCCTAGATAAGACCAGCTGACTGAAGGGAAAAATGAAGAAAAATCCTCTTTTTCGCAGAAAAGTAGACTGACAGCCAGAGGCAGAGGACAAGATTTTGTGTATTGAGATGCCAGGGGTTAGAGGAAGAGGGGCAAGTAGACAACAGAAATATACCTGAGAATGCAGAGGTCAGTGGGTCCAGCTTCTTGCTGCCAAGCAACCACAGTCATAATCATCAGAAGCTGTCAAGCATTGTGTTAAGAATTATTAGATTTCTCCCTTTTTCCAGAAAATTAGCTCTTTGCTAGCTAAAACATAGAATTCCTTTTTAAAATATTCCACCTAAATGTTTTCATGCTTAATTTCTCCATTTATTTATCTGCCAGCACTGTGCTTTAATAGTTTTCTTCCTGCTCTGGCACTTGTGTCTTCATGCACTTAGAGAAAATAAGCACATTCCCCTCTCACTTCTCATTTTTCTACATTAAATATGTCACCCTCTTCCAGATCTCCCTCGTAACAGAAGTCACTATTCCTCTGAGTATCGTAGATGCTATTGTTTACTCTAATTTGAAATCATCACGTGAATATGGAACAGATAGAAGAGACCTTAACAGTATAAACGTACTACTGAATTTGTATTTTCCTACCTCCACTGGAAATTCCTCCTTCACTGCCCAGAATATTTTAAGATTCAATTTGCCTTTGGTGATCCTTTAATCACCTAAGTCCCACTCAATGAAGTGAGAATTTTCAAAGTTGCTGCCCTATTTATACATGCTGATATTAGCCAAGAAAAAAGGAGTAACAAAGAAAAGCAAAAAAAAAAAAAAAAAAAAATAAAAAGACCATGAACAAAACAAAACAAATAAAAAAGGAGTAATTGAAAGTGGATTAATATTTTAGAGACGGTTATATTACCTTCCTGATGAACAATACATGGCCATAAATAAGTATATAACCTTAACACTGATTTCTTGACAAGGATGGCTGGACTTTGCTGTATATCAAGCAATGTATTCA
>JAYKAV010002530.1:315322-418080 GCA_035582835.1 Phoebastria nigripes | reverse complement strand
ATTTATACATGCTGATATTAGCCAAGAAAAAAGGAAAAAAAAAAAAAAAAAAAAAAAAAAAAAAAAAAAAAAAAAAAAAGCATTAACTCTCCATCAAATAGTAATGGAGACAAATCAGACTTTAAGAAAACAGTAGAATTTCTAAACATTTACACCCTTATGAACAATACATGGCCATAAATAAGTATATAACCTTAACACTGATTTCTTGACAAGGATGGCTGGACTTTGCTGTATATCAAGCAATGTATTCATACTTCAGATTGTTATGTTATCTTTGCCTACCTCAACAATAAGTGAATAACGATCTCATAAATGAAAAAGAAATATTGGATAACAATTACCTGATATAGCTAATATTCAAAAGATGACTCTGTAAGAATGGTGGAAAAGAATCCCTAAACCAGGATTCTTTTAAATTGCCCTATAAAAATTGTACAGTACTATGAAGTAAAAGTTTTGTTCAGCAAAGATATGAAAGTTGGTCAGCTACTGTAACCTACAGCCAGTTTAGGTTGCAAGAGAAAAACTGTGTGATTCAGGAGTTAGGAAGAGCAATAGGAATCACTAGGCTGCTGCTCTGTGGGTCTATTTTGGCTGAAGGAAAGTATTTTTATGGGTTTTTAGCCATTTCTGTGAAATGCATTTCATGGTAGTAAGCACTTCCCTAATGGACAGATATTTGAGTAAGAAGACCACCAAAGCAGCATATCACAAATAGCACAAAGTTCATTTTGTGGTCTGTGTAGACAAAAAAAGCCAAAAACTCRAAATACATTTATGTAAAATTTCCTCTAATTACAAAACCTCAACCACAGTTATGCGCCTCTGACACAAAGTAGTTGGGAAAGCATGAAGCCATGCTATGCATGTCTCCAGGGCTCCTAATATCACACCTTTTTTTTTTTTAAAAAAAAAAAAAAAGCCCCTTTAAAGGACAAAAGCAGATCTATTCTCAGGTGAATAATGCAACCATGATGGAAGCGAAGAATACTTATCAGCTGTCACAGAAATTCCTTTTTCAAATTTATTAATAGTGTAGGTTTTTTTGATCCCTCTACTTCATAATTTCATTGTTTTGCTAACAGCATTAAGTCAAGTTTTATACAGAACCGTGTGAGTAGCATCAACAGATGAAACTGAAAACAGATTTAAATCCAACCTGACAAGCATTTAGATAGAACCTAAATCAAATCACGTAGAGGCCTGCCAACATTCAAGTGCCTGATGTGTATCTGGTCTTTACACACATATTGCCATGACAGAGCAGTCACTTCCCTCTACTCTGCATGGGAGACGGCAAGAAACAAGGTGTAGGAAGCAACTGGGAAGCTGCCAGATSTCTGCCATTATATCAGCAATTTTCCTCTGAATCAACATAAGGTTTTTAATATGTTCCAGTTTTGCCTGGAAAAGGGAACTTGGCATGAGTATTTCTCTGATCAGGTCTTTCAAGTGAAAGACAAAGTGGGGTGATCAAAGAAGGGTGCTGGTGATCTGAAATTGAAAGTAGGGGGAATGAACTTTGACCTGTAAAACAACACAAAAATAACTGCCTTTTAGTGTGCTGCCGTTAAAACCAATGGAGCTGAACTGTCAGTGGCTCCATATTGCCATCTTATCCACCCACATGGTCTTCCAACTGTAGTATTTGTTTTCAGAGCCACAAAAAAACGTGAAGCATAACACTTCAGACATTATAAACCTTAAATGCTAAACACAGCAACTGCTGCAAAAGATTTTGGGGGATTTAGCATACTGTCTTATTCCATGTAAGAACCATCATTAATGATTAGCTCAACTCTAAAAAGGGAAAAAGTAATTTGTTACATAAACCTCTATCATTTAGCAAGTCCTGTATCTCTACAAGTGTTACTATTTATTTATATTTTTACAAAATATAAACAAGCACATACTTAAAAAGAAATTAAAACTATTATTTGGATAGAATTTTGTTAGGATTTCTCAGCTGATTAAACAATGTCTTCTTATCTTCTCCTGAGGTTCACCATAATTAAGGTGGTTTTTGATCTTTCTTGCCGATAACCCAAGCAAAAAAATGGAGCATCTAGTGAAACATCTTATCTGTGTCTTCTGCACAATGAACGCTAGATAAATGCTGGATGGGCAAGTAACCTATCTACTATTCTGAAAATCAGCCTCAAAAATAAATTTCCTGAGAAACTGGATGATTCAAAGAGGGTAGCCCTCCATTATATGAAGCTGTTGACATGTAACTTTTTAGTATATTTTCTTATGAATGTTACAGTTTCTACAAAATAGACTCTCTTCCTCTTTTCTGTTTGAAGATTATTATTTAAGTGATGGCAAATCACTGCCCGATTTATAAAACAAATGCATTGGGTACCCCTAAGTCTCTTGATCTTGGTTGCATTGAAGATTTCTCTATTACTTTTAATAATTTAAACTCAAGATCTGTTCTTTTTACAGATGTGTTTTTTCCAGCTGTTACATTGAGATAGCGCTTCAAGAAATAGACACTTCTTCAGACTACCTGGGGCTAAAAGCTCTGCAAAAGGGGTGTAATTTGCCAACAAATCAAGTTTCTGTTCTCTTACACCAAGCTCTCACTTTCTGGAAGTGTTAATTCTGCCCAGACATTAGATATTGGAAAATCACTAGTCCATTTTAAAAACAATATTTGCCGTGGTATAATCTGACAGGCTTTGTTTAGTTCCATTTTAAAAGATCCCAGGACAGCAGTCGCACTATATTTCATCTTTTCTGGGGATATTAATTTGATGGCATCAAAACAGTTTTCGTCATGAGGACTTAAGTCTTATTTTCTTCATTCTTAACTCTTAGAATTACTATGATTAATATGAATAGAAACTCAAAGGTGCTCCTCCCCCCAAATAATTACTAAGTAGTCTTGCATTATCTGATTTTATTTAGTATTCTGACTTTGTTTTCCATTCTGTTTTGTTTTCCTCACTCTTTTTAGCATTTATTTACAGTTGGTCACAACCAGACGGGACAAATATTTGCTGACAGTTTCAAAAGCAGTTAGTGCTAACCTACCTTGAGCTGCAAAAGAAGATGCATATAAATAAAAGTCACATGCTTCTTCAGTCAAAAACCCTGCAGAAAGCAGTTTCCATTTTTAAGGATGGTTGTGGACCTAACCCTCCAATAACACCAGTGGGTCTCGCTTTAACTATATTCAAAGAGGACACAACTGAGTAGCAGTAATTTAATCTAAAGAGTCATCATGGGACTTTTTCCTTTAAARCCTCAGCACTACTGTTTCAAACTTGGCTATTACTTTTCATTGACACTACAGAAAACGACTTCATTTCTAATGGTTTTCTGAGAATAGTATTGGTCTTCCTATGGAGTTTTAATCAGTATTCAAGATTTTGGACCTTGCTCCTTTTAGACTTCATTCTCAACTGCGTCATACAGCAAAGTCTTTRCAACAAAACAAACAAAACACAACAGCTTTGAATAGTGCTGTGTATGCAAATTGGAAACTTAAGGTTTTCCAAGACTAACTAAACATCTAGAGCTGTACTGGGCAGTATATGAATTAATTGAGCCAACTATAAATAGCAGCCAAAAAAAAAAAAAAAGAGACAAAAATTTTTGACAGCTTTGAGAATTCTTAAAGAGATTCAAAACGTCTTTGACAGTTTGTCTCCAGAATGAAGACTTTTATTTTCAGTAGAACTGCATGTGTATTGCTTTGTAGCCTTATTTTTCAATTCTTTATATTTAAAATCAACGGGAAAATCATTTATTTTTCATATGCAGAGAAATTAAAACCACAAAAAAAAATGTTATTTACTGATATAACTTCCATAGCAAAGAATGAACAGGGTAGTTCAATAGAATAACATGAGACTGGAAGGGATCTCCTGTACCATATGGGCCTGTTCTATCCTACCACAGTAAACACGTTGTGTAATCCCTTACCAAAACTGCATGGCAAGAGCTGTCTTACCCGGTTTGGATTCTGTCATGTCAGTCTTTTTGAAACRCTATTCCCTTTGGTCTGACAGTTAGAGATGTTCTTTGCTTTGACAGCCTAAACTTATTTAAAGTCTCATTTGTAATTTATATACTCATTTGTAATTGTGCCAGCATTGTTTCTTAGCTCTCATCTAGTAATTTACCTCCCATTATGGTTTAGTCCCCCTTGGTCTTTGCTAGAAAAAAAAAGCCAAGTTCTTTTAGATTCCTACCACAAATATGCTTTCCTTTCCTCTATTTACTGTTGTGACTTAACTCCAGGAATTTGACAACTATAGTTAGTTTTTATTGCTCATGGTAGGCACAACTGTACAATATTCTATATATGATCTCACCAATGTCCCATAAGTCTTCCTCATACTAGATGATTCACACTGAGCCAGATCTTCCTCTGTCACAACTGACTAAAAGCTTTAGCAAAAAATATTATTAGTGCAGGACTTGCATTTTACGCTAATGAATTCCATCCCATTTCTGTATCTCCAGTTTGTAAAATCACTGGATTATTTCTGTATATCAAATCAGTCTTTCTCTGAATAGATGGATTTTTTTTTCTAATTTTGTGTCATCATCACAAAATCACACTGACTAGCATTTTTTATGACAAAGCTATTAACAATGTTAAATATAATTACACTCAAAGACCAATTTTGAGGAGCCCAAATCATAACTTTCCTCCAGATTTATGCATCCATTTAACAAATTCCAGACCTTGCCCTCCTTAAATTTATTCTGATCAATATAAGGTGAAGCAACTAATTGCTATTCAGCCTGAGGGATTATATACTATGCCCACCTCTTTAAAAAATATGTTTGCAGAACACCAAAATGAATGACAGAACTACATAATTTCTGATTTAGTGACTTTTGGAGAACACATCGGTTGATTCTCAGACCTTGGCCGTACCATTATTAGTAACATTTTTTTCACTGGCCTCTATAGAAGTTACAGTCTTCTATAAGAACACAATTCCCACGCATACTTAGCTTTCTAATAACTTTCTACATACGTAAGGTAACCAACAATTAACTTTACTGAAAATTGCTGTTTTGAGATTACCTTCTCTTCAGTAACGCTCTGTTAGGCCTGTATTTATACACTTATCCTGTATATTAAAGCAAGCTATACAAATGTACAAATCTCTCTAAACTTCTGTCCTCTCTTTCCTTTTCATTTTAAAGCTCTTATAAGACATGCAGACCTCAATCCTAAAAGACTTGTACCTAAGTTATATAATAAAGATATTTCAAAGAATATACGATTAATCATACTACTATATAATTTCTCATTTTCCCTTTACTTAGTCTCCTCCTCCAGTAAAAAGAAATATCAGCAAAACAAGAAATTATTAAAACTGCAAATCAACATCAGATTGTATATCACTGATATGTTCCTTTCACCTGATGTTTGATAAATTAAGGAGTGCTGACTCCAGAAAGAGGCCTATTCTGAGAAATAACACTCAGGAGAATGATCTGGAACTACGTTACCAACTTCAGCGGAGAGAAATAAACTCCACGATATACTCTTGCCTGTCAGAAGCAAACCTATCTCTCATTCAAATCTTGAAAATGAGGTGTACTGCTTTTCCTTTTGCAACTCATTTCCAGTTGTGTAATAAAGTACATTCACAGCATTAAGAGTGGTCTCAGTATGGTCCGACGGGCACAGAGAAGTTTTTTTCCCTCGAGGAGCAGCAAATCTACATTAAAGCAGTACACAGACACATTTCCAGACTGCTTGCCATCCAAAGCCTGTTTTGGGGCTCTCAAGGGTTAACAGTATTTCCTCCCTGACCTTGAAACCACTCAGTCACTCCTGATTGAGAGGTGGTGATGGTAAATTTTGGGTGACAGAGGAACACCCTCCCCAGCAGTCATAGACCAGAGCCTGAGATCATTTGGAGAGTGATGATGACTCTGGAGATACCAATACAGTTATAGCCTCATCTTTTTCCTGCTGCTGTTCAACTTTGCCTTTGCCAGTTACTGACAGATAGTTCCAAAGCAAGATACTTCTCCCAGCTCTGCAAAGCTGTTTAATGAGTGATGAAAGTTGATAACAGAAATAATTGTTATGTACACTGCTCCAAAACTGACAGAAGAAACACCTACGAGCATTATAATCCTATACTGTTTTCCAGAAAATAAAAAGATATATAAGAGCTTACAGGTTGTTCRACTGTGCACAACTATCATCTTCCTTTTAGCATAATAATGGTTGTGTATCCCTATAATTAAAGATAATTATAGACCATAAAATTTGTACAGCGATTAACCAAAAACAAGATGATGCTCTGTGCTGCCGAGACAAAGACATCCATCACTGAAGTTTCTCCCTCTCCTATTTAGAATTTTCCCTCATTCTATTTCTGCTGCCTTCAGCATTACAGTATTTCTAACTCCAAAATACTAAATAATTCAAGATTTTGAAAGTGCCATGTGAAATCTGAGCTGATCCATTATTTTATCCTTAATATTACAGTGAAATGAGAGTATTTTAATTATATTCTAACCAAAGAAGCACATTTATTCCTAATTCCTAGGATGTGTTTGATTTATGTCCTGAAATAATAAATGCTATAATCCTTACAGATCTGCTCTTAACTAACGCCATTGTAGATACTCTCATTATTAACTTCACATGTCTAATCCCTTTCTGAATACCTGACTTCTGTAATTTCTATAATTATATAGATTATTCAGGTTAGCTATGCACAAAATATAATGGTATTTCCTTCTTAATGCTATTTGCTCCACTCAGTTTAACATCTATTACTAACACTGCACATTTACTTCCTCTGATACATGAGCTTTTGCAGAGGGATATTTCGGATCCCTTCCTTTGAGGAAAAAACAGACATCCTATCAAGGCTTTGCATATAGTGACAAGGACACTTCCAAATCGGCTTACTATTTAATAAGGAAGAACTCAGAAYTCTAAATACCTGTGGAAAGGAATTAAATTAAGTAAAAGATACTTTACATCTGCAAAGAGATAAAATATATAGCCCAAGGGACCAAAAGAAATGCAGGGGAGAGATTTCAGAAAGCAACAAAAGATGCAAACACACTTACAATTGTGTTGCCACACTAATTCCTATGTATGTTTGCTGAATGAAACACAATGAAATCTGTAGTTCAATTTTTTTTTTTAAATAACTCTAAAATGTGTATTTCATGTACCTTAACTTGAAAAATAAAAAYGGAATATCATGAAGTGAGGCTAGAAGATCAATAGTTATCATATCTTCTGTTTGTATTGGAGGTTAAAAACCACAGCCTACAATCAGTATTCATGTAATCAAACAATAAACAATACTTCCACCGTATAACATAACCAGAAATATGCAACTGTCCTCACGGGTTTTAATTGGGAAACATATTTGTTTTGTTTTGGCAGGAAGCATTAGGAATTTCTCATTTTCTCTAGAGCTGTTTGGCCTAAATTCAAAGGATTTTTTGGATGCACTGTCATCATGGAAGTGCTTTATTTATATTTTAATTTCCAGCCCCTCTGTGGAGAATGCTGCTGGACATTTCATTTCATTCACTCCATTTTCACTAGAAAAGTGCACAATGCCTGTTTTTCTCTCTGTGACTGCAAAAGATAAAGGACATTATTTAGTGATTTATCTATTTTGTTTAAAGGTTTGTTGAACAACTTTCAACTAACGGGTCAGTCAGTATTTTCTATTCCTAGTATTTGTGGGTTTCTACTCACGTACACGTGACTGGCTCCATAGGTCTCGTTGCACTGCACTCTCATTGAAATAGTAAGAACAGAAAGAATTCTGGTTTCAGTTCAGGAATTATTCATTARCATCCCATGATTACTTTGTTAAAACAGACTTGTTTCTCCTTTGTTTCTAATTTTCACAACAGTACTTATTTGAAGGGGTCAGAAATACCAGTGAAACAAATTAGCAAGCTGCATTTGCAAGAATGAATACTTTCGGTGCCATGTTTSCCCATTTTGAGCACTGCAAAAATCAGTGGATTAAGTTACTCGAAACATTTTTAATGGAATAGCTCTTTCACTTTGTTCGTCTGAAGAAAGGAAGAGAAAATRCTAAGTTTGTGCTGAAATGGAACAAGTTTGTCATTTTCGTTCTTTTTTCAAGATGAAGGATGAAAAGGGTCATTCATTTCACGTTGCCATCTTTTGAACTTCTCAAAAATAAAAACAAATGCGGCTGCAGTCCAAGAAGCATAAGCGGTCATCCAAGAAACTGACAGTCTCTTTTGGGAATGAAAAATGATTGTCAGCATGAGAGACAGTGGGTGAAGAGATAAATCCCTTGCTGTTCTTCGTTTGCCTGTCATTATTTACTTCTAAGGTCTGACTAGTTTGGGGAGATGTCAAGGGAGCAGCTGTCAGACTGAAGGCATCAGGATTGGGAAAACAACCTAAATTCCTATTTGAATCATGATTGATCATAACCTGTACCATGCAATCAGATAAGTATAGCAAGGAGAGAAAGCAAAAAAGAAGTCCTTGTGCCCTCTCAGTTAAAATATTAGCAATACTATAAACTAATAGTCTAATTTATAATTGGTCAGAAATGTTCTGCTAAAATGAAGTCTCACTGGAAACTAATGATTTGTTGAATCTCAGGTCTCTTAAACCATATAACAAACTATGAGAAAAAATTTATTTGTATTCCTAACGGATTTGTAGTGGGGCCAGAGGGGAGCGAAGCTGGAGAATTACTTGAAACATACATATCAAGTCTTCGTGCTTCCCTACCGTTTTTCATCTCTAAGTATCTAATAAATAAAGTATCAGTAATTATAATCGTCATTTTTAAAGCTGAAGGAAGTGAGGAATGATGAGGATAATAAATACCACAAAACCACTAATTAAATCCACCAGTGAGTTGAGAACGTATTATGCTTTTCTACTTCACAGTCTTAGAGTGGACCATGCCTTCTATTCAGAAATTGTTTGTGCCTAAGCTAATCAGTTAACAATGTACCTCCTCCTTTAGAGTGGAGCTGAATTCAATCTATCAACCTACTTGATTCCTGCCATCTAAAGCTGATCAAGTGCTCTCACATGTTTTTTGGTTCAGGCCTCTGTTATCTGGGATTTTAAACTGATGGCTGATTCAAATAATGCATAGACCAAGAATTTGGTACTCCTAAGATAAATCTGGCATATCAGAAATTTGTTATTTGCATATAGACAAAATATATGCAGGCTTTTTAGAAGGTAAAATCTTTGAAGCCATGATATAACTGCTGAACGTTGTCTTGGTTTTCAGCACAATAATCTTGAAGGGTTTGTATTTGACAACTTTTTGGACCACTGAAGAAATTTAAGTAAAGAAGAAATATTCATTTTCAAACATCACAATTTCTTTTTTTATTACATAAGCAAAACATGAACATTTCAAAGATTAAATGAAAAAGACTTCTGCAATTAACTGTCAATATCTCATAGCTTTACATAAAAATCTAAATTAAGAAACAATAAAGAAATTATAAAAATGTACATAATTATTTGCTTGTTCCTGTGTCTTACCACCTACCGGTATTCTAATCACTACTTTTTGCTGCATCTACCCCTCTCTCTCTAGAAAGGAGTATACAACCCTTTCTCTTTTTCTTGTCTCAAAACATTTTATGCAGACTTCATTACCAGAATGTCAGACAATTTTTCACCTTTATAAACGCTTGATGTAAAGGTGGTGCAGCTTTGTTGATACGCTGCAAAGGTTACTGAGTACATGCAAAGATAATAGGCTGATTATTCACATAATTTGTTAACAAATTGCTGTCGCATATAGTAAGTACAGCTTGTTATTACCAGAACCATTCTGAGCTTATCAAGGTTCCATTGCAATAAGCCTGAAACCACCAGGTTTTTTGGTTCCTCCAGGAATTATTTTTGAAAGCACAAATATAAATGCTGCACTCCTGCCCTGAACGTTCAACCACCTTCCCTCAATTATTAACAATACGCAGCCTATAAGATACACTTAAGCAATTTGTTTCTGTTTAATGGGGGGGAGGGGAGGTATATATAAATATTGAACAGTTTATCCTATCAGTAGAAAAGCAGTAGTATATTCACTTACTTTCAACAGCAGTTTGTGGTGTAATTTCGAAGGTTCTCTTACAATTGACCTGCAACAGGTTAACACTTGCTTACAAGTACCAAACAAGGAAAAGAAATATTTAATGTTCAGGCAGTTTGTCAATGATACAACCAACAAACAGCAACTCTCAACACTGTTCTAACCATTAAATACTGTCTTCTGTATCAGATTAGTGTTGGTAACCTAATCAGTGTTAAAATAAGTAATGCATCGGGCAAACGCATCAGGATAAATCACTTGGACTGTATCAGAAAGCCCCAAAATGACAAATGATCTCAGCAAATCTAGCTGAATCTTCCCAGGGATTACAATTTATTAGAAAATGTCCTGAATCTTAGGCTATTATTGCTTTCTGTGTGTTTCAGGCTCCAGTTTAAAACGTAATCTTGCCTAGCACTGTAAGCTTTCAGAAAGACAAAGTAATAACAAGTGAGAAGCTATTTTAAAATATTACACATATTTCCTTGGGAAAACCTGGGAGTGCAAAGCTTTGCACATACACAGTTTGCCAAGAAGACTGGGAAAAAATCTTTTCCCCCCAAATCTGGAAAGCACTCAAAAACCAGACAATGCTACAACTGTTCTCCTTGGAAACTAATTTTTTTTTTTCATTTTGCTTATTTTTGTAATAAAACTACTCTGGTTTGTAAATGGTATCTAGCTTTTACTTTTCTAGTTTTCAGATGTTCTCTAATTCTCTGTGATCTTTCAGTGAGACTTTTACTGGTATTACCCCTTTTAATTTTACTCTCCTTGACCTAAAAACTAACATCAATGAAGTTTGCTGGAATGTTTGTATTCACTAAAAATAGTTGTTCTGATTTGCTCAGTAGCTACACACAAGGCAGCACAGAAGAAAACTCCTCAGGAGGGACAAATTGAGTTTTATAGCTTTTTCCCTAGAGTAGCAGACAAACCTTGCATCCGTTCTGTGAAAATCAGGCTCCCGTTCGATAGCCTCTGTCTGAAAAACAAAAGTTCTCCTAAGGGGAGGGCTCTGGAGCCCAGCAAGCCTTACCAGGAAAGAAACACTACTGCCAGCTCTTCCTTCAATTTTTCATTTCAAAAGTAACATTATCCCTCTTGGTAAAAACAAAACACAAGGAAAAACTGCAAAGCACTTGTCATACACTATTTCTTCAGAGCCAGATACYATGTTCTACAAAAATTCTTTGTTACTATTTCTTTTGTTGCTGTATTCTCCAAGCTTTCATTTGGAGTTTTATTTCCTCTAACATTTATTTCTGTAAGCTTATTTTTTGCTGAAGATCCTCTGCACATATCCAGACCCAAAAATCCAAGACATGGGACAATCTAAGCTATTAGTACATATAATGATCCTACTATTCTTGTAGCATTTTACAGATGAATTAGTGTGCCAGTTTGTCAATATATTGACAGATACCAATTCTTTCCTTCAAATATATTCAATTGCTTCTACCATCATGTTTATCAGGCTTCTTTGAACCTTTCTGTACCAATGACAGTTAAAGTTCTCCTGGATTCTCAGCCTTTTACAGTTTCAAAATACAATTTTAGACACTGATTCATTGACTTTGACCGTCTGCATATACTGCTGCTTTTTTCTTAAATCTAGGAAAGAACCTTCATGTCTCACAATCCATGAAGTTACCTTGGATGCAGTATATTTAAACAGATATGAAGACTCTCTTTAACAAAGGGTTTTCAGCATCTGTTTACATGTTAAGGAATATTACACATATGACTGATGATGCATCTCTCTTCCTATGCTGTATACAAGCAAATGCTTGGGGCAGTTAATACCGCTACGCTGCCAGCAGAAGTCAAGACATTGGTGGGATGGTATCCTCCATGCAAAATCAGAGGTTCCCATCTGCAGGCCCTCCTGGTCTTAAACCACCACCTGACTCTGTAACAGAATTGCCTATTGTAAGCTGAACAAGCCACATTTAACCTCAACAAATGCTGGATATTATGGGGAACACACATATATTCTATCACATGTCAAAATGAACATGTGAATATTTTTAAAGGTGTTTTTTTTTTTTTTATTCTATGTGAAGGAACCACCTTCTGTGCTTCAGCAGTGATCATAGGCATGTGAAAGCATGCACAGAACCAAACATAGCAAAAGATAAATCCTATAATGCCATTGTGGCAAGAAGCATAAAGTCTTCTTTGGATAGTATCAAGCAAACTGCTAGTGTTTGATAAATAATTATCATCTGGGAAGCATTACACAAACCAGGAATATAGACAAAATATCAGTAAAGATAAGAAGCTAACACTCTGTAAAGCATGTCTTATTTGTTCCGTAAATCTTAAGTATTTTTCAGGAATGTGTTTTTTCTAAAGAGAGTAAAAATATCACAGTTGTAAACCTCAATTACTCTGTTCAAACAGAGCAAAAGATTACAAGGCCTTTCCAGTAGTGAAATCACAACATATACTATGAATGAGGAGTAAAGGAGGTGAAGATAAACAGATTTCATTCTGGGTATGTTGTGTAATACATCTCCATCATCACTGTATCAACCAGAATTTTATCTTTCTGAGTGGTCGACTGCTACTTAATGTCGCTGRATAGGCTTTTTCAGTCCATTTTATATGTTTTTGTGCCTTCTGGCTATATGTATTAGAAAGAGAGACTTTTGCACTTCGTTGGCCATTCAGATATCTGTTTATGAAAATAAAATAGAATTGAAAAAGTCATGTTCACAATACCATGGAAGAATTTCTATGAGATGGAGGAGGAGTTAATGACATAGAAATTGAGTCAGTATGGTACCAAAGCTATTTTGTATTGTTCCTTAAAGTGCTTTAGGACTTAAGAGGACAATAACATCAGGAAAACAGAAGGCATAACGCAAGGATTACAAAAATATCACTCTGGCTCACCCAGAATGACATCTTTCTATATCTGTTCTCCTTTTTGCTGCTGATTCATAACATGCATTGAGGAGTAACAAATAAACATTTGCTCTGGCTTGGCAGAAAGGGCATAGAGAGTGCAGGAAGTCGGGACTTGCTGCTCGTATTTCTGAGCCCTTTTCAACTTCTCTGGCTGAATGCTTCTATGGAAGTTTGAAAAGTGGCTCCAAATAGTACTAATACAGTGAATGGGAAATAAAATGCTTTTCTTTTACGTTTTCCATTTTTTTATCTAGGGAATATAAATTAAGTAGCATTCACCATTTTTATACCACTATTTTTACCAATAGTTTTACTAGGATATTAGCATTAAAAGACATAAACAGTAATTGGAGCATTAAACACGGGCATTTATCCAAGTTAACAGCTAGTGTTTGAAACAGTAAAACCATGTAAGTACTTTCTAATGGAGATGCAGAGACTATGAAGCTTGTGTAAAATCTAATCTTTTGGTAAGTGATAGCTTCTGTCTTCTAGGACTCTGAAACAGGACTGTTCCCTTAGGAGGAATCACAGGATCCTCAAAAAGATTTCTTCAACACCCATTTTTCTGAGGTTAGTTAAAATTGTTGACCTTTTCTTTTTCCAAATCAAACAGCCCAAAACTCACAGAAACATAGTAATTTTTATGAGATTTTTTAAGATCTAAAATGGAACTGAAGGTGAGAAAAAACAAGACATGGGTCTAAGAATATCTAATACTTATTGGCTAGGATTACACCTGCATTCAGATGTCCAGCTCCCGCAATTCAGATCAGGGTGGTGGAACAGACTATTCTGTATCTCTAGTAGTGTTATAATTCTGGTTTTGGTCAGCTCTGTTTTATTGCTTTTACTTAATTCAGCCCTATATGCACAAAAGGGCACGCCTACCGACTGCCTCCTATGATGTAAAAATACCTTCTGTCCCTGCATTAGTATTTGCTCACTCAACGCTTGCAGGCTGACTGAAAAGGGCTGCTGCATATCCATACAGAAAGTGCTACTGAGGTTTTCTACTCCCGGCCCAGCCAAGGAGGTTTCCAAGAGTTACACCTTTAGTGCCTTGAGACAGCTTGTGGCAGCTCTCTAATTCTCTTGTCGAGACCATTTTGATCGTGTTTCAGAGAAYGGAAGCGATCCATTGTCAGGTTCATGGTGTGCAACAGCAGGGATGTCTAAAGCTACACTGCTGCTCTGATTCATCTCAGATGTCTTAGGGTGACGATAGCTGTATTCTTAACATTGCTTGATAGCATTCACAGCTTACTCTAGTCACAAGTCCTACCATGACTTCAGAGCCATAGCATATGAAGTAGATACCAGTGAGGAGTTTTATGCGATCTAAGCTTATGTGGGCTGGCAACAGAATTGGGGTGACTGTTTAATAAAATGCCTGTTTATTAAAACAATTTATAGCACTTAATTCTTTTGAGCTGAACTGAACATCTCATGAAATTTCAGGTATTTCCTATTTTAATGCACATTTGCTTTTCTCTGTATATTTACATAGCATATTTATGGAGATAAATGCAAGAAGATAAGCTAGAGAAATATATGCTTTATTTATCAATCATATGCCTTATTCATTAACCGTTTGTGATTTACCATGTATTTTTAACTACATCAGCTAGTAACGAACCTACCTCACCAGAATTTATTTTAATATTCCAAATGAAGTTTTAAGCAGCTGCTATTTCTCATAATATGCATTTTTACTAGCTCTTATTTTCCTCTCATACTATCCTCATTACACTGGGAGTCAATGTAAGGAAAGCATATGGCTTCTTCAGGCAGAAATATGTGGTCATGCCCACAACATGATTAAAAGCACTGTTTTCTCAAGTTACAAGACATGTTGCCTTAAAAAATAAGAACAAATGTATACTTACATCTGGACATAGACCACCACAACTGAGAATAAATGAAGAGAGACAGATAGATACTTTTGATTGCAGATAGTATCTATCAAAAGGGATACAAAAGCACAAAATAGAATTGAGTGGAGAACAGGAGTGAGTAAGTATGTGTGTGATGGTGAGGATATTGGTAAATTAATATTTCAGAACTCTGAACAGATTTGGAATTCAGTTTAGTGAAGAAAGAAATAAGCTCAGTTTTATTTTAGTCAAACAGCATTATCCACACTTAATTACTCTTTCCTTACATTTTAAGTGTTTCCACTTACAGAACTGACAGTTCTCTAACAAAACTGGCAAAGAGTACTAGAACTGAAGTGATGCATCTTCTCTATGACATCGATATTTAGATTATGTAGACAGACATATAGATAAATCACAGCCTGACATCTTATCTTTGAGGGAAGCAGATCTGCTAGAAAAATAACTGTGCACAGCAAATGTCAAACTATACTATCATACGAAGCTCATATATTTATCATAATGTTTATAAGAAAAACATTAGGAATAGTTACTATGGTCACAACATAAATGCAGAAAGTAGGTTGGAAATTATTCTCAGGCATAATGTAGTTTCCTAGAGAAGAAAACCATGGCTGAAAATCTTGGTATCCATTCCTCACACCATAGATACAACTTTACCATATCAATTCTGCCCCTTTGCTCGATGTCCTGGTTCCGGCTGGGACAGAGTTAACTTTCTTCCCAGTAGCTGGGGGKGTGTGCTGTGTTTTGGGTTTGGTGTAATAGGAGAGTTGATGGCCCATTGATGTTTTGGGTGGTGCTGGGTGGTGCTTGCACCGGGCACTTTTCGGCCTCCCATGCCCTGCCAGGTGCATGGGAAGCTGGCGGGGGGGCATAGCCAGGGCAGCTGACCCAGCTGGCCAATGGGGTATTCCATACCATGTGACGTCATGCTCAGTATAAAAACTAACTGCGGGGGGGCGCTCTGGTGTCACGGGATGGGCTCTCGGGTATCAGGCTATGCGTTGGTCAGCGGGTGGTGAGCAGTTGCATTGTGCATYGCCTSCTTAGGATATTCTATTGTTGTTGTTTTTATCACTGTTATTATCACTGTTCTACTTTGTTTTATTTCAATTATTAAACTGTTTTTATCCCAACCTGTGAGTTTTCCTACTCGTGCCCTCCCGATTCTCTCCCCCATCCTACCAGAGGAGGGGGGTGAGCAAGCGGCTGCGTGGCGTTTAGTTGCTGGCCAGGGTTAAACCATGACACTCGACTAACAACAAATGCAGGATATACCTCATAAGAATCACAAGAGTATCTGGCTTTTGTTTTAATAAAGCAGTTTGGAACATTTACCAAGCAGAAGGATTGTAACAGATTGAAACTTCAACAAACACAAGGACTGGCAGGATGCCAGTAAAACAGCAGCAACAACAACAAAGCACCAAGACAACAGCTGTTTTGATATCAATACCTCAAAACTGGGGAATTTCAAACACCACTTTTTGGTACCGGTAAAAAGCACAACTCTCTTATGCCTCATTGTTGTACAATGTTCAAAGTATTGCAATACTTTCTATGAAAAATTTCCTTCAAAACAAGATCATTTCATCACATATATGGTCTTGGCACACACCTCACCTCCAAAACAAACTGCACCCTTTCGGGGTAGCACACCGTGCCCAGACAGCTGCTACCTGTGCCAAGGGCCAAGCCGCCAGCTGCGCGGCAGCAGTCCTGTGCCTCTGCCCCAGCCAGGGCCACAGCAACTCTGAAAACGAGGGAACGGCGGCAAGTTCCCTAGCACACCAGTCTGAGTCTGCAACCAAGAAAACTTCTCTCTGTTTAATAGAAAAAGAGCCCATAACAAGCATATACAAACCCACAGTATTTTCTTAGTTTTCAGTCACCCATGAGAGCTTTTAGTTCTTTGGTCCAAGAGATTGCAGGACAATATAGCAAAAAGAGCCTGCAGCTAAATATTCCTTCAAGCTTCTCTGCAAAACCAAGGACATTCCAATTGGGGCAAATTCAAACCCAGAATTATTGTTCTGGTATTTTAAAGGACAGTCATGGAGAGTAAAAGTGGATCGGATGTTTTTATTTTTCATCTTCAGAAGGATGAAATATAAATATTATACAAATATATCAAAGCTTTAAGGACATTATGAAAAAAGCGTGGCATTTGCCAACATTTAGGGTATAACTTAAGAAGCTTCAGCTAATTGATCAGTATCAATCATGCCATATCTACCAGAAACAACATTTTAAATTTACAACTGGTGATGCACAGGTATATTCTTATTTCTGCCCCAAAGGGACCTTCAAATTGGTGACAAAACAACTTTCATAATAACTTCACTGTCAGACAGATCTGCAGTCTGGTAACTGAAAGCATACAAATGAGTCAACAGACCTTTCATTTTTTGTGAATAGGGTTGTATTTAACATACGATACATGCTATACATAATACATAGTGTACTAGGTTGCTGAGGATGACAGCATCTAAGAAATGCAAATATTTTTAATTAATAGTATTAAAGTTAATGTAATTTAAACATGTAAATAAATATTGCTGCATCTTCAACTGTGTTTAATATACATGTATGTTTATGATAACCAGACTGAACTGAATGAGGTCTTGATGTAATTTAATCAAAGACTTCTTTTTATTCTTTCATTTCCTGCCCTGGATGTGTGGAAGGGACCCAGATATCTAATAACATTAGACATATTTTGCTGGGAACAACATTAGTGCTTGAAACATTTCAAATGGATTTTTTACAAACCCAGTACATCAACAGACACATCCAGGTCCTCTTGTAATCTGGCAAGCATGGGTTTTTTTGTCAAGAAGTCAGACGTACCACTGACTAATTTAACAGAATCATACAGAGAACATGCTTAAAATATCACATTTTTCCATCACCTGAATGCTTTTCCTATACCCATACATGTAACTAGATTAGATCACGGTGAGGGTACAAGAGCAACAAAGTCTTGCGGCCATTAATTTTTCCCGTACTAAGTTTAAAAGGATCCACTTTAAATGGTGGATGGGGAAAAACAACCCGAAAAATTTGCAAGTTCTCTTAACAGGCTGCTGAAAAAGATATATTTTAAGTGACCTACATAAAATCCTGAGAAAACAGAGTATATTTTCTTTCTAAAACGATAATACCAGTAGAATACCTCCAAAAGCTTTACATTATGCCACTGATAATTGCATGCTCCCAGACCAGAATTTGCTTGCAAACTCAAGGTAAGAGAATTAGTGGACCAAGAAGCAAAGTATCAGGAAGATCTTTGGTGTCACTCTGCAACAAAGCGAAAGATTTGGGGGAAAAAAAACCCCACAGAAAAACTCCTTGATTGAAGCAACACAAAGATGATGTCACACAGCATTACAGGTGCTTACCTGACAGCGCACATTTGAAGAGGCAAGACTGGTTCAATTTTAAACTAGCTCTGACTAACTGGTAGTGCCACTCTCTGGGAATAATTATCATGCCATAATAAAATGTGATGATTTTTTTTCACTGTTTATACCTTGAAGCACAAAAGAAAAAGCATCTTTCAACATTCATTCACATACTGTACACAAGATGCCACAATAAATTATGTCATGGGCAAAACTTGGAAAACTAAGTGTTCTGGTAGATCACAAGGTAGAAGGGGTTTCTTATACTGACTTAAATGTTATCAAACTGTTGAGCAAAATTTGCTTTCCGCAAAGGGTGGGATTTCCTGTTTAAATTTAAATATCTAAAGTATGTTGCTTAAGTCTGAAATAGTCACTGTAGTCTCTCCTTAAAATTAATGGGGAAAAAAATACCCACTTCTATGGGACAATTCATCATACCTGTCTTAAAAACTCATGTAGGAAACACCTTCTAGAGAAGTCAGCTTCTGTCCTCTCATACAGAAGGATACTACGCAGTTAAATCTTAGACAGTTTCAGATACCTAAATTAACTAAGCTGAATCTAACCCTAAATGCCTTGGAAATTATTAGTCTCGTTGATTCTTTCACATCATAATAATTACCCCACAATGGCTGTCTCCAGGGCCTAACTGGTAAACTCTTATGCAATGAATCAAGGAAGAGATGAAGGTTTCTTCAATAGGATGTTTGCAACTAACTACATAAATCTCATGTTCTCTTCAGTGAGTCCTGACCAAGCTCAGAAGCAAACTACTCCTGTGACTGCAAAAGAAAGTGAAGCTGGTCATTTGGCGCCCTCCTTGGTAATGCACGATAATAAGCCAAATGGAGAGAAACATTTGTAGTTTTGGGGAAGGAAAAAGAAATTAAAAGTGTTTTACGTAACACACTATAAACATGTGGGAAGAAGCCAGGCTATCTTTTCATGAAATATAAAAGTTTTTGTTTGAAATCACAAAATACATGAATAAATTTTTATCAGAAAAGACTACAGGGTCAGCGGACAGCAAAGACCTCTGCTGAGGAGCCCAAGGTAAGCAGTTACAGTAATGAGACAAAACCAAGCTATTAATAGTGCTGACCAGGTGGAAAAGCTCCCCTTCTTCATACAGCTTCCTTTAGGAACGTTCTTGAAAACGAAATTGTAGCTCTTCTTGAAAAATGAATGTTTTCTCTCTCAATACTCCACAGAGATCATCACCATGTAAATGATTGCAATCTGTATAATTTCTTTCGTGATGAAAATCAAGAATGTTGCCTTGATTATTTTCAATGAGAAAAAAACCAAATCTGAGGCCCGTCTTCAATCTCAAAATATGATGCTATTCTTTTCGACATTTTTATGAACTTCCTAGAATCCACTGACAGCAATAGATTTGGCCAGTATTCTATGAACATTTCTATTTCATCATCTTGAGTGACATTTTAGTGGTTGTAGGTTTTGCTGGAGAATTGATTAGAGTTTAGTATTATACAGATACAGTTGATAAAAGCATTAATCAAAGTAGGCCCCACAGAAGCTGTGAGCAATAGATGAAGTGTCTACACAAAAATGTGATGCAAGATAAACAGTATCAAAATAACAAAAAAAAATCTCCAAAATAACAGAGAGAAAAGGACATAAAGCAGACATTTATTGAACATAAGGTGACATAATGGTTTGTGATAGGGATGGAATGCACATGTCCAGAAAAGGATGCAAGTGTAGTCTGATAAGTTTTGATCACTGTATAAAAAGGGCTGCCAGAAACCATGCATGCTTTATATTGGTCTCGGGAAGCCTGCATAACATTGTACTAATGCTTTGTCAACACACATCATGCACAAGCATCTTGTGTGTTAGATCATGAGCATGTTAGGGCCATTCTTTGTAGACACTAAATATGGAGGAGCCGTTGCCACTGAACCCAGCCTGCGCTCCTTTAAGAAACAAGAACAGTGCTGAAGTTTCCAGACTACAAAGTAATGGACCTCTGACTATAATTCAACAAAATAAACTAATACAAAAGCAATAGGGTTGTTTTCTCTTTCCTACCCTCTGAAAGGGTGACATTAAAAGGGGAGATTAGGTAGCTAAAAATTGTCACAGCCAGACTGAAAGCAGCAGAAGAAACTAAGAAATGCTACCAAATTAGCAGTAGTTTCTCAACATCATTGACAATAAAGTCTTTTGTTCTTTAAGCTGGCCATAGAGACCAAAAAGATAATCACAGTAGCCTACCAAAAGCCCTCATGTATAAGATCAGTGTCTTTCTGTGTATCACAAAAAGTGGCTACTAGAAAGAAGCTTCATAAAGTTATTCAGTTGAGACTCTAATAGTACTAGCCTATACAGAAGTTCTGCTATGCAGAATGCACACAGAAGTGTTTGCCTGGGTACACACACTACAAATTCCTCAGCTTCAGACAGTAATTGAAACTGATGAAACATCGAAGAGTTAAAATTACTTAAGACACCACCCCTTTTGCCCCAAAGGAAAAAGTTTACCTTAGTATTTCAACGCTACATATTAATAATCAGCTCTTATAATTTAAAATCTTTATTAGGTCTTCAAATTCAATGTTCTTACTGTACCTCCCACAGGCCCCTCACAAATTTGCTTAAATAGGAAGAATAATTTCATTCGTAACAATAAACTTGGACCAAAAATAGAAGTACAACATTGTGCGCACTTACAAGTACGCATCGATACATTAGCAGCAAGGGAACATATTATTATTATTATCATTACAAAATGCATGCCTGAAATTGCAAGGATTCAAAAGCACTTTTATTTCAAATCAGTTTTTAAAGAGTATGATTTGTGTAACATGTTATTAGGACCTCTTCGGATGAAAGGAGAAAAATGGATTAATAACAAAGAGCATACTGATTGAAATCTAATTTCTATTATCACAGCTAAATGATATTTTTGCATGCAAGCTGAAGCTGTGTATTTTGTGATACACAGTCCCCTAACATATTGTCACTCATTTCTCTGCTTAGTTAGAACCATTTTCTGTTGAATTGAAAATAACAGTGCCTTAAGTAACTATGCAGTATAAAATACTTCCAGTTAGCAGTCAATTCTCTAAAAAGAGAAAGAAATAAATTAATCATTCCCGAACAGTGTTTTCAGCTGAAGAATACTATCCACATAAAACCCCTTTAAAAATAATATATACCTGGATTATTATCAGCACTACTCAGATGATTAATTTTTTTTCCCCAAAATTACACAGCCATAAAACTCCTAACACAGAATTTCTATTCCATGAAATAATGATATTTTGTAAAAACACTGAATTCTCTGAATCAGGAAGAAGTCTAGAAAATGAAAGACATTAAAGACAGTAAGGAAACAAAAGGAAAATATCAGGAGCTGCCCCAGGTTCATGGACCCTCAGTGCAGTGTCAGTACTCAAAAATCCTGTATGCTGATCCAGAGGGTTGGGATTAATTTACCCCCAGAAATGAAGCTCCCTGGGTGGGACCAGCCTTCTCAAAGCACTGAGAGCTCCAGCTCCAACCCCACCTCCCAGGCCTTCAGGGTCCCTGTTGCAGAGCTACTCCAGGGCCCACCAGTCCCCCTTAGACCTGGGTTTCCAGGGCTGCCAAACACTCACATTAGACTGCAGGGAGTCGGTAATAGGGAACCATCAGTTTGAACAGGGACTACTAGGGCTTGATATCTCTTCATACCGGGAGAGCCTAACACCAAAAAAGCACAGCTAGGAGCACAGCCTAATTTCTATCCTCCAGGCTTTGTGGCAGACAGCTTTCATTATAGAACTGCATTTAATTGGCTTCTCACATATTGCACAAGCACTAGTATTACTAAAAGTTATCAGGTGGGCTGTTGTGATGAAAGACTGAGGACACATATTTTAGTTTCCGCCAATTTGCATTTTCTGATGTGAAAAAATTTTCTTGAAGAATGTAGATCAGTTCTCATCAGTGGCAGCATCATCCTATTGCTGCCAGAATACCTTTGATTGCTGAATGTGCTGAAAATCAAACACTCGCTGCACGTGTGTTTAGTTATCTTGTTAAGTGCTATACTGAGGCACGTATAACTATACTAGTACTGTGTGCAGGGCATCTTTTGCTACCCTTTTATGGAAACAGGGACTAGGAGTCAGTACCTTCCAGAAAGAAGGGAGAAGAACTGGGCATGATAAAACTACAAGGGCTGTAATAGCAGGAAATGTAAATGATGGGATGTCATATACAGAAAGCTGAAGCTTCCTGCTCAGCTACAGCCAACAGCTACACAGTCATATTAGGCCAACTGCAATCTAACTTCTAGTCTGGACAATAAGATGGTACTAATCCATTTAATTTTTATTTCAAACTGATCTCTTCTATCACAAAATCTAATAAGTGCATCAAGTGAAAGAATTCATCTTCACAATGCAGTGACAAAAAATCTATTTTCTTTCCCCAACAATGAAAAATTTTATCTTAAATCATGTGACCATGACACTGAAAGTATTTATGAACAACAACAAAAAAATATATAGACATTGGTAAGGGATGCCTGGTGATTTTATTTTTCCCCCAGTCTAATTCTGCATGAAGCTACAAACACCTGTGTCAACTTACTAGCTAAAACAAGAATTTTGACACCACACCTCCAATTTTTTGACCAGCAGACCACTTTTGCATCTTCTTGTTGTCAGTCTTTCAGCAGAGAACACAGACATGCTGCAGTTCCCATTGCATAGCTTTTAGATCCCAGTTTGGGAACCCCTGCCCTGCTCTACAGTTGAACAGACAGATTCAAACCACTCTTTCCTTCAATTGATAAGTTATTCGCAAAAAGACCATCTTTTACTAAGTAATTTATTATTTAGAGTTGTTAGGAAAGTTCACATGAACAAAGACGAGCTGACTGGCTGTGTGGCAAACCTCACATTTGGGCTCTCACTAGTCACTATGACACAGCACCTCTGCCAGCTGATATCATTTCTGCTCTTGGACTGGAGCTTTTCTAACAACAGTGACAGGAATCATGCTGAAAAAACTGAATAATAGGACGCTCAGAATCCTCCTTCTGTGTGAGTGCATGACTATTTGAATGACAGGTATTCAATCCCCAAATACTGGAGCCAATAAAATTGTCCCTACAAATGTTTGTGTGCAGAAAAGACTGAAACAAGATCATGAACAAAGTTGAATCAATTAGCCTTTCAAAAGTCAAATGAATACTCAGAGATCCAACATCAATCTCAAAAACTGGACCTTTATCAGGCAAGAAATGCTTAAGGCAATGAAATCAAACATAAACAGAAGAAAATTTAAGATTGTTGTCCCACTAGCGATATCAGAAACAATATTGTTACTGAACAGCAACAATGCTCAGTACATATTACTGTGAGAAAAAATAAATGGCCTTTTTCGCCTTCCCTTGTGTACTAGTGCATTAAGTCTGAGAAGGTCATTAATATTACTTAGTGTCCTCAAAACTGAAGATTTTAATCAGAGTTTACATTTCTGTCAGCCGTTGTGTAGTCTTGTTTTTGCAGTTCCTACTATAAAAGGTCATGATACTGCTATTTTGGGGGAGGCTAACAAATAAAGAAGTTTATCTAGTGTCAGGTCATTTTGCTGACCAGGTAGGCCCTGTATAATTTTTTTTAGAGCTTTGCTTATCAATTACCATTAATCTTGACTTGTGTTGCTACGGATTTTCCTGAGCGAAGGTTATGAATGTGGAGCAGAGTCTGATGGAGATTAATGTGCAGAGTAAAACAAGGGGACAAAAATACCTTCAGAAAGGTATGACCTCAGACATAATCTGTCATAGTATCTTATCTGCTGCTGCGATAAAAATAAATTAAGAAACATCTCTAACCAATGGTTTCTTTGTTAAAATCAAATCATAATCACTAGCTAAATCGAATATGTAATGAGTGTTACAGTAAATGTATTACACTTACATGTTGTTCAGAACACCCAGTAGAACATCAGCCCATTTGCTTTCTGCATCAATAAATAATCATGATCTCTCGCAATAAAGAAATTCATTTCTGGAAAGACAAAAAAAAAACCAAACAAAACATAAGGTTAAATGATTGGCAGTTTCTTTCAGTAGTCGCGCTGTGGTAATATATGAAAACGTAAAATCTCAGCTGGGAAATTTACAGGAACATGCTACAATTTCATTAAAAAACCTGCATAATTAAATCTTTATTTGTGAGTGTGAACATGCTATTAAAATTTCATGAAAGTCAAGAATATATTTCATATATAGGTAAAAAGTTACTTGAGCTGCAGGGAGTTTCTTTTATTTTGTTCTGCCAGGAACAAAGTTTTTGCTTTTCAGGAAGCATGCATTCCCAGTTTCTACCAAAAAGACCTTTCACAAGTACTCTAAAAGAAAATGGAATCTCGGCAAACAAAAAAAAAATTTCTTACGGAAAAAATATCACATTTTCCTTGAATATTAATGGTAGAAGGATTTGAAGGAAATCCTGTAGATTATATCCCAGAGTACCTCTCTTTATCCATTTTCAATATCTATTAATGAGAATACATGAAGAAAAGAAACAGGTAGGCTGAATAATAGACTCTTACAGTAAAACCAATTAACAGCGGAGTAGACTCCCAAGAAAATGAAGACTATCTATAGGTAGATATATTACGATTTATGAGATCCAGTTCATTCCTACTGCTCTGACAAAAGCTTAAGAGAGCTTAACATTTCCTCTAGCAGGAAATGAGACTGATTTTTAAATTTTTTGCCTCTTGTACCTGTAAACAAATAACTTCTAGTTAGTGTGGCTAGTAAGTTTTCCTTCTTGCTTATCCTAAAATATCAAAACATGGTAAGATTTCCAGTCAGTGTTGTGGAATGTTCCTTGCTGTCAACAGGGAATTTCAAACATTTTTGATAAGTGACTGTATTCTTGCAGATTCCCGAATTATGAGTTTAAACCTGGTGATGATAGGCTTGGGTTTTTTACTTATTCTTTGTGACCCCCTGTGAACCAGTCCTCAGCCATCCTACAGATGAGAATGCTAAATACTGAGAAAAAATTACTTAGAAGCTTGTAGTAATTTTAAACCTGTCAAGACCGAGAGAAAATACTACTGAGGGTGAGCTGCAGTGAGAGAATCTGTTAGGTTGTCTAATAACTCCACATAGTATCTAAAGCCTCATCAAATACTTACAAAGAAACTAGTGATGGCACTCAGGTGCTCATGGAATAAGTGCAGGTAGCATGATATAGCTCTCCAGTTTTGTCAGCCCTTCATGGAACAGTGATTCTGACATATTGCATTTATCTAGCCATAAAGAAATGCAGACTGGCTGTAAGCACACACGGCCAAGTTTAGCTGGGCTTACAATGTTAGAAATACAGATATAGAAATGCAACAGTACAACTTACATGATTAGAAACCTCTCAAAAGAATCACCTTGTTCTGGTAATTTTCAGGCACACATCAGTAATCTGGACTTTTAACAAATCTCACCCTTCAAAAATTTTGGAGTTAAGCAAATGAGAACAAATGTTAGAAGCTTAAAAAGGTACAAAATACAGATTTACATCTACAGGCTGATAACAGCGTATGCGAATTATTTGTCATTGATAGTTCAGTCCTGCCAGATACCTAGAGAACCATTTGCTCCCCTCAGAAGGTGCTCAGTGACTCTTACTACTTAGCCAATTAAAAGGGTCTAATTTGTGCTCAGTTCCTTGACAGTTGTGCACTGAGGACTAGAAATCAGTGTGATGACAAAGCAAAAATTTGGAAGCAAAGGCATATATTTGAGAAGCAAATTATAAAGCCAATGTGCTATAGTGGAACTCTTTAATATATCTCATATGTGAAAAGTAACTAAGGCTGGCTAGTCTGTGTTGGCAGAAAGCAGCCAGAGTGCTTGCCTAAAAGGTGCAGTCTTGATAGAAGTCTAGATCTTCAAACCATGGGAATGAAGACTCTACTTCCAGAATCTGCTAAAGCAAATTGCCTTTTCTTCACTACCTTAGTCCTATAGAAATATGCATTCCTTTAAATGGGTGGAAAAAAGCCAGGTGGTGAGACAGCAGGTAAAACTTCTTAGTATATGAGGCAAAAAAAAAAAAAGAAAAGAAAAAAAGAAAAAAAAGATAGAAATACTGCTTAATTCTTCTGTTTAGGATATTCTCAATAACCCCTTGCCTGGTTTGATGATTTCCAGTTGTTCAAAAGTCATATATGGGTTCACAGGGCGTAGAGAAAAGCATCGTATGAAACACAGTAAAATAATCTTTAAATTTCTAAGCTAGATAACTGTAGCCTTTCCCTCACCAAACTATGTCTCCTATAAAAAAAATTCCAAAGATTCATTCATATGCAGCTCACATCCCCTGACTGTCATAGACAGTCTCCACAAGCTCAGGTAAAAGATAACTTATTCCTGTCTAAGAAGGCAGCAGTTTGATGCAGCCTCTCAGCCTTGGATGATATAGTTAAGCTTTGTTTCACAGACATGTATGTGGCCACATAGTACTAAGACTGCCACCTAAGAGTACAGGTGTGGTTAGGGCCTGCAGATGACTACACAGAAATATCTAGCAGCTGCTATCATCTACATATTGTGAATATACACTGTATGGAAGCATATACAGTATATGGAAGCAAAGATCACTAGAATAAAAATATTACAAATTTGAGAGAGAAAAAAACGAAATGAAACCAGAGAAATGTAAAATTTAAAAAAAAAAAAAAATCCATTTACTGACATTTACGAAGTCATCAGTATGGAGCATCATAGAATACAGCTCTGGGAAGAGGAAGAGTATAATGGTTTTAGGAAACAAATCTGCAGTAGAAAGATCAAGTCCTTCAAAATACTTTGTCTCATAGCTCATTCTCAAATAGCAACCAAAACTATCACTACTAAACATAAAGAGCTGGAACTGATGATCTTCTTATATAAAAACATTTTAAGCTTTAATAAACATTTCTGCAAGTTTGGTACTATGAGTTAAAGGTTTAACAGTGGCATTCATAATAACAATAGTAGAAAAAGTAGTAAGAGAAGAGTGTAAATGAAGGTGAGATAATCTAAAGATTACAACACGTTTAATCAGTATGACGCATTATTGCTGTCATTATTAAATTTTTGTGCTGTTATTGTACTAATATATTTYACAAAACCATCAGTAAAGGCTGTTATAATTAGTGATGTCTACACCACCGAGGGACTTCCACTTGAAAAATTGTAGCTAAGAGAATGATAACGATTATACGTGGCAAGTTTAGAGACTTAGCAAAATATGTAAGATTTATCCRATATCCATACCCCCAGAGTAATGCCACTTACTTTTCTTTATTAATATCCTAGAAATACAGGATTTCAGGAGAATTCAACTAATCATCTAGCACACGCGCTAATTTTCTGAAATAGAATCAAGGATCTTCAGACAGCCTTCTGCCCGCTTGCCCTCTAGTTACTCCTAGAAACTATTAGCAAAAAGCATCCGTGTCATTATTTTTCCATTGTTCTGTTATTCTTAATATCATTTTCCCAATGTCTTTAAGCAGCAAATAAAAACAGTAACTTCTTGTCTCACCTACAGTGCGCATGAAAACCACTGATCACAGCCCTCAGTTTAACCAATCCCTCAACCAACACTACAATCCTTCAGGGATTTCACCTTCATTTTTTTTCTGCTCTCAGAACTTCCATATTTGTCAAAACTTCTCCAGTACCCAGACATAAACAAAATGCCCCATCCACTGTTAAGTAGAGTGGAAACATTACTATGTCATACATTTCTGTTATATTTGTTCTTTTTTTATTTTTCACTTGCCTCTTCAGCAGCAGTACAATGTATCAAATGCATTTACTTTACAGTCCGCTATAAGCCCCAGCTAGGTGCAATGATGACCCTTTTTGAGCCCTCTGCCCTGCAAGTTCTCCAACATTAACAGTTCCTAGTTATTTAACTACTTCCAAGATATCAGGATACGATAAATATAAAACTTACATACATCTGCGTTACTTCATCTTCCATTATTCTTGCCTGTATTTATTTTCTTTGTTATTAACTATTAAAATAGGCTTGTAATTCACTTTTTTGGTGAAGATTAATAGAACAAGGTCACTGAACACTTCATCTTCTCTTCAGACATTTGTTATATGCCCACTTACCCCAATAATATCATACAATTTCTTTCATATTTTCTTACATATAATATTTTTCTAAAGCCTTCCCTTACAAAGTCTTATAACTCTTTTGGTAGTTATAATTCACATTTTGCCCCAGCCTTTCCAATTTTATCCTTCCATAGACATTGCTTCTATACGTAGCTACAACTTCTTTCTGCTCTTAATGGAATTTCTTTTTTGMTGTTTAGATTCTTAAGAACTGAGGCTACCATGTTGCTTTGCTACCACACAATATTTTTTCTTTTTTGCCACAAAGGCAACCCATAGCACCACCATGCAAAGTAAATTAAGTTTTCTGGATGACAGAAAGAGCAACTGAGTTGATGCAAGGCCAACCAATTAGCCCACAACAAAACCTGAAACGTCGTCTGGATTTACGGTGTTCAGTGCTAGTCAGTCCCTTTAAATTAACTTAGAGGAGCATAAAGTAATAGTGTAGAGAGGACTAAAACAATGCTTATAATGAGCAAAACAGGAAGAAGATGTAACAACAGAGCTTTCTCTGCTGAAAAAAACCACTGAATTGTGCCTAATTTCAGCAGTGCTGGGGAAACAGAAGGTCAATTAAGGACTCGGCTTCAGGTTCAATTTTCATCTTGAAAATGGATTAGTGTACCTGGATCTTATATAACATTACTCTTACATTTAGAATTAATTCTTTACCTTAAAAATATTAGAACGCCAATACAGCAGTGGCATGGACAACTACTCAATCAAAATTCCTCTGGGAATTCAGAACACAGCAACTGTCTAAGAGCCAACACAACAGCAATACAAAACAATTCAAGTTAGCATTGGCTTTATTCAAACAGAAATTTCAGAAGTTATATAGCTACACAGAATTAACCATAAGAGCTCAGGTTTTGGTCAATATTTCTACTGCTAAAAAGCCAAGCAATAGATAATGTAATTACTACAGGAAGGCTCAGTTTTATGTTTCATCCAGAAGAGAAGGTGACAGCTTCAAACTCTTTTTCTAAGGCACTGGTTCAATACAAAGTCATTAGGGAAGAGTTGTGCCAACAATTCACAAGCTTATCTCCTTACATGTTCTGTTTGTTTGTTTGTTTTACAACTGCAGCATAAGGAACAGTTAGTGAAGGCTGCTCATAGGAAGTGAACTGAGTAGCACTTTAAGCTTCCACGTGTGTTATAGAGCTTGTGAGAAATTACTCAAATTATTGCAAAAAGTGCTGCGGCTGCAGGGACAGTCACGATGTTAGGTGGTGTTGCTCTGGGGTTTAACGGTTGAGCTATATCTCACAACTAAATTACAAGGGCTTAGGATTTTTCCTCCTGCAACACCACTGGATAGACTTACTCTTTCCCAGTACAACCTCCCCCTCTCTTTCCTTCCTAAAATAAATGTACTGAACGATGCCAAGTGCTGCCCAGGCAAGACATTATTTTTAGTTCAATCACCCTATTTTCAGAACTTATCAACATCATGAAAGACTGCAGAATCTTTTCCGAGCCCAGAACAGTGCTGCTGCCTCGCAGTAAGAGCCATTTCAAGCTGGCACGCTATTGAGGGAATACTGCAAATAATGTAGGCATTAGCTAATGTTTTCCCCATTTTAGCCAAATGCTTTACAATTCTCTTTTGAACATTATTCCTGTATTTCCCGTATTTCGAAAGTGCAGCATTAAAGCTCTGGAGAGAAAAAGAAGGCAAAAAAGAAAATCCTACTTTGTTTCTGGCAGTCTGTGTTTGTTACTGGGGAAAAAAAAAAATCACAGAAAAACAGGCCAGGTATTTTTGAATCCTGGTCACTCACAGACCTGTGAGCTATTTTAAATCAATGGTGCCCTGACAAGAAACACTCAAAATTTACAGGTTAATACATGCAAGATTCACTTCATTTTCCATATCTCCCTCATGAACTTTGCCATGTTACTTAATCTTCCAATTCAGTGAGGGGGAAATAAAAGTTTCTGGAGATTACTGACGGTAAATAGGTACACAGCTCAGAAAGAATAAGGTCAGAGCATAAGTTTAAACATGCTTTCAGGCCTGACATTGCAGCTCTTCATGTAAAGAAACTAAAGCCAGTTTGGCTGCAATATTTCTACGCTCTCAAAAGCAAGTAGAAAGGAGAGCCGCACTGTATCAGTTAAAACAAAATTGAGAAAACAATACATAAATGTTACATTTCAATTCGGAGACTGTCTCGTAATTAAAATGTAAGATGTTACTTAATTTCTCTTTGTTATGTTTATAAACATGTAATCCAATCATTGGCAATTTCTTAGAATTTTGTGAATGCTGCAAAGTGCTTCTTTTCCAGCAGGTCTTCAAACATTGATTACATCCTTAAAATCAAATTACTTGCAAGAAGTTACAAACTGTGTTAAAACAGTAGACAACTTAAAAGCAGTCCAGGCAATACCATGGGAACTCAATGTCATTCACGTAAATTTGATGGATGGAGTATTTAAAAAATAAGAAACATGACTGTAGGAACTGCAATAAAGTAACAATGTACTGTCAGTTATAATAAAACCAGGAGACAAATCTGAGGCAGCAAGTCATACTTCGATTTGTTCTTCAGATCTCACAGGGTGATGGTTACTATGTGACTTTTGTTAAACCCAAAGATAAAAACTACAGATTATTTTCAGAAGTTCCTGCCAGTTGCTGAGACAGATGCTTTTCATCATAGTATCTGAAAGGCTATAACATTCATGAATCAATTATCAAACAGTAATTATAGTTCTGTTGTACAATGTTTGCAACCTTTTAACTTAATTATACTCATACCCCTGCATATAAGTGCCTGCACATATGACAATTATATTCAGAACAGAACTTACACATTTGTTTAAGTTAAAATTTATCCTTAAATATAATTGAAATTTTGCTTTTAAACACTGCTTTTAAACTGAATTAAAATCTTAATGTTCTGTTCAGATTAGAAATGGTCTTATGAATAGGCGTAAGAGCTTCCTTTGTCAGTTATGGGAAAAAAGAGCCAGAGGAAAGGCGTAGTGTTGTACTGAAATATGAATCCTGGGTGGCTTGATATCAACCAAAGCAGAAAGGAGTTACATTTGAGAATAAATGCTTTCTGCAAATTGTCATAGTTATTTTTAGATGTTTATTTATCTTTATTTAAATATTCATTTAAATTTTTTATTTAAATATTTGTATTTTAGAGGTATTGGCCAAATTCTACCACATTTTTGAGGGTGTTTTGTATCAGTATTATCAGAAAAGAAACTAGCCATCATGAATAAATCAAAAAGTAAATATTAGAATATATACTGAAGTAAATTGAAAATCACATGGAAAATATCAAGAATTTGAATTACACCTACCACCTCCTCCAATACACAGTTCAAAATTTTCAATTGCATTGATTAGTTTTATAACCATTCAATACAGAAATAAAACTATGGAGATAATTGAAACTAATCAAAATTTAACAAGTGTTAGTCATGAGCTTGAAAGTATTTGTGAATTATCTACAGATGAACTGTTATGAACATGAAATAAACAAATACTTATTAGAATATTATTATTAAGAAATTACCCACTTGTTAATCAAAAGTGAGTTCACATTTGTTGACTTACATATTCAAAAAGAGCTAATTATTCATCTGTAGTTTCACAAAACCACACTGTATTATCAGCACATTCATTACAAAGCACTGCATGAAATACATGTAGCAGCAGGTAAGCAGAATCTTGACTAATCCAGACCGACAGTCAAACAAATAAAACAATTTGACAAAATGGAATAATATTTATCATTATATTTTTGTGTTATCTTCTTTTAATTTAGACTTTAAACGGGAGTCATTTTATTGCTAACTGATTTTTAGTCACAACAGCTGGAGAGCAACCCATACTGGAAGCACCTGCAAAAGAGTATGTAAGGAAAGTTTGAAAGATGATCAGAAGAAAGGAAACAACTCAAGCAAGAGGTCATCCCAAGTACTAAAAGAAGAAGGAGAGAAGGCATAGAGCTGAAAGTGAAAGAAACAAAGGAAGGAAATTATGTGTAGAATTGAATGGATGTGGTTTAACCCCCGTAGGCAGCTAAGCACACACAGCTGCTCGCTTACTTCTCCCCCTAGAGTGGGATGGGGGAGAGAATCGCAAAGGTGAAACTGTGAAAACTTATGGGTTGAGATAAAGATAGTTTAATAAGAAAGAAAAGGGGGGGGGAGGCCAAACTGAAAAAAACAAATGATGAAAAAACCCCAACCAAACGCAATTGGTCACCACCAGCCAACCAATGCCCAGCCAGTCCCTGAGCAACAACAGTCCCTGCAAACTTTCTCCCCCTCCTAGTTTTTATTGCTGAGCATGATGTCGTATGGTGTGGAATATCCCTTTGGTCAGTTGGGGTCAGCTGTCCCGGCTGTGTCCCCTCCCAACGTCTTGTGCACCCCCAGCCTACTCGCTGGTGGGGTGRGGTGAGAAGCAGAAAAGGCCTTGATGCTGCATAAGCACTGCTCAGCAGTAACGAAAACATCTCTGTATTATCAACACTGTTTTCAGCACAAATTCATACAAGCTACTATGAAGAAAATTAATGCTATCCCATCCAAAACCAGTACAATGGACTTCAGAGGGTAAGAACTAAAAGACCTCAGCACTGAAACAAAAAGGAAGTTAAGAATCGCAAAGAGCTCTGAAGGTGAGCTGAAGGTGAACTTCAGGTTGTATAAGGCTAGAGATCAGATGGGATTTGAGACAGAAGATGTGAGGTGAATTTAGTCAAACAATAAGGGAAGTGATTTCAGCATATAACTCCTGAGAGACCTACTGGTCATAAAGGGAATTAGCTAGCATTACACTAGCAGAATATCAATTGAGATTATTATTTTTACAGGATGCAGCTAATCTGTGGAGAAGACAACTTGCTGTTTGTTCTGAATTTCTGTCCATTCTTCCTGCACATCAAACAGTCTTTTTGCAGTTCAGATTCACTTAGAAGTCCTCCCACCCTTCCCTCCTGCCCCACGACTATGACATAAAGGTCATGCTGGTTTTAGATTATCTTATCTGAGACATGATCTTATCTTGAATAAACATAGACCATTCCCCCATCCTCATTACAAGCTGTTAAAATGGCTTTAGGAATATACATATATATAAAAATATACAGATTTTTATATAAAACTACATTTTCTCAGGTGCTCTAATACAAGGGAAACAACTTCTGTAGGTGCAGAGCATAAGAATACATTAACAGCAATTWCAAATGTGTAAATCCACTCTCTATTCCTAGAAAAATAATGGAGCAAACAATAAGACTGAAGAAAAAAGCCCCACAACTTCAGTGAATAGTAAAGCTACAAACAATGTGTATACTTATTATAGAACAGATTCTAAAAGATGATCCTGGCTGTTTTTAATGGCATTTTAAAATCAGTGGATGGAGAGAAAGCAAGGTTCTAATATAGCTGGATTTTAGAAAATCATTATCTAACAAAATCTTAATCTCAAAATGAACCAAAATTAGTTTGGATAGCATTAAAGAATAATAATGAAAGCATGGTTTTCAGTAAAGATCTGCTGTAGATTAGTATAATAGAAACTAGAAATAACCTCTTCCAGACAGATTTTACTGTTAGGGACCAATCCAACGTCACCATCAAATAGGGATAAAGAACTTCACATGCTCTTTCCACCTGATTTTAACTTACAGGATGAAATAGCACAGACTTCTCTCTCAGTTTCTCTCCTAACAGGAGAAAGAATAAAATAGCCACAGATAACGATCTTATGTTATCAAATTCAAAGACATTTCAGTGAAGAATCTAGGCTAACAATTACAATATAATTATCATTATTTGTATGTTCCATTCCTTTGAATTTTTGCGAAGAAAAAAACATTTTCAAGGAAAACTTTTATTATGAAAAATTGCTCACGTTAAAGGTATATTTCTGGTCAAAACCAGACAGACAAATATTCAACATCCCAATTAATTTAAACCTTTTTTCCTGGGATTTGGGAACAAGTAAAGCAGGGTCTTGAACCTGAAACTCCCACATTAGAAATCAGTATCCTGCTAAAGAGCTATTGACTTTTCTGCATTTTTTTCCTTGGCTTTCTTTGATTAATAATGGGGAAAAAAAATGTAAAAACTTAAAAAAAAATCCACAATAGCAAAAAGCAATTTGGTAACCGAGACTGACATCAGATGCAAAACTAAATGCGACACTAATAATATACTTTCATCAACCCACGTATGGTCTCTCAATATCTGAGAAGAAAATCATGTCCAGAATTTGTAACATCTGTCTTTTTTACCTTCACAGTTCATTTCTGTATTTACAAACAAATTCTCTGAGGACAGAACACAGAGCAAAATCTTCTGTATTTTTCAAATCTGTTGATCTTCAGTTTCAGTGTCATGTTTTGACAAGTTTACTACAGTATATGTGAATATAAAAATCAAAAGACCTTTGAATCCAAACAAACTGAACAAAGTGAATTTTCAAGAGTGTTAAAATATTTGAAAACACTTGGGACTGGAAATTTGGTGTAGTTGATTTACTATGAAAATGCAATATTCGATCATGTTTGAAATCTCATTCTATTTGGAGCGGGTTGCTCTGGTTTCAGTTAACTTTACAGGAGAAGAAAGGTAGGACTTTATTGCAAGATCTAGTTACAGATATACTCATTTTTTCTGCATTTATACTTTCTAAAAAGTTAATAATCATGTCAAAGTAATTTAATGACCATCACTTCATCTATTTGTTCTCCATGACTAATACCGACAAATCCTGGCGAGCTTTATATTCTCTGTTTAAACATGCTTATGAAAATATTTATTAACTCTGGTCTCACAACCAGGATTATGAATTGTCAGACCAGCTTCTCCAGACATAGAAAACACCTGAAGTTTTATGAATAACGTATGCAACTGAGCAAAGTGAGGGTGGGACATAGAAAATTTATGTCATTAGTAAGGGAGAATCTTTCTCCTGGTTCTCACATCCAAGGCAACATCCATCTCAAGTTGAGACCTTGAAGTGATAGAAATGATACAGACCCAGACAACTATTTCACATCAATCTCTAGGACTTTAGCGTTTACTTATATTAAATTTTCCTCTGTCCTTTGAGGGAGCTGAGAAAAACTTTCAAAGAAGATACTTTTAGAATACATATAATGAGCATATTTAAAAAGGCGAAAATGAGATATAGATTCCAGGATTATAATGATGACTAATAAAAGGCAGAACAACTCAAATGAAGGACTCAAATAATGCTGCTAGATTAAAGCAGGAAAATAGAAATGAACAGGAATTATTTGGTAATTGTTTTAAAATTAAAGAAACATTGAAATCAGAACTGTTTATAATTATTARTGTTGATTAATTTCTTATGGTGGGTGAAGAGGGGAACCCTGGAAATTAGGTAGTTTGACATACTGACAATTAAAGGAAAAAAGTAAATCAGTGAAACAGAGCTCTGGTCTCCTCAGGCCTACTGCGTTCAATCCAGAATATCTGAAAGATGAGAAAGGCCTTAAGAATACTTCTAGGAATTAATTGTATCTCCACAACAGGTATCAGTTTCTCTACCCTCTTTCTTTCCTTTCTTACTGCCTCAAGGGGACAAACTGGAGAAATACTAGTAAAAAGAATGGGAATTGCCAGTAAATTCTGAGGCTATAGAATTAGTGGCAGTTGTGTTTTCTCTGAAGTCAGGCATTGAACTAGTGCAGTTTTGAATATTGCTTTCTTACGACAATGGTTGTTATGATGAGAGCAGCAAATGTCAGGCCATGAATCCACTTACAATGCAGTAATTGCAGCACAAGTAGTCAAACAGACAAACGTTCTAAACTCTGTACAGTTTTAAGGCTACAGTATGCCAGTAATTCTCAGTGCCAACACTGCAAGGGTATGAATTATCTATTCTTAGGAACATTTTTGCAGTGACTAACCTGTATTTCTGGCAGTAGCAACCCACAAGAGAAAACTGTGATTTCCTAAGACATGCTCTGTCAAACTTCTTGAGTAGAAATAACCAGTAACAAGACCTTGACCAGGAGTTTCCCGATTCAAAGCTCAGGTACCACGGCACAAAGGCTTTAAACACATATGTGACTAAATTCCCATGCACACCAGAGCTCCAAATGTGCAGCAACCAGTTGGTAAATGCAACACGGTCAATCCCAACACTTTCATCTCCTACCTCATCCTTTGAGCTAACCTTTTAAAAGCTCACCCAGAAGACCAACGCTCCACTCTTGCCTATCTTCTGCTCATTATAAAAGTACTGTCTCCTACATGAAAACTGAAGGATACTGATTTAGATACTGAGAAGAACCAGAAATACGTGCATGGGTGACTTAGGCGCTCTTTGGTCCCAAGGAGGATGGCTGTGCTCTTGCACCACCAGGACGCTGCTGAGAGCCCTGCCTCAACTGCTCTTACAACCTTCGCTGGGGCATAGCTGGAAACCCAACCAAGATCAAACATCAGATCCCGAGTCTCTAGTTTGGGAAGGCTGGTCTTTTGCTAGTTTCTCTCTACTTATGTTTGACTCCAACCTTACTGATATTTACTGCCATCCCATACTGTTCGTCTCCTGTATCCACATTTATATCTATTTGTTGATTATAGACAGAATATACAACTCACGCATAGCAAACACATTACATAACAACTACCTCAAGTTTCCAGCATTTTTCAATTTCCAATTTCTCATGTTACTCTAAATTTTAGGCCAGAAGACAGTAGTGTAGTCATCTGATCTGACTGATTACATCACAGGGTGTCTCCATGGTCACCACACTTTTACTAAGAATACTTTGTAACAGAAAGTATTTCTTTCAAAGGAAAACTCAAAAATTCAGGATCTCATTTATTACTGCAAAGAGACAAACCATAACTTTTATACCTACATACTCAGACCTGAAAACAATGAAGTCTGAAAAAAGGTCCTTCCTGAAGACATATAATTTGAAATTTCAGACAAGCACATAGAAAATTGATGAATGCTTACTCAAATTCAAACTAGTAAAGACTGTATATTGAGTAGGCATTTAAACATAGAAGTGATCAGGAGAGCAGAACACCCTTTCCTCCTCCCGCCAGACACATTACTTATTTCAGCAATAGAGAGCATAAAACATTGGGAAGGAAGCACTCTCCACAACAGCCAGTGGAATATGGCCACTAGATGCTTTGGAAGGAGATAAGAGCCAAAGAATGTGCCCACACTTTCAATAGAAATGTGTTTATCTTCTCACACTAAGAATTAGAATATAAAGAGAAACTAGACATTTATGGAAGTAACTCTTTACAAAGTTATAATAGAAGCTTGTGGCAAGTATCAGAGAGTTTAATGAGAGACCTAAAACCTCATGTTTCAAGACTGGATCTAATCTTTAATTTTTAAGAGCAAGGGAGACAGCCAAGATCTCTGTGGGAGTGCACATCACTAACAGCATTTCTTGCATGTTATTTTCAAGAACCTTTATCTGGCCACTTTCGAAGCTCTGATGGATGCTCTACTGAATAAACGACCAGGAAGTATTCTGAAGAATCAGTTTTGTGCATCGTAAGTATGCATTAGTCAAAATAAAACGTTTCTGTGATTTTCTAGATAAATCTTAAAAATAACTGCATCTTTATATCAGAATACTTTATTTACCAGGTTTTCAAGTTAATTCATCATAATAAACTCCTTAAGCAGAACCAAAACAAAACCACCAAGGAGCACAAACACTTCATTCTCTTTAGCCAACATAACTGGGTATAGAAGCAGCAAATGGAGGTGTTTCATTTTGGGAGGGATTATTTATGAAGAAATCAAAGCAGTACAGCATGTGACAAAATGGATGGGGCTACACGGTGCAGTGTGGTTATTACTACTGCAAATTGACCAAACTTTTCCAGTATTCAGAGACCCACATATCAGATGACCACACACTGCTGGCCTCAGCAGTGCAGCAACAAGTAATTCATTACAGAAGATTCGAACATATATACACAAGGTCAACAGACTAATTCAGCTCCTGTGCTACTATTTCTCTGGTCAATGCTGTCTCTAAGAATATATTTTCTTGTCCGTTGACCAATGCAGTGATAGGATAAATATAAAAGTTATGAGAAATTTCAGTGTCCTGCAACCTAATACCTCTCACCATTGCTAAGATTTGTCTTGAGTCTGCCTAAATTTATCATTTTTTAATTTATTTCTATAAAAATACATTAACTGTGGTTTTACTGGAAACAAGTAACAGTAACGTGTTTGAAGGTCAGGAAAAAGATTCTTTCAGTTTAATTTTATATGCCCTAGTAACAGTTTCTTAGCCAGCTACAGTGCTAATGGTAATTGACAATTCCCAGAGATGAATTTTCACTTCTGTAGCTCTCTGTGAAACACCTTCTAATGTAAAGATTAATTGGAACAGAAATAGCTCTGACTATATCATTTTGGTTCCTGTCAAAACTATTTTGTCAGAGAATTTGAAAGAATCCCCCCAAAATGCATACAATTTAGAATGAACAGAGTGTTATGGGAACAGTACATATTATTAAGAAAGTTTCAGAACATCCTATATCTTTAAGGGAATCCATAAAAAGGATTTCAAGCAGAAAGAAGATGATGACTTCTCTGAAAGTGTAAAGGCGAAAAAAACCACAGTACGAGAAGCAGGAGAAGAAGTGTTTCCAGGATGTTGGTAAATTTTGATGCTTTGAAGATGTCTTGAATAAGAAAGACACAGTAGTCCTGGCATACAGAGAGCCACAGAGGCGATTATCTGGCTGAGGGCCAGAACTTGCTGTTGGGTCAGCAAAGAAAAGCAGACAATCACTGCTGACACCAAAAACTTTAAAAAAAAAAAAAAAAGAGAAAAAATCTAAGTAATCTGGATTTTGTCAAAGACAATGCAAAAGAAGCTTAGTCCAACAAAGAGAGCAGTAGCTGCTGAAAGTAGTTCTGTTTGTAATATACTCTTATGTCACCTCCAGAATGCGCATTAAACACTTAATCTATACTGTCTGAATCCATATTTTTCATTCCACAGCACAGGTCCAAACTATACAATTCAAGGCAACAAATATGTATAGGAAAAGTTTCTACTTATTTTCCTATAATTAACATAGATAAATAATATTTTTTCTTAAAACCTTAAAGGTTAGGCAAGAATTGCTCATAAAACTACAGAGCAGAAGCAAGAGATTTTTTCTAATCAAAATGTATGACAGTTTCTGAATAGGGGAGAAAAAGTAGTTCAACAAAGAAGTAGTGGAAGAAAAGAGCACCCTGTATATCCTGTGTCTGTGGAACTCAGTAACACAGTCACTTTTCAGCAAACAAGTAAATTTATCAAAAAATTACAGTTGTGGCACTGAACTGTTTTCTCACTCGCTCGATATAAGCTGCTCAGCAGCTTCACTCTACATGCTACCTCTCTTATAGATAATTACAACAGTGCAGTTATGGAAGGAAAAAAAAATACATTTCTATTTCCTGTATCAGCCATTTTTCTGTGCAGCTTTGAGACAGGCTGAGTTGTTTCACTAACACGAATGTACTATGTAACTCCAAGTCAGTACTACCACGGGTATGGAGGAGGGAAGTGAACTCTAGCAGAAGGTGTCACTCAAGCACAGGAGTGCCAGCCAATTTCCTGAAATGAGTGTAGACAACTATTTTAAAAAGCAGAATGATCTCACTAAAACGTGTAGATTCAAGGTTGACCTCACAATGTCAACCTACTGAAAATGGAAAACAAACAGTATCCAAAAATACAGCATTAGCAATTAAATACCAGTATCAGAAAATTATGAGTAAATTCTGTTTAAAGACTGTTTTTTTAACTATGGACACTGTTTAAAGGTGAAATACTGTGGCACGTCGCAGTGCACAATGATTAAAATACAAGTCTGAGATTTCAAAAAGGTTTATTCTTGACTCTACTATGTATTCACTGTGCACAGTAATTCTCTGTCCTCTAAAGTTAAAGAGAACACAAGAAAGGTTTATTTTTTTAAAGCACCCAAGTGAATTAGGAACTTCAATGGTTTTTTAATACAAAAGATTCCGAAGTCATATAAGCACACTACGAAATTTAAAAGAGGAAAAAAGAAAAATGAATAGAAAATTGTAACAATTCTCAGAAACTTCATTTTGACACTTACAAAACTTTTTCTAGCAAAATTTAATAAAATTGACTCAATTTTATTTGAATGTCAATTAGTATTCCAACAGGAAATTGCTGTCAAGGGAATCTATTAATAAAGAGAAMGGTTCAATCTAGGGAAGGAAAAAAAACCAACAAAAAAACAACAGAAAAAAAAACTTCCTTCACAAGTTGCTCAATTCATATTACCTCAGTTTGTCTGACTATAAAGCTCTTTGTAATACATGAATTACATGCAAGACAGGAATGAAATTAAATACTTCTGCTGAAGACTATATAAAATGATGCAGCAGCCTGCTGAACTCAAAATACTTTTTGCTAAGTCTACCATCAGATATGCTGGAAGTATTGAAGCAGGTGGCTGGAAGTGATCATCTGTAAGGACTGGTCCATCAAGCTCGGTCCCTGAAATCACAGCAGCTAAAAGCATTTAATCTAAAAGGATGCACCACTTTATCATTACCCAAACCACAGCATACTCCACAATATATTGTAGCAAACTTGAAACGCATCGTATAAACAGGCAAAAAGCTCAACAAGCATGACAAGAGCATAAGAGATCCAATTCGTGAAAAAGCAGTACTGTCTGTAATATCAAAATGACTCACATGGGGGAAAAATAAGTACCCTTCATTAATTTAAGTAAACCTAAAATTAATAAATCATACCTATTTGAGTAAATTGAATTAGAAGATCCAAAAGATTGGACACACCAGAATTATATGCAGCTGTCAAACAAGTTAGTCTGAAAGTCAAAGGTGTAAATCCTTGGCCATTTATCATTAATCTCAAGGAAATAATTTTCTTTTAGAGTTTATGCAAAAATATCCATCCATCATTATACATTTCTCAGTATTCCTCATATAGATGAGTAGTTGGTGGTTAAAACCAAAGAGGAAAACAAGTTATGCCCTGAAGCCACTGTATGTTTATTTTAAGCTAATTTAGGTTTTATGTTCCTATGTTCTTCAATGGGAAACAAAAGGTGAGTAGAAGAAATGACAAAGACTGTTAAGGATATTTTTGTGTCTACCCATTCCAATTCAGTAGTACAAATGTTTTCTTTATGTGTAATAGTTGACTGACTTAAGTTTACATTTTCCAGAGATATGAACTTGCCTATAGCATGAAGAACTGGCAATGTAAAAACATTTTTATGAAAAAGATGAAAGAAAAAAAAAAAAAGAGCAATGGTCAGACTGTCATAGTAACTCTAAAAGGACAGAGAAGCGCAATAAGATGACCGATTACAATTCACCAAACTGATGGAATCTGAGACTTGTGTCTTTAACTTGCAATCGMTCATCTTCCAATGTGATACAATATATTAATCTATCCAGTTTAAGTAAAGAATAAACACATTCTGATTCCTTTCAGCACTACCTCCTTACTGAGTTTTGATAGTTTTATTTATAAGAATTGGCAATATGGTAAAGAAAGTTCATTATTAAAAGATATTAACAAATATAGTAAGAAAGAGGTAAAAATTCAGCAAAAATCTAGTATTAATCATATCTACTGTAAACAGACAAGATTTTTTTGTGCTTTTCTTATTTAATCTTCTGTGTTTTACCTTGGTTTTCTTTCCTATATTACAAGTTATTCAAAGACTACACATCAAAACAACACAATTGAACTAGATCATGACATCTAGAACAAGAAATTGATATGAAATACAAGGCATACTGAATGGCATCTTACTCAAGTCTTATGTTATGATTTTAAGTTAACAGAGTGACCCCAACAGAAAACTTGCAAGTGAAAATTGGACTTACGATGTTTTACTGCCTACTTAAAAGTAAACAAACCCCCCCAAAAAGGAAGTATAATAGTATAATAGTACTGTAATAAAGGGTCAATACATCATTTTAAAACTTTTTCCTCATTTAAATAATTAAAGAAATTACAACAAAAAGTTCAGGGGCATAAAAATATATATATGTATACATAACATAATCATATCTGCCCTAAAGCTTTGCTAAATTATTTTCTGTATAATAATTCTATGCTGTTATCTCATTAGAGCTCAGGAATACATATTGCATTCAATGGCAGTATGAAGCCGTATAAAGTTCCCAAAACACCGCTGCCCACTTCGATGTCAATAAACACAACTCACATGAAAAATAACTGAAACTATGTTTGCAACAAAGGTGAAAATGCCTCCACCTTTACATTGCAAGATCACAAATACTAAGACAATTCTGAGAATGAAATCAGAGCAAATTTATTATTCATTACGGATTGTTTAGAAAAACCTAGGGCGAAAGAGAGGAAGGAAGGCGGTAGGAGAGAGAGTGGTCTCCACTGTACTATTGCAACAAGAATCCAGACTTACTGAGTGATTTTCTGCCTCTCCTCTTCCTAAACTAAAAATGTCATGTCAGAGGAGAGAGGGATGTTCATGCAGAGCTAGCATGTGCTTCCTCTCCCCTCAGCAGAGTCTGGTTATGCTCCCATGCAGCTGTTTGTAGCTCAAGCTGCCACTGCAGCCCAAATCCCACTGAGCAAAACATTCAATCACTGTCTCAGTGGACCACCCAGTCCTTTCGTAAGGGTATTACTTGATTCCTACAGAATCCCCCTGAAGCATGTAATACACACGATACTACATATATGACAGTTACTATGCTCAGGTGCTTGTATAGCGTGAATAAAAAAAATATCAATTGGAGACATCTGTCGAAGATCGCCATGAATGAAAAAATAAATGTCATCATTCTAATAACCAATCCAAAATCTTAATGGAAAGACGGATCCTTCTTTCTGAATAAGGGTGCAAACACCTGGTTACTCTTACAAGACGCATCACACAACTCTTCAGAATTTGCCTCCATACAACAGAATTTATCACACATTAAGCCAATGCATACAGCAGGAGATTTTTTGGTGGGCCTAAGCAGCTATTTCCTACATAGCTGACAGGTGTGATGCTATACTAAGCAGAACCAAACAATGCAGTTTCTGGTGAGAAACAAGTCTACACAGCTATTATGCTCAAACAACTTTCAGCAATTAGTTCTGAAACTCTCTTTTTTTTTTTTCTTTTTAACTACATGTTACCATAAAATAAATTCTCCCTTTTTATCCCTACCTATATGGTTCATTATTTTAATATTGCATGTCTGGAATTATTGCTGACATACAGCTTTCAAGAATGCATGCCATGCCCCCACCATCTGCTCAGAGAAGTTTATATGGGCAATAAGCTCACAGTTTTCCAGATTTACATGTGAGTATAACAAGAGTGAACACTCCGTCACTATTTATCTTCAGATACCTTAAGTGTCTGTTGTGGTTTAACCCTGGCCAGCACCTAAACACCACGCAGCTGCTCGCTCACCCCCCGCCCTCCGGTAGGAACAGGGAGAGAATCGGGAGGGCACRAGTAGGAAAACTCGCAGGYTGAGATAAAAACAGTTTAATAATTGAAATAAAACAAAGTAGAACAGTAATAGTAACAGTGATAACAACAACAACAACAATACACAAAGCAGGCGATGCACAATGCAATTGCCCACCACCCGCCCAAACSGACGCATAGCCCGATACCCRAGAACCCGTCCCGGGACCCAGAGCCCCCCCACTTAGTTTTTATACTGAGCAGGACGTCGCACGGTATGGAATACCCCMTTGGCCAGCTGGGTCAGCTGCCCCGGCTATGCTCCCCCCGCCAGCTTCCCATGCACCTGGCAGGGCATGGGAGGCCGAAAAGTGCCCGGTGCAAGCACCACACCCGAAACACAGCACACCCCCCCAGCTACTGGGAAGAAAGTTAACTCTGTCCCAGCTGGAACCAGGACAGTGTCCATCCATGGAGAAAAGATTTCAGAAGATGGAATTTTCAGATTCAGCTTTATATCTAAAAAAGCAGAAAAAGAAAGTTTCTTGGATGCCAGAGTAGTCACAGTGCTCATAGGAAACTTCAGCTAGCAAACGTGAGACTCTGAGTCACTTGTAAGGCGTATAAGGCAGACATGGCAGATTTATAAACATTTTATGAAGATCTAGCTTTCACATGAATACAGCACAGGGAAATGTTTCTGACTGAAGACTGGTGGCCCCAATTACTGTGGACAGACATGTGGCCCAATGTGGAATTAAAGGAATCTGTTCTTAAGTAGTGATACCAGATTCACTGGAATTTAACATTCAAGTACTTGAAGTTTTGAACTTGCTAGAGACTTTTACACATGAGCACAGGACAGTTCCAGCTCAAATGTGCATTAATCTAAGCAGAAAAAAACACCACCTTTTTTGACGTTTTGAGTCAGAGATGATTACTGACAAAACCTTTTTTTTTCTTTTTTTTTCTTTTTTTTCTTTTTTAATATATTAGCAAGACAGTATAACAAGGGCAAAGTAAAGCTTGATTTCATTTGGGCATCTTAGCTCCAAATCTATGACTTCATTGGTGGTGATGACTAGTGATAATATCTAAAGCCAAAAGAACATAGCCAGATATCTGGATGCTGGCTAGATATCTGTAAGGCTACTAAGAACTTTCACACTCAGGACACTAGATTTACAAGAGAAGCAAGAGAAAAAAAAAAACAACAGTACAGACTGCGGGATTCATTTATGCCTCAAAGATATGAGAAGGCAACATCAAGTCAACTTTTCCCAAAATGTTGCATATATTGATATTTTTATACATGAAAAAATATGGCAACTATCTTAACATTTGGGGTAGTTACAGAGATTAAAAAGTTATTTTTTTATGAGTATCAAATGGTCTAGTCATAGATACAGACATACATGCTTTACTAAAAATCTAGCGTGACACATTTATATTTGTGTACAGGTACAAAGCATCATGTTAGTCAGCAAGCAGAATATACATGTGTTGTATGATATCTGTAGTGATTAAATAAAAAAAAAAAAATTGTAAATTTGTTGTTGATTGTACCATAGAAGGCCTTTGATGACTTAGGCAGAGATATCTCAGTATATGTATGTATAGGCATTAATTTCACTGGTTTTGCATTTACAGAGATCAGGGTTCCCCCCTTTTTCTTTTTTGAATTACAATTCTCTTAAATTGCTACTCAAAATGACATTAGAAACATAATCAGTGACCATAGACAGCTCTAAATACGCACATGAAGTTTTAATAGTATGAAAGTCAAGGGGGAGTGGGAGGGGTAGTCTTGTGATCAAGTTAAATTTCCAAAATGGTCAATACTTGAAATGTCCCTCCCATCAGAAAAGAATGATAATTTCAAGATTTTGAAAATAAAAGTGTGGCTTACTTATAAGCGATCACTATAATAATAATAATAATAATAATAATAATAATAGTAGTAGTATTAGTCACGCTGACAATTTACATTCTTCAGTAGGAAACTAAATTAGCACCTTTTCTAGTCCTAACACTGTACCAGCGTTGAATTTTGTTCGGTTTTGCAAAAACTTCTCCCTCCCCATACTATGCTTTCTGGAACAGAACAAGGACAAAAAATATAATGGAATACAATGCACAGTAAGGATTTTCATGGTTTTTTTCTGTATAAAACATTGCTAATTAAATTCAATTTGGATAAAGTTCCAGTGGCAACTAAAAAGAGTTTTGTGATATCCTTGCATGAACATGCAGATTTCTTGGGGGTGGAGGTCTCAGTTTCATAAGCAAATGTGCTTTTCAGTTCAATGTAGAATATCCCACAGCTAATGCTTCARATCTAATTTCTTAACCGTATAGGAGGAGAGGACAGAGAGTTGGTGTTTTTCAATGGGGTTGGGGGAAGAGTTTTATTGTTGCTATGGTAACAAAGATATCTTTTTTGCTTTCTTTTGTCATACCCTACAGTTCGCAAGCTTTAACCTTTCAGACTGGACAATCAAGCTTCCTCTCCTATGCGTCAACAACTTGCCATAAAGAAGAGCAAAAAAAGGCCTGCAATCACATCAAAATAAATTTGCTTGAAACTAAGTAGATTTTAAGCTTTTACAGGGCAAACCACAGTAGCTGATTGGATCACAGCAGGACATATTTCTGCAGTCTTGAGTAAATAAAAATTGTGATCCAAATAACCTCTAAAGAAAAATTTCTTTACCCTAAGGGAAAAAAAAAAAAAAGTACCATATGGTAGGATTTCCAGTAAAGAGGAGGGTGAGTCTTTTCTGTGTTGTCCCTTTTTATATTCCATTCTGAGATCTCCCATGAAATCTGAAGAGAAGAGGCAAGCTGCCAAGTCTGTTATTTCCTCCAGGAAGTCTTATGACTTTAGTGAGCAGCAGCGTGTCCCCAAAGAACTGGGGTCTGAGTCAAAATATCTCCAAATATAGTTATAAGAGGACTTTTACACAAAAGCAGGATTTGTTAGTTTTTAGTTACTGAAAACAACACATTCTTTTCTTTCCCAAAAGTTTTCAGTTACTGAAAACAACACATTCTTTTCTTTCCCAGTACAAAAAAGACAAGAATAAACTGGAGCAAGTCCAGTGAAGGGCCACTGAGATGGTCAGGGTTGGGGTCACTTGCCCTGTGAGGAGAAGCTGAGGGAGCTGGGCTTGTTCAGCCTAGAGAATAAATGATTTGGGGGGTTGGGGAGTGGCAGGGGCAGTTCCTACAGGAGGATATCTTCACAGTGGTGCAAAGAAGGAAGTCAAGAAACAACAGACACAAGTTGAAACAAAAGAGATTTTGACTTCTCCACCATGAGAACAATCAAGCATCAGGATCAGGTTGCCCACAGAGACTGCAGTCTTGGTGTCCTTGGAGGTTTTCAAGACCCAGCTGGGTAGTGCTACCCTAAAAATTTGTTCTGTAAAAATGGCATTAACATGCTTAGTGTGTGTGAGATCACATTCTATTTCAGACTTAAGGAACTGTTAGCTTTCTAAAAATGCAAGCACCACACCTTCAACTGACAGCTACAAGTCAACATGATTTCTTTTCTTAAAAAAATTCTATTATTTTCATAATAACATAACATACCAGATCCTTTCTAGTAGATTACACCAATTCTTTCAGGCCTATCTTATTTCTGAGAAGTTGGAATCTTCCCACTTTGTATTAGTCCTACTTCAGTTGATTTAAGACATTTTTGAAAACACATTTTTTTCAAATTTACTTTTCTTTGTAGTTAGTGGTAATAATTAGAATATCCTGTGTATTACACAGCAGTCTTCTCTTAATGAGTTCTGCTATATTATCTTCTGAACACTTCTTAAACATTGTTTTAAAAGAAAATTTAAGCTGTTGGCAAAAGACTGAAATCTTGCTGCTGAAGCACTCTTTCATCTGCATTACAATTAGCAGCTCTAATTGTCTAGCAGTACACGTCTACTTGGAAATAATGCAGCAAAGGTACGGAAATCTCACAAGTTTCAGGATGAGGTTATTCTTCTATAAAATCCATGAACCTGAGCCCTAAGCACAGCTTTGTTCCACATTAATATTCTCATTACTTTCACACACTAAATATTATATGACATTAAAGGAATATATTTCAAGGTCCACGACTCTTTTCATGTTTGAAACTGTGCCCATTGCGCTTTACAACTGCAAACTCCTAGCAATAGTTAAGTAAGATTTCAGTGATAAAATGGGCCTATGTATGAAGGAGCTGTTATAATTCACATGCAGAAACATGGGACCAAGTGTTATAATAGCCCAGAAACCACACTGGTTACTCCATAGGTCATCTCAATTGTTTCTCTTTCAAGACCAAAAAACTGTGACAGCTTGTTTGAATCAGATGCTGTGCGAAAAAAATCCTATTTTTGACTTAAGAATACATTTTTTTAAACATGCTTAAAATTGATTTTGTTAAATACCACTCTGAAAAAATCAAGAATATCTTTAGATAAAAATTGGCATCAGCACACATTATTACTATAAAGCAAACAACTTCAAAAAAAGCCATCCTAGGAGGAAAATCTTTATTGCCCTACACTTAATGCTAGCTTGCCTAAATCAGTCATTAAACTGCCTAAACGAAGTTACTCTTCGGTTCTAGCTACTGAAATTACTTTGGCCCTTCTGTTGCAGTTTCTGTTGCATTGGAGTAATCACTCTGGATGACAGCTCTGCCATTGGTAGGGTGGACATGTAATGATGACAAACAACAATTTTTCCGCTACCATGTAGGATTCACAAAATACAACATACTCATACCTTGTATTGGCTGTATGTGCCATGCTTCTAAGTGTGATTAAGGCAAACAAGCCACCTACCTGGATATTGGCTTTTTTCATCTCCTCACAGCAGTAACGTTGAACAGAGCAGTAAGATATTGCCAGCGCCTCCCCGTCTTATTTTATGTTTTATTTGTTAAAGGAGACTGGAGTTTCAAAATCTGACAAAACAATTCAGTTCGGTGGCTGCAATTCAGACCTCATTCAGGTAGCAACTGTGTCAATAAAACCACCCAAATTCAGAAATGTGGTATTTTCCTTAGAAGACTGCATTACAGTAAACAGAAGCAGGTTCCTGCTCTCCCACTGAGGTTTCTTCACATCATTATAACACATCAATAAGACTATCTGAGCACCTGCCTGTTGTTATGGGCTATAAATCTCACAGTATTACCAACCACTCCAACTTCATTTTAGCAAAGGTCTGTTACTGATTAAATGCTCTATGTTTCAAAGAATTGCATCTTCAGTTGAAGATGTATGGAAACAGCAAGGCTAACAAATCAGGTGCTGAAAAGGATTAGTGACAGTTCTCGGTGTTCTTGAAAGTGCTACTTTACATTCAGGTTACTGATATACTCAAAATATATTAATTACTATAACTGGGAGACTGGAATCAGAGGGTCTTACCTTCTCCCATGCAAACTCTTGAGAACTTCGAGTGTACACCACTAGTAAAGAAAAAAGAAACCCTATTGTGCCATGATATATTGCATGTGTCTTATTTCTAGCCTCAATTCGTTTCATATTTGAATTGTGAGGTCACATTTGCAACTTTTTGATAAAGAACAATCTATGTGCAATCTCTTCCTTATGAACATTGAAAATTGAACATTGAAAATTATTATGAGATCACCTCTTAATCATCACTTTGATAAATTCCGCAGACTGAATTTCTGAAGTCTTTCATGGTAATGGTTCCCAGATTACAGGCCATTCTTCAAACTTTTCTCTGAATTCATCTCAAAGTGTTTTACGTTCTCATAAAAGCATACCTAATCTGGACATTAATACATATAACAGTTACACTGACGTTGTACAGAAAAGCAATATCACCTTCAGGATCTTACTTGATGTTTGCCTTCTAACCCAAAAATGTTTTTGTGATAGAGGCCATTTTCAACGCAATAAAATCTCATGAAAAACTAGCACAAGATCACATGAGGTAAAACATGAAGCAAAATACCTTTAACTATTTAAATATTCCTTGCAAAAATCAAGAATTCAGACATCAAAATGTTTTATATTTCCTGCTTCACCTAACGTTGGAACATACAAAACTCATTTAACCATTCACTCCTTCAACAGTTTGTGATTCTCTCTACCCAGGATCATCTAATTCTACTTACACTGTCAATTAACAAAAGTACATTATGTACATGATTTTATTCTCTATCAAGTTATCTTTTTGTTTAAATTTGGCAGACTTTAAAATGTCATGTCAGACGTTTGCTATTAAAATAAGATTGTGAACAAGTACAATGCTGTTGCCTGCCTGTTTTTCATATATTAAATATGAAGAGTGGAAGGAATGTAGAGATAGCCTCTCAAATACTGTTGTTAAGTGGCTTGCATTAAATTCTAGTATTTCCTCAGCAATTACTGCATGTAATACATAATAGTACACAGAGTTTTATCTTGACCCTATTTCATTGAAGGTATGAATGTTTCTTTTCTTCAATTACCTTTSCTATTTGGGGTTTATATTCATCAATGAAGTTCCACTTAAATACCATTCATTAGACCGCTTCTCCCTGCCACCCCCCTGGTTAAATTTTTTTAGTTTCATATGGAATATCAGACACATACTGTTAATTACCTCTGCCTTCACAGAATATGCGTTGATGACTTGATTACAATTGGACGCTTTTGTTTCTCCCTTTAAAGCCTTTCTCTGATGGGGTCCCTTATGTAAAACTGTATGTAATTAACAAATGTCTCTGCAATACAAATATCTACTGAATTTCAATTCTGATCTAGCTTGACTTGCCACATTAATTGAATTAAAGTGGTTTCCTGGAAGGACATTGTTTATTGATGAGATGACCTAACCAAATGCTAGCTTGGCAGGTATCCATAGTCAATATGGAGCCATATAGAAATCTGGGGTAGAAAAGCAATCAGATTGAATTTGCTTTCCAGTTCCTTTTGAAATTAGGCTACTTCAACTCTTAAAACTCCATTTTTGAAATGTTCGTAATACAACCCACACAAAGCTTTGGGAGATATTCCATCATTGAGGAGCCTGTATTTGAAAATTTCCTCTAAAGCTACTGAATACATCTGGTGAACATAAAAAAAATCATGCAGTCATTGCCAGGGACTTCTCTAAGAAGATAAAAGGTGCCTATAAAGCAAACAGTAGTGGTGTAAGGGGTAACAGAATCAGCTTTTGGGTTTTCAGTCCTCTCAGGAAAAGGTACAGGGCTTAGATGAAAGCAGATGCATCCTGAAGACAATGTGTGCTTGTGCAGTGGAGGGTCTGGCTCCTTTGACCACAGGATGGTGTTTCATGACAACATAATACAGCCCAGATAGATTAAAAAATATTTTGCTTACCAAATTAAAAGCCTCCTCATGACTGAGGGGAGACAGTAACAGAAACCCATAGAGAGACAGAAAAATTATGACTAACCCTAAAAATTTAGGAAGAAGTGGACTATTCACAGCAAGAAACAAAGGAAGGACAATGAGTCTGCATGCCAAGCATCTAAGCTGATCGCATGCTAATCCAAGTATCATAAAGGTGTTCAGACCTCTAGTAGGACCTAGTTGTCTAGTATAGATTACAAAACTAAGAAGATTAGGTGAACAGAAAGAACTGTGCCTTGTGATAATTAAGAAATTTAATTAAATAGCTGGCTATTGGGAAGGAATACTGTGTGAAACGGACTGCTCAGCAACATATACAGTGTCCTATGACAATTTTCTGATGCTTGACATCTTATTTTATGACAATATTTCTACATAGCACAGGGGTGGAACCAGAGGAGGGCAAACATGTTTTCTGCACTTGGGAACAAAAGAAAGCTTAGGAGTTTCAGATTTTTAACTAAATTTCAGTTCTCAGAAAAATACTGAAAAAAAATAAAAACAATTAAATGGGTAACAGCTAGTGATTTCTTTCTATGACAAGATAAAAGGTTTTATGGAGGTTTCATATACTACCATTTGAGTTCAGGGTTTTGACACTGCCTCATCTGATATGCTCGTAAACAGGGGAGAAAGCACAATCTAGATGAAAATAGATTAGCACAGAGGCAAAGCTGCTTAGAGAACAATTCTGAGAAAGTTATTACCAATGCCATTTCATCAAAATGAAACAATACATCTATTGAAGTTCCTTATTGATTCAGGCCTACTCAGTGTTTTCATTAATGACGAGGATGCTGAAAGATGGAACGTGACAGCCAGTTGGAAAGACAAGCCTCGAACTGAAAGTTATCTTGACAATGTGGAACTATGCTTTGAAAAACTAAACTGAACCAAACCAAATTACCCTTAAGCATGGACAATATTCTGAATCTAGGGTCAGTAACCTGCTACACAAATACAGCATGGAAAAATGGTTTCACAGAAAAGGATTTGGAAGTTTTTATGGTTCAGGAGCTAACCATAATTTTATGCTGTTGTAAAAGCAGTAAATCGTATTTGGGATGTACATGCTAATACACAGCCCATACAAGGTAGGAAATTATCCTCTACTGTACTTAGCAAGGATGAAGACTCACACAGAATATTGTGTCAAATTTCAGGCATTTCAATGAAGATGAGGGTCAGCTGCAGATAGTCCAGAGGAAACAAGAAAAAATACAAAGAGAGTATGACTTGTAAAAAAGGGAGGAGGAGAGAAAACCAGAAAAGAGTAAGGGATGGTTATGGTAAGTTTCCAAATACCTAAAGAGCTGCTGTGAAGAGGACAGCATGAATCAATTTTCCATGCCTAGGGATTACATGATCAATAGTAACCAATTTAAACTGCATCAAAAGGAAGAACCAAGTTAGTCCTAAGGAAAAAAAAAAACTAACCATGTGGAAAATGATACAGTAAAATATAATACGGAAATTGTGATGCCTCTATCCCCGGAATTAGTCCCTTCAGAGGGACTTTGGCATGCCACAGATATGGGCTGACAGAGACCTAATGAAGTTTGACAAGGGTAAATGCAACGTCCTGCTGCTGGTATGGAGTAACCCACACCAACTGCACACGGGGCTGCATTAGCAAAGTGACAGCCAGCAGATTGAGGAAAGTGATTATTTCCCTCTACAGCAGTTATGAGACTCAACTGTTGTCCATGTGTACTTCTTGTATAAGACACAGAGTACAAGACAGACGTTGATGTACTGAAGTGAGTCCAATATGATTTAGAGCCCGGAGCACGTGATGTACAAGGAGAGGCTGAAAACTGGGGTTGTTCAGTCTTCAGAYGAGAAAGCTCATGGGCCATCTTACCTGAACTGCCTAACAGGAAGCTGTCAAGAATAGAGAGAGCACCAGAGCCTCCTCAGCAGTGCCAGTGACAGATGAAAGGAAATGAACACAATGAAAGGAAATGAACTGCTTAGATGCAAGGGAGAAAAAAATTCACCATGAGGGTTGTCAAATATTGCAGCTGGTTGCCCAGAGAAGTTGTGGTATCTCCATCTTTGGAGATATTCAAAACCTGGGTGAACAAAGCCCTCAACAACCTGATCTAAGCTGGCCATACACTGAGTAGCAGCTGCACTAAATGAGCTCCACAGGTTCCTGCCAGGTTATTCCATGGATTCAAGTCCTCCTGAAAAAGCATTTATCAGGAATGACATAAGCATACTTGATTGTATCCTACGTCACAAGGAGGACTACGTTACCTTGAGCAATTGTCAGCTCTATAATCCTAGAATTTTCCACCTTGCAGGGGTATTTTGAGGATATATTAGTTGACAACAGAGAATATATCAGCAGACAACTTCACAGAATGACAGAATAGTTGAAGTTGGAGGGGACCTCTGAAGATCATCCAAGTCCAACCCCTGTGTCTCAAAACACAGTCAACTAGAGCAGTTTTCTCAGGACCATGTGTATCTGGTCTTTAGTATCTGGAATATCTCCAAGGATGGAGATAATATCAAGAACAAAAGACTGCTGGTAACCAGTTTAGCTTCCTGTTTTGCAAGTTCAGGTCTCACATGGTAAGTCAACTTTGCACGGCACATATTCCTACCAGACCCACAGACATTTGAAGATGCCATATAAAAGTGTCACTGAAGAATGAACTTACCTGTAAACCAGGAAAACGCTGCCAACTGCCTTGACTCATTTTTGTTTTCTTATTTTTACCATCATCATCATCACTTACAATAACAATGTGGGGAATTTGCTATCTTTCCTCAGCCCAGCTGGAAAATTTATCTCAATTTTGCCTTACACCACCCCTTTCCCATGTACTCTGCATGCAGTTATTTGTCATAAACAAATAAATTAGCCTTAACTGTTATGAGCATGCAGACTGCTTTCAATTAGAGGTGGCACCTTCAGACCCTGTTCACACAGCAGCAGGAGGACAGGAAAATATTTCTGTTATTGAACTCCTTGGCACTGTCTTGCTTGGGGATATTTATTTTAATAAACACAAGGTCGTTATGCTGGCATGAGGACACCACAGGTTCTCCCTAAGTGTTACTCTTTGATTACATGTTATCCATCTTGCTATTGTATCTCTGGCTGAATTTTGTCAGCCTCAACTGAGCAGCTCCTGTTAAAATTAGAAAAAACCTCAAGGGAGGCCAGTCTCATAAATAGAAGACTGTAATTCTGGACAGTTAGCAGACAGCTCCATATGCAGTAACAGCTCCAGCTACCTTTGTGCTGCTTGCACTATCAAGCACCTGTCACCTCACAGTAAGCTGCAAGAATTGTATCTACGTCTGCATACTGAGGACAAGGTTGCTGATGTCTTATTCACCTTTTTTATTTTGTATGCAGAATATAATGTAGCAATGGAAGTACTGGTCATTAAGGAGCTTTTTTAAAAGCTAGAAATGTTGGAATAATATTCTGACTGAACCTAGAATGAACAATTACACACTCTGTTAAACACTTCTCTCTTAGTAGACTAATTATACTGTCAGACCAGCCAATGCCACTCAGTTTTGTGGATGTTTTGGTCCACTGCTGCTGCCACAAAGCACCAATTTGCCACAGTGCAGAACAACAAAAGCAATATGATGAAAACTCACACACGGTCCTAAAAAAATCTTGTAAAAAAGATCAGTGTACCTCCAGTGAGAACGGTCTCATTGTTACTTCTTTTCTATGCCAATGAATGGAGAACTAAACGTTCTTAAAAATATCTGAGAGAGATGGTACGTCCTCTGTCAGTGGTGAAACAACCAAATAGTCTTATTCAATATTCGGAATGAAAAAGGAAGACAATAAAAAGATCACTGAGTGGGGAGGAAAAAAAAGAAAACTCTCAAGTCTTCAATTCCATTAACACATCAGTTATTAGAGATTGAGCTTTTTCTGAATCTAAATATAGAGACCACACACTATCATTCTATATGTTGGAAAATATAAAGGAAACCTTGTTATCAGCTCAGTGGATTGAATTCTGTTGACCTAACAGATACAGGCAGTGACTGCCTTCATCTGTGTATTGTATGCCACAAAGCACTATATTGCTGATTGGTAAATAATAATGTGCAGGGAGAATACTGGGGGGAAGGGAGGGAGGAGGATCTTTTTTTTATGACTCTAACCTGAGGAAAGTTTGGAGAAGAAATTATTTCAAGCTGAAAAAAAACCTATAATGCAACATATGTCTCGCTTCCTGTTTTACTTTCACTTACTAACGTAGTGATTTAAAAGATTTAAATAGAAAAGGATGAATTCTTTTTCTATGAATTTTTTTCTTTTTTTTTTTAAGACTTCAATTATTAATCAGAGTATTTTTTCTAAAATCAGAATGAAGCTTCTAGTATTCATAGCAAAGATGTATACCTTAGAAACTTGCATCTATGACCCACTGTTGCATTTGGAAAATCATGTATACGCTATGTGTCTGTCTTCTCAGGCTCAGGGAATGGTAAAAAACTTCTCAATAGTCATGGTAATGTATAAGAATGGAAATACATAAGTGATTCCTTCAAAAATGGACAAAAATTTGGCTGCTGCCAAAAGCGAWTAATCTTCCTGCTAACTCTGCCATTTACAACAAAACCTGTAATTCAAGAAACATTTTTAATTATCATTCACTTTGAGACTGTCAACCACTATGGTAATACTTTCTTTTTTAGCAATGATCTCCAGAATATCTAATTTCTTAAACATTTTCTAGCTCTTCAGTTTCCTCAAGATAAATAACTTGCTCTGTACTTTTGGTGAAGACAGGCAACCAAGCTCCCATTTGCAAATCCCATCATTTTTCCTATATACATTATTCAAAAACTGAGGCCTTCTATATCTGGAAGATTTGATGAAAATGGACAATTCAGTCACAGAAAGAATTTCTCAGACCTCTGTGCTGAAAAGTTGCTTATACAAACAGGTTTCAGTGCATTTCTTTCAATACTGAGCATGACCATTTAACTATGCTTGCCGGAATACTTTGCAGTGCCCAAAGCATCACCCAGAGCGAATGTAATCCTGTGTTGTGTTTGCCATCAACTATTACTTCCACCTGGTATGTCTGGTACACTGATTTAAGTCCCCTTCTAAACTTAAAGCACCCTAGGTACAAAATTATCCTCTCAGTAACCCCAACCACACAAATTGCTTCACAGTTTGCCTTTTAAAAATCTTCTTTATCTGTGTTGTGAATTTTCCTCTTTCTGTTTCTGATAATATTCATTATTAAACATCTCTTCTGACTCACTCTTATACCACATGTAAAGCACAATTGCCTTAGCTTTCTGTGTCTTTCTGTGCCAATTTTGCATGCACTCCATCTCCACTACATATTATTATGCACATCCAGATACATTCAATCCGTTATTGTCCTTGCAGTTCCCACAGGTGATTCAACTGTTTTGTAAAACAGATGCTAGAAGACATAATAATAATACTACTACAAATAAGAATAAAGAGGAGGAGGTGTTGATGTTAAAGCTGAGTTTTTAGATGCAAACATATCTCTTCCTTGGTTTGCTGTAGGTTTTAGTACAGATCATGGCTACACACGTTGAACCTGTCTGGAAACAGATATCCTTCTTGCAGACATGCTGCTTGGCGTCTGGAATTTCCACAGATGTATTTGTCCTTCAGCAAGGAAGTGTCCTACTTTGAGTTCTGATTACTCTTTGTGGGGAAGGGAGTAGAGGAGGGAAGGAGGGAAGAAGTGCATTATTAACTCTTCATGAACTACTGTACTACAAAAAGACAAATCAGAAACTTAAAATAATCAGAATTATAAATTAGAACAAAATGTTAAACTGTTCAATGTCTGTTCTTATAAACTGTTCAGGAAAAAACTGTAAAGTACATTTTTTCAATGCATTAATAACCTATTAAAACTACTTAATATTTGCAAAATAGAGAAAAAGAGCTTGCTTAATGTTTAGACCACAAGCTTCAACTGTGGGATTCCAATCTGACAATGCCATTGTTGAAGTGCATCTCTCTCTGCATGGAAAATCTCCATCTCAAAAAGGAGTGTAATACCTTCTTTCGTCCATCCTCCTCCTATTGTATAGTATCACTCAGTCTAAACTAATGTCCATGCCTTTGCTTTGAGCAGATTTGCCCCAGGGATTAATTTAACCAAATTTTGAAAAGACTTTAATATCATTAAGCACAAGGTGTTGCATAAAGGGAGGGAGGAGGGCACCTATTGCTTAATACAAGTTAGAGATTTAATAAAGAAATCCTCTGAGTAATCACATATTCCTGAATACTGCTGTGCATTTTCATTTAATAGCTCCAAAAGTAATTATTATGTAGCTACCTCAGTGTTTTGGAAAACATAACATGCAGTTATTTTGTGATTGCACGTTATTTTTTCATATCAACCTTGTCACTTCAAGAGGCCTTAAAATATAATGAAAAGATCAGAGATCCTGTGATTAAGCTCTCAAAATTTGGCATTCAGCTACATCATTTAATAGCTCTTCAGAAAATTTTAGCTTAAAAGACATTTAATAAGTATTTAATCAATCAGCAAAATGAACTGTTCCCATTTATTTTATAAGGTATGTTACATTCAGGCATCAAGAACCACCTCTTTTTGAGTTGCTCTATAAGCACACTGTAAATGGCAATGCAATAAACAAAAAATCAACCTGGAGGTGTTCTGCCAGTGGGGCAGCTGAAGTACCAACCCATTCATAAAAACAAGGAAGCAAGGCTCGAGCAAACTGCCTATTCTTTACGCCGTTCGTAGTTCTTCCACAGAAAGGATGAGCAGACAACTACTTGCAGACACAATGCACACCGCAAGAAGTAGCTCAAAATTAGGACTTCACTGAAAAATCTAGATCTACCCCAAAACCAAAACAGTAACCAAAAAATGGTGGTTTCAACCCAGTGTGGAATTTTTTCATTAATTATCAGCAGTGTTGAAATGTAAGGCTTTCAGCATTGAAGTACAGACCTTTGGAAAACACTAAATAAATTACTCCAACAACTTTGAACCGCAAGACACTAATGCGTTAACACATAATCTAAGTACCATACAACATTGTTTAAATGCATTTGGTTACATCTGGAGAAATTTTTTTCTCCAAAATATGGACAGCAGAGGAACAGTATGAATTTCATTTTACTTCTACTATTGCACTCTTTTCAACTCGCAGGATAGGCAGTAGAGGCAAGGACCTCAATATTGTTGTCATGTAAGTGTTACGGAGCAATTCACCTGCTATCAGTGATCTACCATTCTTGGTCCTTCCAAGTCTCTTCCAGAGTACTGTCACGTAGAAGTGACCTCTTCAGGCCCACAGAGCAGCTGTCAAAAGGTCTGCGGATTTCTCACAGACAGGCTGTTATCTGTCTGAGACAGAGCAGAAAATTTACTCGGGTATCAGTAATACCCTGGCTAGCATCCTAACCCCTGGAGAAACTCTCTTCATGACAGCAGAAACATCATGGTTGTTCAATGAACCAGACAGCAAAGGGTGAACACCACAAACATTTTGCAACTGCACTTAAACATCCTTTGTCTTCTTGTGAATCGTTAAAACAGTTAACTTTCAGACTGTTATAAAGGCACATTCCTGTTCCTGTGGAGCATCCTGAGAGACGGGAACATACGTGCAGACACGTTAGCATGTTTTCACCCATTATGTGAGAAAACCGACTCCTATGTAGCACTGTAGATATTGGGATCTTTCAACTTCCCTGGAATTAGCAGACTTGGCTCAAACTATAAATTGAATGTCACCTCCTCATTATGGGTAGAATAACTGCATTTTGTTACACAGGTAGAAATATGCTAAGACACTATTATATTAAATGTTACTTACTTTACACATGGTATGTGAAAGCTTCCTAATAACTTACTAATTGTTTATGAAGTTAATGAACTATTTTGCTTTCCTTTGTTTTGTATTTTCTCATAGAATTATTGAAATAAATTGAAGTAAACATCCTTATGCAGGTCTAAAAATAAGATTGATAAAAAGGTATTCTGTAATGCCACCAAGTAAATCTGAACATAAATCCTTTATCTCTTTTGTCCTCAATACAGTTAGTTTCCCAGTGAAAACAGCCAATACTGAAATTACCCTCTTAAAGCTCAGAATTATACTAAGTGTACAGTATGGGTTACAAAAATATATGGAATGGAATAAAAATACACTAATTGCATGTTAAAATTTAATAATGTATGCAATGATTACTTCTTGTAAAAATAAATAAGCCATTGAACCTGTAGAGTGGCAAGGAAAAACCTCTGTCAGTATTACATCCTTAAGATTGGATCAATAAAGAAAATCTTGATGTATTGTTACCCATATACAAGTTCCACACACTGAGAATCTAAATCTTCACACCTACCACATGATTCCTTTTATTAACCTCTAACAGTTCAGTCTAAAGCCCTGGAAATCAGTACAAATCTTCTAGCAAAGAAAAGATAACCTTGTATTTTGGCACACTCAAAATGTTGGCACACACAATACATGAGTATTCATGCAACACTAGACCTTAGACACATAAACAAGTTAAAAAGACTAAACTTCCTAGAAACCACTGTGAATTTCCCTTTTGTATATGTTCAATTATTATTATTAACTCTAATTACATTACTGTCTTAAAACACTCTTTGGGGAGACCTTCCTCTGTTATCAGCAGTTCCAAAAGTAATTTAAAACACCGTGTGGTTGTTTATTTGTAATGCATTTGATGCAGTTACTCTGTTGCTACAGGCAACAGGGCCTGTCTCTTTGATGGAGCATGCTTTTAAACTGTTGCTAAACCTCACTTCCGCTTGCACTTCACACCAAGCTGCATTCTACTTTTTAAAAGCATCTAGCTGATGTGCTTTCTACAATAATCAGCTATTAAAATTAAAAAAAAAAAAAAAAAAAAAATCTTCATATTACATCTCCAAAGAAAGGTAGCAAAGAATATGAGATCCAAAAAGAAGAGGACCGAGCCAAAAGAAATTTGTATTTCCAGGTTTTGAACTGTAGAGATCCAAGGCAGAACTGAAATAGTTTCTTATGACGGAGTGTGGGCTATTCTTCTTGAGATGCTTTTCTTCACCTCATCACTTCTCCATCAAAATGTGGATGCCTAATACTCAAGCTAAGATGTTTACTAGAGCATCTGTACAAGCTATTAAATTTTTATAACCTTAAAATTCACTTGACAGGACAACAAGGAGATCTTCAAGATTCAGGTCAATAAAGACATCACCATCATCTAATAACAGGTAATAATTCTGTGTAAATGTTATTAGAGAATCCCACAGAAAACAGTAAACATGGTTAGATTTTTAAAATTTTGAGAGTCCTGATAGCATCTTTTGTGTTGAATTCTAAGATTCACAGCAAGAAAGAAGAAAGGCAATGGTTCACTTTAAAGGTCAGAGAAGAGTAAGGGAAAACACACATTTAACGACCTGAACTTTTACATTAATAACTGATTAAGTCTGTTTTAAACTTATGAGTAAGTAGCATCTTCAATTTAAACCAGGTCTTATTTCAAAATTGTTTCCCCTCCTAGAATCACRTTATAGACATTCTCACATTTGATTTTAAATATTTGAAGTTTTCAAGGTGATAAGATCATTCCTAAGCAGTTAGTATCCCACAGCTGAATTGACAAGATACTGCTAATTACTGTAGAGAGAAAAGATAATCTTGGTGCTCAAGATTCAAGCTGCTTGTAGGTTTAAAAAATAATAAATACTGTAACAAAAATAATGGATTATACAGCTTTAGATTTACTATGTTATTTCCACAGCTGTTGGCTGAAAAGACCGTCAAGGGTAGAAATTAAGAATTTACTGAGTACGAGGTAGCCTGTATCTATGTGCCCATTCAATTTCCACTATTCAGCTTCTGAAGGTTAATTTTCTAGCCATCATTTTAAAATTATTATCTGTAATAGAAAGTAAAAGCGTAAAGCAATTAGACCCTTTAAAAGATCTCAAATTCCTCTAGCTACTGCAGAAGGAGTAGAGGAATGTAAGACAAGACTATAAACCAGAAGTCTTTATTAATCCTACTGGGGACTGTAGATTGCTAATTTCTCCTAAAAATCCAGCAGCTATATAAAATAACTAGCACCTAACATTCTCATTTTGAAGATTGGGTCCAACTGGAGGTATGGAGAACTTCTGGCTACCTTGCTCAAAGTATTTTTTCAGATCTAATGATTGCTAAAATGAACATTAATGCATGAACCAAGGTTCAAGTAGTAACATCTCTGGGTGGTCAGAACAAAAACTCTGTCAGGTCTGAACGTCACTGTTAAGGTTACTAGCACATTGTCTCCCAAAATAAAACAGTGGATAATAAGCCTTTTTTTCTCTTTTTTTCTTTTTTTTTTTTTTTTNCCCCCCCCAAATATTTCTGCTGAATGCATGGAAACGTGACTGGAGATTTCCACTTGCATGCCACAGAATCCATGGATCTCATAAGTCGGTTTGTGACTTCCCAATGTCCCATTTGATGCCCCAGCACACCTCTTAGCTCCCTACACTGATAAGTAAGTGGGAAATAAGCCTGTATCCAGAGAAAGACTAGGTCAGAATTTAGACCTGCTAAGCCTACCCATGGGAATATTTCTATTTCCTTGACATGACTGAAATTTACTTGTCCTGACTGATTTCACAAATGCATAATTTATCTCAAATAGAGGACAAAAAATACTACATATTTGTCTAATTCCAGCATTTAGAGGTTAAGTCAGACCTTAAAACACCTTGAAATTAATTAGCTGAAACGAAGGGAGAGGTAAGGTACAGTAACTCTTCAGTCAGCTTCAACTTGTGAAATAAGAATCTCACACACATCTGAAAGTCGAACAGAGCTGAGAACTGCCACTAGTTAGGAGTGGGATGATAGTGCTCATAATCTTCTTGCCAGCCTCCCCTAACAAGAGCCAGATAATGAATTCAAAGTTAAAATGCCATATTACAGTGGCAGAGGACACTTAACTGTGAATAAAAAAATCCAATGAATCAGTGAGGACATGTGAAATGCACAATATAAAATCATAAAGACATTATCCATGGAGAAGCAGACAAGCTTGAGCTTTAACTCATGCTCTGTCAGTAACTGACCTTCACTATGTGAAATATTACTGATATTAATTAGCAAGGCTACAAAACAATCTTTACGGTGTAAGGAAATACCATTCTCACTTTACACTTGGAAAACTGAGGCACAGCCAGTTAGAATCTGGCTATAGTAACATCAGTATGTATGTACAACAGAAATCAAATGAAATCATCATATAGAAAAATTAAATACATGCTCTTAAAGTTAATAAAGCTACAGAGGAGAGTTCTAGCTGTCTCTGGAAGAGGAAAGATCATACATTTAAAAGATGCCATGTAAACAAGTGACATATTTTATTTGACTTATTTACAAGGAGCGAGGTAAAGAGGAAAGTGGAAATCTTCTATAGCAAGAGGTATGAATCACTGCAAGGACAAGAGGACACCCACGGTGCTACAGACAACTTGAATGAAGGGAGCCCAGATGGCTTTGAAGTAAATACAGGTTCATTTCTGGCTACCTAAGCTTACTTATCAATAGCAAGGCATACAGGAGTGAGCAAGCCTACTGCACATCCATCATTCACATTTCTCCATTTCATTATAGACAGAAAATGCACTTACAAAATGTCAAGCTGAAATAGCTCTTGGCATGAGTCAGAGAGGAAAAACCATAAAAGATCAACCAGAAGGAAATGCAAAACCATGTAAAACTGGTGAAGCGTTTGTTTCTCCCAGTTTCTGGAAAAGGAAAATTCCTCATTTTGCAGAAAACCAAGTCAATAAAAAAGAACAATATAAAATTTCTTATTTCCTGATTATTGTTGAAAAGTAAAATAATTTTTCCAACTCTGTCCCTCCCTATTAGCCGTCCAAGAGAAGGATAGACATATAGACAAAATGGCTATGTTCTAGAATATATCTTCTCTTTTTTTCCTTCCTTGCCTTTCATTTTCTCTAGGATTATTATGGTTTACTTACACCAAAGACATTGAGGATGAGACAGAGAGGAAGATGTTCCCATTTAACAAATCCAGTCTTAATACTGTTTAATATATTTACTGGTTTAGTGCAGGTCATCCTTTATTCTGTCTAGAGGCTGAGGCACATAAAGGCTGTGTCTACACTGCCTGCTAAACGCGCACAAATATCCTGAAATTCTGCTCCCCTAGCTGTTAAGGTTTGAGTGCCATTGAAGTATCCTGCTGCTCTTTCCCTGCCCACACACTACGACCTCCTTCTGATGGAAAATCAACAGCACACTAGTCTCCTTCTGCAATCCAGATGTGGCCAGGATAAAGACAAATTCAGTCATCTCCCCATTGCTGAAAACATGTTCTGCAGTCATCAGATGATAAAATGAACCTGAAGAAATCTTGATGCATTTATTTTATCCTTACTTTATCGCTTAATACTCTGCTTCAATAAAAGGACTGTCAAACAAAGACGTTATAAGGGAAAAACAAAGCATCAAGTATTTAATAACTATGAAGCATTTAATAAATAGCATAAATCAAAAACAGAAAAATACACAGAATCAGGAAATTAACTGTTTTGAGGGTGATGAGGGAATGCAAGAAAGTTGGAGAGTAAAACTCTCTATGCAATACAACTACATCATGGACAGCAGCAGCTCATACTTTAACATTGTTGCTCCCAGTAAGTGACCCTGCCTCGGAGGCACCAACTCTAATTACTCATTTAACATCGACAGGAATACCCCTACTGCTATATGTACCAACAGGGCAGATCAAATGATCACATAAGTGATCCACTAATAAAGGGTATATAAAGAAATTTAATTTTWAAAAAATACTCCCAACTCAACAGTTTTGTTATCTATTTAATTCTATTGCCATATTTTACGTACAAGGTATAATGTTCCACATACTTTCTTTAGGGGGTCATCCTTGGTTTTAAGGCACATAAAATAATTAGATCTCCCCATCAATACAAATGTTTTTGCTCCAATGCATTGAACAACCTTAACTCTAACAGTCAAATGCTAACTTCTACTATCTGTCAGGAGAGTGTCTGCACCCAGCCCTTCCCTATCCCTCCCATACTTAAAGGAAGGGAGTACMTATGAAAGCAAAGCATGTATAGTTGGTTTAAAGTACAGTCAGGTTGACTTAACAATCAAACCAATCATTTTAATAGCTGATACTGGAGCACTTGAGGTCTGGGTAAGCAGATCTACCTGTTTTCCCATCCTAAGAAATAAAAGATTAAAAAAAAAAAAACACAACAAAACCAAAAATCAGTCTCTGCTGAAATAATGCCATATTTTTGGTTTTTTTGAGGGGAAAAAGAGAGAATATTTAGTCCAGAATAGGCAATAGTCCAGTGATTAGAGTACTAATTAAAGTATGAGTACCACAACATTGATATCTTTTTCTTAAACTTTCCTCTCTATGTATTACTCATGATAAAAAAAAAAAAATCCCCAAAATAAACCATACGTCTCTACCACCCTACATCCCAAAAAATTAGTCCAAAGTTCACATGCTATGAAACATTCCAACTCATAGCTGTGTCCTGCCTTCTGCTTATAAGCAAAACCAGAGAAGACAGTGGGGAAACACACTACAAAAAAAAAGATTTTTTATACTTTTCTGCCTGAGGACATGTGTGGCAGATGTTAGTCACTACTGCTTAAGGCACATGGATATTGCAGTGACGTACATAGTGTAAGACTATGCAGATTAGGAGAGAATATTCTATCAGAAGGATAAGGTCAAGTTTCTGGATTGGTCAGCAAAACCCCAAACTCTCAAATTAAATTCAGAAACAGTGAAAATACAATTGAACACAAAGATGTCTTAGGAAACAAAAGAAATGTTTCTGCATGCTTTGGAATTTTATATTAAGATGTTTTTTGAACAGCTAGACTGTAGCGATCATACACTTTCTCACAAGCTTCTGTACCCATAGTGAATCAAGACACAATGATTTTGCATGTCATAACACAGAACTACCATCCTTCTTCATCCTTTGCTTAAAGAAAAAAAAATATAATTTTATTATTTTTATCTTAACATTGATATTTTCATTTCTTAGATACAAGGATTGTTACTGCTAAGCTCTTACAAGATTTTCCTTCCTATTGCAGGTGAGTGGATCAGAGGAAGACAATCAATACAACTGGAAAGAAAACAGATTGCTGGGGTTTTTTTGGTTTGGTTTTTTTTTTTTTTTTTTACACACACATGCAGCATCAATCAAGTGAGAAAACTACATCTCTGAAGAATGTAAACCAAAGGAAGAAACAGCATGATTTGCATGCAGAAAGACAGTTCCCCAAAAATATTCTTCTTCCACAAGGACTTGATCCCACGCTCAGTAAAACTGAAAACGCAGAGCACACAACCATTCTGGAGGGATTAAGGATCCTGACTGATACTTGTAGTCACAAGGAGAAGAGCTAGAAGAGGAAGAATTAATTAGGAAGATCAAGTACTAGAGACCTATAAGCTAGTACTGACCATCTGGGACACAAAGACTCAGCCACCTGTTGTTTTTTTGGAGGGAGGCTGAAAGGACTGGGAAGAGCACACCAGTGAACCTGTGGCATACATGCCTGCACACGAGCCAGGTTAAGACACAAGCCTCAATTTTTAGAAGTGTGTTGCAGTTCAACAAATGACCCACTCACAATCAATCTTATTACCATGAAAAGTAATTTTACTTAATAAGTGGAGCAATATTTTAATATTTCAGATTAATCTGAGGAAATAAGAGGAAGTCATCCAATTTTCCCTACTACTTTTTTTTTTTTCCTAACCTCAGACACATTTGATCCAAGGTGGTTTTTATGCAAAGGGAGAAAAATTAAGATTGCAATCAATGATACATTTTAATATGCAATGCCCCATGTGTTCAGGGAAAAGTTATTTAGTACAAATTATGTACATGTCTGAGAACAGCACTTTCCTATAAGAATTGGTGAAAACTAACAAAATGGCTTTCCATCAGAAAATTCAGCATTTTGCACGAATGCATTGTTGGGGGCAGAATTTCATACAGAGCAATGTCAAAATTAATTACTACACATTCCCATTTAATTTCAATAATGTTAAAATATTGTTTTGATGAGGTAAATATTAATCCTTAATATCTCCTTTGTTTTGAAGTATGACATTATAGATTTGAACTGTATGCACTAAGTAACATCTTTTGGTATTATCAAAAAGAAATTCAGCTTTTCATCTCAACTTGGAAATTAAACAAAACAATGCCAATTTGTTGGGATTTCCCATTGGAAAGATAATTGAAAGTCCTTTGTAACTTCAAAGGGCTGTTTGTGGATAAATACATTACACATTGAGAAGCCTAAGAAAATTATGATTTTGAGTATATACAAATGTAAAACATGGGTGTCTCAGTACTTTTGTAGCCACTAATAAACCTTTTGCTGCTTCACTGGTGGTCTGTATCAAAAAGAATCAATATCAAGATGTGATCACTAAGAAATGATATCAACTGTACTGCAAGATGGCTTCATTTTGACATGTTATTTATATATTCTTGGCATATATCGCTCACTATTTTCATATTTTAAAGTCATAGTCTTTTTTATATATATAGGTGTTCATTGCTGAAGCTCTTTCTTATAAGAAACTCACACTTGGATTTGCAGGAAGACAGGTAGGAGAGTGTATTTACATTGCCTAACATTGGATAGTGAAGTTAGGAGACTAGTGTCCCTTGGGTCCCTATGTACTCCACAGTGAGCAAGAGAATTCTTCAGAGAACAACTCAGACCTCTTCCATCAGGTTTCTGTTCACAGTCACCTGCTGAAAGATCCTCTTTGTCCTCTTTAGATATAGGACACTTCTCAGAGACTAAACTGACATACCTTTAAGAACTGCACATTCTCAGCTAAACCAAAGAAGTGCAAATATCCTTTCCTTTCTTCCAGTTTAAACGATGTTCAAATTCCTACTCATAAAAGAAAAATATGAGTACAAGAACTGGAAGCCAAGACTCAGGAGACAGACATTAGTACTTGAATTAAGAAACCCTCATCCAGTCCAAAAGTATCAGGAGTTCACTACCAAGTCATATTTCCAAATTCGTCATTGATTAGCTATCACATGGAAAACAACTCCTTTAAACTCTCTGAACCTGATTTCAGACATGCCAAAAGAACTCATTTTGGTTTGTTTCTCCATCTGTAAATGGACGTCTTTGGGCTTAGGTTATAGCCATCACTACAACATACATATGAAGGGATAGAAGCACGCCCAGGTGGCGTTCACACTAATTGCTTAATAATTGCAAAGCACCTTCGAGATATGAAGTGCGCATTAAGTATTGCAAGCTCTTACCTCTTTTTAAAAAAAAGTCACTAGTGCTTGCAAAAGCAAAAATAACTCCATGTAATTAAACGACTAAGACCCCTGCTAACTCTGCAGCATACAAGCCTGTACACCAGTCAGAATCCAGCACACTCAGGACCAATCCTGCTGAGCTGTCCTCATTACAACAGGGCAAAAAAAGATGTTTTCTTTATGTTCTCTCGATAATTACATTTGATCTGCCTCACTGAGGATCTCCTGCTAGCAATGAAAAGTATGCAGTGTTTCAATGGGTCAATCTCTAGCTGTTTTATTTTCATTTCAAACATAGCAGAGACTTTCTTTTTTAATTTCCGAAGCAATAACCAGTGTAGTTTCCCCTCTTAAGCCTGTTCAGTGACAATGAGCCAATTACATATCAACTGCAAGCTCAGCTAGCAATTAATCCTAATTTACCAATGAGCACAAAGTAAAATATGCTTTTCCTAAGACTTCAGATGTTCTGTGACCATTATTATACCCAGAAGAGCTTTGAAGGTTCATCAAAGTTAGCGCAATGATTTTTTTTTCCCCCCTCTTCTTCAATCGGCAGTATACCTCTGCTTCAGAAACTGGTTGACTGAAAAGATTAAGGCCTATCTCTTAAAATGGATGTAAAAATAGATTCTTAACATGAGATATGTGGGCTTAAAACAACATCCACTAACTTTAGCAAGCATTGTGACTGGTTAGTAGCTCTAAGAATCAGAAAGGACAATACTTTCAAGTACACAATTTATCTAAGCATTTTTCATACATTAAAACCTCTACACGTTAAAGAACAAATAGTCCATCTTCAGCTCACACAGAGGGGCTGGATTGGAGGAAAGTAACCCGAGTTTGCCAAGACCTGGAATTTGTTCCACAGGTGATTTCTAATATTATTATGCAACTCTGCTACGTAACAAACCACAAATACTGTAAAAACAAAAAGGTAGTATAAAACAATTACCTAGAATACAACATAAATTTGAACAAAAATCTATTTCTGAAACAAAAAGCTTTTGTTCCACTTCATTCCATTTTAATTCCTCAGAGAAACTTTATGGGTATTAACACGTTTCAAAACCAAAAATTTTTAGTAAAAAATTAGAAAAAACCCTACAAAACCATTGAGAAGACTTATGAATTGCATTGTCTCGTACTGCATGAAGACATATAATATAGCTTATAAAGACTGCGATGCCCAAATCCTCCTTACAAGGAATGAACAAAAGGGAACTTTTCCACCAGCTTCAATAGAGCACTGTCAAGTACTTACTTTTAAGAAATTTGGGGAGATTAAGCGGAAAAGAGACATTCACAGAAGAGGATGAGTTCATCTCACATTTCTTACTTTTCAGGCACCAATTTTTAGACCATAGAACAAAGAGCACAGTTGCCTTTGCACAAGTGGGCTGGGAAAATAAGTCCCAAGACAGTACATGAATTATTTGAAACTATAAATTTAAAGTGAAAATAGATAAACCTAATATTTCAATATTCTTACTGAGCTCCCTGTTGAGAGTCTGCTGGAATCTCCCAGTAGGGATCTTGTAGCTGAGGAAGGGTAAGTTCATTGCAAGGTAAAACTTAAAACTTGAGGAGAGAAGACAATGTGCAGGATTTTCCAAAGCACGTTCAAAGGATGGTAAAACAAACTGGTTAGTAAGGTCATTTCATTACTTCCTGTAAAAAGTAGTGAGGGTTCAGACAGCTTGTTTAAACAATATCTAAACAATTATTTCATAGCCTTTTAGTACAGCTTCAAGCTTAATATGGCCCAGCCTACTTGAATCCTTGCCTGTTCAATGTCTTCTCTAGACAGTTCCAGGAACTGAGCCTAGCTTAGATTCCAGTGACCATATGTTAGCAGTGGGATGAGTGTCACTGAGTGCACACGCTGTCCAAGAGCACTGACATAAATTAAAGCTTCCCTACCAGCATTAACCACTTAAGACTCACCTTGTATGCTTACAACAAGTGAAGTCTGGCTTTGATAAGCAATAAGGCAATACATCTTCCCAGAGCAAATTTTGCATAAGTAGCTATGCACAGAATAATACCTCTTTGCTCCCCCACCACAGGCAGAGGCAGATTGCAAGGCATGGTAAAAACATCTCTATCCACCAAGTCTTTGGCATCACGTTGGCAAAGAAAGTTCCCACTGTCACAAGCACACATTTGACCTTGGGAAAAGCTTAGTGTTGACTGGTACCAAAGGGATTAATAAATGCACCATTTTTCTAACACAGTTTTCAATTACTTTGATGAGCAATTAAAATGCTAATTAAAAAACAATCCAAAACTCAGTACTCAGAAGGTTATGAAATAATAAGCTCTTGTACACTCACTGCATTGGAAGCATTAAGAAGAAAGTCACAATGCAGCTGGAGCAGAAAGGTGCAAAAGAGAGGGACTGTATTATGCTTGAGATTGTTTGTTTATTTATTAAAGAGAAAAAGATACTTCAAATACATCTGGCAATGTGTTTTCTAAGTGCTGGGTTAGACCAAAGGTTTATATGAACAGTACCTTTGCAGATACTGGCTTCAGGCAGAATTCATCACTCACATAGGACAGGAAAAAAAGCACATGTACTCTGTTGTCAACTTGAGAAGTTCAGCATTCATCAGTCAAGTTCTAAAATAATCATGATGTTGTTTTAGTAACCAGGAGATTTTTTTAAATGGCTAAAGTTTGGGCTTACTTGCTTTCAGCTACCAAGCTCATGTCTGCAATCAAGAGAATTAGAAACTTGCTTTTATTTCAACTTCCTGTTGCGATTCTCATGCAATTGCAGAAATTTAGAACTTGGCATCTGAAGAAAACCCCTAAATACTGTGAGTCACAAAAAAAGTTATGAGAGCTAGTAGCACTGCCTCCATCACTACATGCCAATTAAGTTCTGTTCTGGAGGATGAAGTGGCACACAGTAGTGATCTAAAAGGAAACCAAAGCACGAAACAAAATTCACAAAAATTCTTTTCCTGTTGTTCATGCTCAAAAGAACAATAACCAGTGCTTTGAATTAAATTCTCTACAGGGTAGAGTATATCAAGCTGTACAAAAGAATCACTCCTTGCCATCCCACCTGGGAAGGCCCTGGAGTAACCCTGGAATTCCCACGTATTGTACAACCAGTGGTGAGAGAGGAGCCAACTCCTGCTCACGTGTAACTCATTCTCATACAAATAGGATTCAACCTGTTCCTCCGAAGCCACTCATTGAGATCTTGTGCGTTTACCAAGTCATGTTTTCCATCATAGCTATAAATACTTACTACCAAAGTTTTTTTAAAAATGCTGTCAAGTTGCATTTAATGCAGCACAAGAGACCAAATTCCTTGTTGCAATGCACTGACTCTATCATGGATTCTGCAACAAAATAATTTTCCCTTAAACAGTCTCAGTGATACTCATAAAATGCATTATCATTAAAAAAAAACCAAAGCAGTAATATAACCTCAGCCTCCTAGTACCTCCAAAAAGTGGCTGTGATTCACTAAAAACGAACAAAAATATTTCTTAAAAAACACAGGTTCTTGTCATCTGTTCAACAGTTGTCCAGCATTCTGTAGGAGGTCTTGATTTATGTGATTGGCATCTATATTTCTGAGGTTTAAGACGGAGATCTTTTGCATTGTTGGAAAGAACTGCACAGGTTCTCCTATGAAACAATACTAATTTGCTCTTCTATCTTATAATGTCATACATACGGAATCACTCAGAATAAATTGCCCATGTCTTACATCTCAGTTTATCTGTCTGGAAAAAAAAAAAAAAAAAAAAAAAAGAAAAAAAGAGTAGCAAAGTTACTATCAGAGGAACCGAACCACAGAAGACAGAGGAAAAACCTTCGTGCCGCAGAACATAACTCAGATCTTATCTCAGAAGTTAAATCCTTATTCTAGCAATATAGCTACTGAAACTATATTGGGCTGTATGACTACACAGACCCAGACACAAGGCCAGAAAGATGAGTTCATAAGTAGTCTTACTGAATAAGCCATATACTAGCTTGCAAAATCAGTGTCTAAACTAACTCCACTGTCTAAAGCATGTTAAAAAAATACAGAAATTCTGTTAGACAGACTGAAAACCAGAATAAATTATTACTGAACAGTCAATTTTTTCTATTAATAACATTAATCTACAAAATAATCTGAAAATTAAAATTCGAATCCTTGAATTACACTTTCCATTTCAGTATATTACTAAGACTTTTTCTGATTAATAGATCTCCAGGGCTATACATGACAGCTGTTAAGAGGACCTTGTAATGCTGCAGGAAAGAAATAAATCTATTCTCTCCATTGGAAACTGCCAGGTGAAATTTGATCCACTAACTTTAATTACCACGATTGGATTTTGGCCAAGACATTATGAACATTAACACTTCAAATTAGGATATAGATCAAATTAACATTTCAAAGAAACATTACTACAACCATGCCATTAATTTTATTTGGATACACCTTCTGAAAAAAGGGTACTTTGTAATATTATTAAAAATATTTTACTTAACACTGAAATGTTCAAATGAGTAGTATCAGCAAAAATAAAATGCAGCTGCACTCATTTTTAGGGAAAAAAAGTCCCTAAGGTGTTAGCTTGCTTCTTCTTTATTTCATTATAAATCCCCTTAAGTCTGCTAATCCACCTTCATGTCTCCAGCATCATTTACATTTTGTATGCCAATTTCCCAGCAGGTTCTGGCTGTTCCAGGTATTTTCCTTAGCAGAGTGTCAGACGATTCTCACTTCCTTTCTATGCCACAAAACCCTGTAATGCCACCTAAATAGTGTTGTGGTACCTGCTAGTAAGTTAGATCACATTTCTTAGTTGACAAAGTGAAAGTAGTCTTTCTCTAATGCAAGAGAATCAAATAGAAAAGGTAATATTATTAGCATATTTAAGGAAAGTTGGTGGTTTCACCAACTTTGACAGAGTGTGACTTCCTAATACTAATGCCATTAATCAAAAAAAAGCATGGAAGAAAGTCACTGAAGGAACTGACCAGCATTCAAATCTTTATGTTTTCATTACATAGATTAAGGAATGAGGGCCATGAAGATGATCAGGGCACTGGAGCACCTCCCCTATGAGGACAGGCTGAGAGCGTTGGGGTTGTTTAGCCTAGAGAAGAGAAGGCTCTGGGGAGACCTTATAGCGGCCTTCCAGTACTTAAAGGGGGCCTACAAGAAAGATGGGGAGGGGCTCCTTATCAGGGAGTGTAGTGATAGGATGAGGGGTAATGGTTTTAAACTAAAAAAGGGTAGATTTAGATTAGATATTAGGGAGAAATTCTTTACTGTGAGGGTGGTGAGGCACTGGAACAGGTTGCCCAGAGAAGTTGTGGATGCCYCCTCTGTGGAAGTGTTCAAGGCCAGGTTGGATGAGGCTTTGAGCAACCTGATCTAGTAGAAGGTATCCCTGCGCATGGCAGGGGGGTTGGAACTAGGTGATCTTTAAGGTCCCTTCCAAACGAAACCATTCTATGATTCTATGACATTATACGAGGCAACAATCATTTGTGGCATTGGTGAGAATACTGAATATAAACTACTTCACAGTACAAAGAATTGAATTGATCTAACTCCTACACAAGCCAAATTTCATATAACCCGAGTTAAACACAGAACTCTACCAATAACTTTCAGCAGTATAAAACCTAAAAACCAGCAATGAGCAGTTTGTGTTTCTATACAGTCGATGGCAGTTTCTGCCTGAATGCACAGCTCTTTGGTTAACTACAGTTTACATAGGTTTCCATTAAATATGATAAAAATATTAAGCTACTTCTCCTAAGATCAACAGTTGGTTTAAGGGTACTGAGAATGCTTTCCTTCTTTCTCTAGTTTTCTCCAGCTTTTCTTTGTACTAATTTGGAATTAGTTGTCCCTCTTAATTATCATAACAATAGCAAATAAAACTGTTAATATATGTAGATTTTATGAAGTACATCTCTCAACCTAGGCCCACAGTTTCAAGGACACTTCATCTGAAACAGGACAATATAATAAGAATAATTTGAAAAAAAACAAAAAACAAAAAACAACCAAAAAACAAAACAAAAAAACCCCCCACAAATAGAAAGAGTAGTTATGGAATCCATAAATCTAAAAGAACTGAAAGGTTTTCAAAACAGACTATAAAAAAGCAGATAATATCAGAGAAGAGGAACAGACACGGGTTTTTGCCCTTTTAAAATGTTAAACTGAGTAACTCCTTTCTCATAGAGATGGGCTTAAATTGACTTTTCTGCAGTCCACTACTAATATTTTTTTACTTGCTTTGTGTTACAGTAAAGAACGCATTTCTGACATAGTTGATAGTCTTGAGTTTAGATGTAGACCACTATCCATACTCCAAACCATATCTATATGGTCTACATGGCCGAACTCCAGAGGTCTGATGCTCAAGTTTGAAGTCTACAGTTGTTATTTTGATTACTGCTACATTTCGGTTTTCTTTGTTCTTTTCTTTTTTTTTTTCTATTATTATCAACATCCCAAAAGTTCTGCTGAGATATCATCAACACAAAATGAGGGTTTGTTTGGTTTTTTTTATAAAAAAGTTGAAGGAGAGGAGTCACTGCAGAGGAGTCATGACCCATTCACCTCTGGAGACAGAAAAAGACAAAAAACTAGTTGGAGGTGGAAAGCAAAAAAGAAGGAAGCATGACAGCATGGTTTCAGTAAGTCACCTTTCCTGCTTTCTTTTTACTAGAGAAAAATAACACCAGCAAATAAAACACAGGCACCTCTATCTGCTGGGGTTTTAGATACTACAGCTGACTGCTATTCTCACTCAAAATTGCGTCATTCCGGGAATACATAATTTGTGACTCCTTTTCTTCATGGACCTTTTTTCTTCATTGTGTTCCTCTGTTTTTCTGTTCCCCCCTCCCCCAGCATTTTCTCTTCCTTTCCCTCCTAACATTATCTTCGGTATTGTTCTGCTTCTTTTGCTGATATTTCTATATTGGATTCTGTGAGCCAGACTGCAGTTTTACAGCCAAAATATTTTGGTTAATAGTATAAAAGACAGATGGCAGAGTTTGAAGTGTTCTAGTAGTGATGGTCTTTTACTAGCAGTCGGTACATGGAGGCAGCAAAAGGTTGCCAAAACCATCTCCCACAAACTTTTGGAAGTATGTAGAAACACTAGGAAATCCTAGAAAGAGTTAGGAAACTTCCTTGTAGAAACATTCAAAGATGCAGATAGAGTACTCAAAGTTGCACGTGCATGAAAGGAAGGCAATAGGTTAAGACCTGTGTCCATTACAGTCGTCAATAATCCCAGAATTCACTGTTTCTTTTCCATAAGAGAATGTTCTGGTAAAAGTTACTCTTTGTTTACAGCTTGTAGGCCATTCCCACATGTTTTTACTACGTTATTACCATTTCTGATCAAGTGGACAAGGAAGGAATACAAAAGACTAGCTGTGTTTTTAAGGACATAAATAAAAACATGCAAAGCTCGCGGGCAGAAAGATTTGAAGGTTAACCTTCTACCCAAAGTGTCTGCAGGAACTACAGCTTGTAGAGGACAGCCTGAGGCATTGCTTTTCTTCATATTTTTATTCTCTTAAATATTTCTTTTCTCAGAAGTTTGAAACTATGAAGGCAGACAAAAATGAGAAAAAGAACCGCATGGTATCACCATAAGGAGAGTAGGTGGAAATATTAAAATGGAGACATTTATTTTATAATGTGTATTTCCTCATTGCACCTCCCAGATGCACCCTTCCATCTTTTCACTCTAATATTTCTGTGCAGTCACCCACCCAATTTGTCTTTGTGTTTTTCAGTGTATGAAAGGCTCCAGTTTGCTAATGGAGAATACAATTGTACCAGAAATTGCATGCTGAGCCATATTTCGTAGTGTAATGTGAATCTGCACACAACAAATAGTAAACTTTGCTGCTGCCTCTTTTAGAACTTCCCAAGATCTAAAAAGAAACAAANGGGGGGATCAATTTGTGCTAATTGGCATGGATTGGTAATTTTCTGTGAGCCGTGACACAATTACTTATAAACTGCACATAGTGGGGTTTGAACCTTTGCCTTGCAATGAGCTTCTGCCACCTGTTTCAGACTCCTCTCTACAGAGCACATTGGAAGCCACAGCACAGCAGCTCCAATGAAAACAGAAGGGAAAAACAAAAGCATACCAAGGGAATAAAGGAAAGGATTAGCACCAAGTTTTCTGTTTGATCCAGTAGTTTTCTTCCCTCCTATTTTCCAGGACTGGGTAGTGTGCAAACATCCAGCTAAAGACATGATTGAGGGTTCACAGTCACTTTTGCGAGTTAGCATATGGCTCTAGGTCTAACAGAAGGGGAAGGAACTCCCTCACTCTGCATTTTGGTAGAAAGGTGGAAGCTCACTTCTCGACTAATCCCAGATTCACAGTTTCAACATGGAACGTCTCAACAGAAGTAACAGAAGATCATGTCACATCTCTGCATACGGTTTCCTTTCCACAAGGCAACAATCTGTACAACTCTCCACACAGAGCCGCTATGCACAAACTCATCTTGTTATCAGAAGTATTCTTTCTAAATTAAACCTATTTTAATTTTAACAATAGACTTCTGCTACTCAATCAGATTTACCAGTTTCAGTTAACATCTGAAAATCTTCTCTATTCACATTCCACACCTTTAACATGGTCTAATATCCAATTAGCTTTTGCACACATAAATTTAACATTTTTTAAAAACTAATTTTACTTAATTTTAGATTGCCAGGATGCCAGTCTGAGATTCAGAAGACAAAAGTGCAAGACTACTTCAAACTCAAGTGGAATCTCACTAAGACATTCACCTTTAACATTACTATCTATCAAAATAATAGGAATATGGATAGAAGATGCAGATCAGAGCAACCTTTCAAAAGTGTCAATTAACACGGCTACTGCAGGACACTGTTTTTTATGCTTTTCCAGGTTGTCTATAAAATATGCACAGTTACTACTTGCATAGTGGTGATTTTATTCAGATCTCATTTCCATAGTTTGCCTCTGAATGTCATGTTCTTTTGTTTCCATTTTTTGTACAATTACTGATTTTTCTCAAAATGCATCTGTTGATGTCATACTGATCTCTATTTCCTATCTTTCCTCCACAGCAGAGGAGGAATAATTTATCATTTTGCCTTTAACATAATGTCTCTGAAAACAGCCATACCACCAATAAGCCGTTATGCCTTAAGTTATTTTTCCAAGAGGCCTATGGAAGCGGTGCTCTGTGCTATACATCTTAGTGCCAGCAGACGGGGGAAAAAAAAAAAGTCTTCTCATTTCTAAATCCATCAGATATTCTACCAAATCTTGCATTTATCATATGCCAGATAAAGTAAATTAACAGATTTGGTAAACAATGAACTGATAAGTAAATCTAACTCTCATTCTCTTAACAGATGTATATTAAATGAGAGCAGCAGGGAGAAGAAAAGGGAAGACAGGGAAGGTAGAAGTGAAGATCAAATACAGCATTTTTTATGTGTATTCTTGGTATGACTTAGCACTACAGAGACTTGTGTAAATCCACTACATGTAAAATACAAACTCAGCTGTTAAAGTAAGTCTCCATAGTCCAAAACATGAGTTCTTGCATCTTGTCACTGTGTAGGACCCCTTCGGTGGAGGGGCTGTCTGGTACACACTTCTCCCATTCGTAACTCTGTCGACTTCCTCCTCTCCTCCTCAGGAGTGATCTTCCCTACCACTTATCTACTTATCCACCACTGGTAAAAGAACTGTGCACCTCCAGGTTTTTTACATTCACACTTAAACTGGAATACTTAAAGAACTGCATATGATAAGAACTTAAATAAGTGAAAAATAGAACAGCTGGAAATCAGAACAAGAGTTAACTCTACATCACCACATTCATCATTCACGAGATTAGAAAGTTTTCAGTCATCTATTCAAAAATAATAACGAATGATGTACAGACCATCCATACCCCAAGCAGGGAATAACAAATAACAGAAGCAAATAAATTGCTCATTTTCAATGGTTCATTTAATGTCATTAGTTGAAAATTGTTTGCTAAAAATAGCAGATATTTATGAATGACTATGACTATGACAGAAATAGGGATGTATTAAAAAGTAAGGAAAAGAAGAGGCTGCATTTGTAATTAATAGCACTGGTAACGAATAGTTTAACTAGTCTGACCTGTCATGCATTTTATTCCAAGTGACCAGACTTGCTGAGTCTGAAATTATCTGAAATGATGACTCCATGCCTTACAGTACAAAAGGAAAACTGATCAGGAAGCAACAACAGCTTTTACACAGAAGGTGCAGTGTTTTCAACCATCTAATATGAAAGGTGTGCAGAGGTGACAGATGGGTCTCAGTCCTGTCATGGTCCATATTACACTTTATTTTGTGCAAAGTGACTTTTCCATTCCTTAGTTCACACACGAAGTATAGCTAAAGAAAAGCGTTGTTGCTCTAAACCTGATGTCAGTGCTGCATGTTGTTTTCTTGACCCCTAAAAGCAAACCAACTGCACATTGGATCAAAAAACCCCTTMTAGAAAAGCCTCATTTTTTTGGTCAGTACTCCTCAGTTTCTAAACAGGCAGATCTCAGCAGATACCTGACGAAACTTCTGACCTTCTTCTCTCCTGTCCTGCTTTCAAAGTGCTGAGCACTTCAAAGAAAGTTTTCTCACAGTGTGATGGAGACACCAAAAGCATGATGCTAAACAAGAGATGAATAAAAAGAGGAAAATAAGGAAGAAAAATAGCTTTTTAAACAATCTGCATGCGTGATGTAGTTATTTTCACAAACTAGAATCAAATACTTCTAGGTCTGAGGCAAAAAATTATGAGTAAAACATGGTAATTTGTTAGACATGGCAATTTGTTAGAGGAGCTCCCAAATCCAAGATAGTAAGTGTGTGAATGTGAAGTGCTAAAGAATGGACTCAGCACATATGCTGAAGAGAAACTAATTTTCTCATTTTAAGAATAAAATGTAACATTGTAGAAATAGAAGTCAGCTGACATTTTATTTATATTTTCTACTGTACCATAAGAAAAGAATGTTAAGATTTGTCATACTGGTTCAGCCCAAATGCTCCAGCCCAGTTCAGACAGTAGCCAAAAGTTGGTCTCATCAGAATGAATACAGGTCATGAGCAACCACGTGTCATACTTCCCCTACTGTCTCCCAACCTCTAGCCATTCGTAGCTCAGACACATTTGTAGATATTAAAGATTTAGTTGATTAGGGGAATATAAAATATCCAAGATATGGACAAACTCTGGATTTATACAGTGACACAATGAGTTGTCTGTTTTCTAATAATTCCTAACAGTTAGTTTGTTTTTCTATTTCTTTTGATTTGCTACCAGGTACTGAGCTTATACTATAGAAAGTCCCATAAAAGTATCACCTCGCAAGTCTTGCTTCTGACTACTAAAAATATCTCAGCATTCATCATTTCATATGTAACTTTAAAACTTACCTTTCCCATATGAAAAATTTTACCTTTATCTACACCAAATGTCATCTGCCATTTTATTATGCAGCTACTGAGTTGCATAAGATCCTCCTCCAATTCTTCAACTTAACTTTAGTATTTCCATTTACAGCCATCAATAAGCTTTCTTACCCCACTACTTGCACATTGTTACATATGCTGGATAGCCCAGGTCCCAGCACCAGGTCCCAGCACTGGTGACTTAGGGAACTGATCATTTGTTCCTGCCCCGTGTTTCCCATGTTTAAATCACTGATTTACCCATTCAAGGACTTCCCTTCTTATTCCCCTGGTCTTTGCTTCCTTAAGGGCTTTCTCACAAGCCTTTAGGAGATGGAGCTAAATTTAATTACCAACCACACTGCTCTTCCTTCAGATGATTCCAGTATGTTTGTACAGCGTGATTCACTTTACAGAAGTCATGCTGACCCTTCCCCAGTGTATTTATCCACAAGGCCTTTTGCTTTTGATACAGACTCTAATAATTTGCCATGTACAGTTCTCCAGATCTTCCTGGAGCCCTGTTTAGGAACTTATATTTTGCACCTCACAGCCTTCAAGTACCTAGGCAGCAGGAAGCAAGAGGACACAAACCACATTTATTGGTTATGTGTAGTGTAGCCTGGCTATTTCATCCTTGCTTTCCTTCTGAGTTCTTTTCTGGCCCTGGCCTGTTCATTTCATCTCTTGGTTGCACAGCCTCTACTGCTGACAAAGTTTAGTCTCTGAAATGACATTTCAGAGCATTCAGAGCAGTTTAAGCCCTCAAAAGCTATCATTAACACGGGAAGACCAAGCAAGGACATACAGCATGTCCCTCGGTAACCACATTTTTAGATTGCTTTATCATAGCCATTTGTACTGATCACTTCATGCCCTGAAACATGAACAAAAGCTTATCCACAGGGACAGAGCATCAGTAATTGGTGTTTCTCTTTTCAGCTTCACAGGCCAAAGTTCTTCGATTATGTTTTGTACAGACTATCACTGTTGCTAATGAAGCCAGAAACAGATCAGTCTCAGCTAACTTTTACGGATGGGACCATTGAAAAAAAAAAAAAACAAAAACGTTTTGGTCTGTATCGCTTCCATAATACTTTAAGCTACTTATTTTAATATTGGATAAAATATTTTAATATTGAATATATTAACTTAGTTTTAATGTACTTGAGGTTTAACATTTAATATATTTGCAAATGTATGACACAGGTTCACATATGCATTCTTCAGAACTGGAAAAAAAAGCTAATCACAAGAGAGGCCTCAGACACCCAAAAAGGTATCTCAGCAGTCTGGATAGTTTTCTGGATAGCTGTTGTAACTCTATTCTAATCTATGGGAATTTCGGGCACAGAATATAAAAGCTGATCTTCTCGAATTTAAATTCCTTTGAGTCAGATGCAGAAATGGTGTTCCAACATGCATTGAATAGCCTGTTATTCTTCAAAGGACTGATAAAAGTGCAGATTCATAATTACACCCATTCTTTTTTAGAGCACATTTCCATAGCAGCAATAGAACAGACCTTACCAATAAGGAAGCTAATCTAAATCATTAGTAGAACTGGCAAAATAGCTTTGCAGACATGAAAAGTCAAGAATTTACACGGACAAAATAACTCATGGTAAGCCAGTTCCCTGTTACTACTCAGATTCTCTCAGCTCCGTTGGATGTCAGCTGCATAATCCACATGCATCTTCTCCCCTCCTTCCCCTCCTGACTTTCTGTTGTCTCTTGACATTCAAAGTACAGCACTGAATAAATGCAATCTTACACATTATTAGCCTAGCACCTTCTTGTAAAAAAACACATTTTGACAAAAATAGTAGACCTTCCAGTATTCAACTCCTCCTGCTCAGTAGTAGAATGAATACTTAATATTAATCCTTAATAGAATAGAATCTCTTCCTATGGTTTATCACTACCTTGGAGCCAGAACTTGTATTTCACATTGAAAATAAAATGCTGACCCAAGAGAGGAGACTACAGATTTCACATTGTGGCAAAGGAGGAAATCAAGGAACAGAAAGGAGCATAATTTAACAAGCTAGATGACTAAATCCATCCCTAAAATAGCTAAAAAAGCAAAGGGGCTATTTCCAGCAAGGATGAATTCAGGCCAGAAATATCAGTTATTGGATTGCATTAGCAAACAGAGCTTTACAGCAGGGAAAATCGCTTGGATCCATCGCAGGGAACAGAAATGAAGCAGATGTCTTTCAAGGCCACTGCCTCAGCCTTCTGTGATGATCTTGGGACATATTATGTCTGCAGTGTCCCTGCTGGAGTGACTCCTATCACCTGTCTGGATAAACAAWGCAAGGGAAAGGACAAAGTGTACTACAAAGAGATTAAGTGATGGAATTAAGAGAGACAGGGGAAAAAATTGAGAACTCCTAGCTAGACAATCTGAGAGCCAGCAGATCAGATAATAACTCAGGCAAACACATTGTCTTTCTCTCCAATTACACAACGATGTGGTGAGAAACAGATGAGTTGCCACATTCAAGGAAGAATAGGGAAAGTGTTCAAACACTTGAAATCAGTACTTTCAAAAGTGGTCCTGAGCTTGACTTACTAACTCTGCCACAAAAGATCTCCTCAAGGGAACTTTGTATTCTGCACCAGAAAGGGGGGAGACCAGCAGCTGTAAAATTGCAGGCACTAACAGTGCCAGTAAGCACTGGAATGCTGCTGCTGCTCTCAGAATACTTTCTACTGCTGTTATGTTTATAAACATTGACAATCGGGGAGATTTTCTTTATTTGTCTTCAGAAAGTATCACTCAATTAGAAAAAAAGGGGCGATGTGTTCTTGTGTTCAGAATTCACTCCGGTACTGCCAAGGCTCCCAATTTCCTCTTCCTAAAATACAAATTAATATGGTTGCAGACTAAACAGCATTAAAGACTGGGGAAAAATATGATGAAACAAGATGTAAGGCATGATCTCTGTCTGGAAATTTTGCATAGTATAAGGGACAAGACAGAAGAACACTCAGATAAGTTATCCTCCTTTTTTTTATCTGTAGGGGAGAAGAGAAATCCTTAAAATAAGCTACGCAGAGCTGTATTTGGAGAGAGTTCATTTATGAATTGATCATCAGGCTAAGTGTTTACTGATGAAGTTTTGCCTTGCTAGGAAATGGCAACTCAGACTGCTGACTCAACTTCTGAGAATATAAGGAAGACAATTCAAAACTTTTCAAGGAGCATAAGAGAGCTTATAGTCAAGGATCTACTCTAAAAATAAGAATAATATATGCTCATGTAAAAACATGGCTTCAAAGCTACCTGGAAAATAATATTCTTAAAAAAATAAAAAAAATTTWAAAAAATCACAAAAACTAAGTATGTGTTAAGTAGCTCTTCACTACAATGTCCCAGTATGTCCAACAGTTAGTACACCACTTCTATGAGTATATAAAGTTCAACTGCATAGTACGGCTATATAGCGAATAAATCCCCTGCTAATACTACATTGAGAAATATAATTTATCATTACCATTTTTAAGGACCCAATAACACTTGTTACACATAACAAAGATAAATACAGACTCTAAACTGACAACCTTGGAAGCATATAGAAATTAGATAGTGATTTGAGCAGAATCAAATCTCAAAGAAATATATACATAGAGGAAGGCTAACTCAACAGCCACAAAATCCTACATACAGTCAAATCAGAATAAGATCTAATTATTTTGGAAATAAACTCTTCAATTAAGAACCACAGATCATCAAAATAGACAATTACTATTTGATACAAATCTAAAAACTCACAAATAAAAGAGACTTTGCATCACTAAAGGATAAAACCCTAAAAGATAGAAGATAACTGTGTCTAATAACACTTACTATATCTAGAAAGGGCAGGTGRGAAGAAGTCCTAAGTAGCCTTGAAAGTATTTTACTTTTATTTAGTACTGAACATTCTTTTCTATGTGTTTTTTGACTGCACCAGAAAAAATACTTTAAAAATAAAATAATTAGCATTTGAAATATTTCCTGTTTTCTAGACCTGCACTGGTATCTGTGGCCTTATGCTGCATAATATGTGCACAATTTGCAAACTCAATGTGAAATATACTACTAATATACGTATATAATACAAATTATAACAGCTACTTATAAAGTATTGACAAAATGCAGGTATTGAGCATAAAATTGGCTTTACATACAATTCGGTGTGCAACTATCATTCTCCAGTGCATGCAACATTTTTTTGTCGTGTAGTTCTTGAATCAAGTAATTGTAAAGACATGCCTCTTGCTACAACTCTCTGTTCTGCTTTTACTGAAACCTTCTCTGGAAAGCATCTCTAAGAACGCTGTAATATTAAACCAGGTCAACCCCACTACATTCACACGAGGTAACACTTGCTGTAAATGAGGAAACAAAGGCACACAAAGGCTTTTAAATTTAGATTTATGAATTCAGACACCACATTAAACATTTAGGCATCTAACAGGCTAAATCACCAGAAATGCAGCTGTATGGTTTTATTTAAAAATCAGCTCTATGATTGTATACTTGCATACATTACGTCATACCGTGGCTAGTGGTCTGCTCCTTTGAATCAGGCCAGGTTGCATGTTGTGACCTTATGAAGTGCTGAAGTAGAGGACTGAGGAGAAACTCATGAAAGTAACTGTATTGTCTAACCTCCCAGATCAGTTTTCTCACCTAACCTCAGACAGATTTCTTATGGGCAGCCTCAGCTAATCATTCTCTTCTGCGTATTTATTCTAAGCAGACCACTTAACACAGGTATGGCAGTCCCCGCTGAATATGTGAGCTAGTGAGGGCTTTCAGCTCTTACTGCAGGATGGTGTGTCCTGGTAACATACAGGGAATCAGGCCATGAAAGTAGTCCAGTACCTAACCAGGAGTTACTCATACCTGGATTCAGCCACTTACACCACTGGGCAATTTAAGGTGCTCTGCTTCAGGAGGAAGAGGAAAACGAACCATTGCAGCTAGTATTTTGAGTACGCTGTAGGACTTTACCCTACAAAAACATGCTGCTTATTTAGTGTCTAAAGCAGAGGAATAAGCCAACACTAATGGTTTTCACTAATTAGATTTTTAAAGAGCTCAGTGGGAATTTGTAGCTAAAAATTACTGTGCCAAACTCCAAAGAACTGGCCATATTTTAACTGCTTGACTGTGTGGCTGAAGCAGACAGAAATAGTCTTAAAATGTGTCATAATTATTCGGCTGTGTTACTAGCTACCACTCAATGTTAATTATGCATCAAAAGCTAAGAGTGTTATTTATGACTGTTCAGGGCAATATTTATTTATAATGTGTACTCAGGCTTTCTGACAGAAGGCTGCCTTATATGTGCTCCATGATTCAGGGGTAGCAAAGAGGTCCCCAGATTTCATTTTATATGTATAGCACTAATTTCTTCCTGTATGGTAAACATAAGCAGTCACTCAAACTCACTGTTGGATCTAAAAGATGATCAACCACCAATTAAAAGAGCAAGGTGACATGTAAATCTGCTATGCAACTGACACCAACTTTGAACACTTCTAACTAAGAAACCAGTATGTATGAAATACCTCCAACACCTTCCCCCTCACTGAATTTCACAGAAAGTTACACGAAGCTCCGCAATGAATTCATGCAGCCATCAGTCAACACATCTTTTCACAAGGTGATTTCACAAAAGACAGGGCTTTAACAAAAACAAAACTGCTGAGTTTGATTTTTTTACCAAGAATTTATTCCAGATCGCTGTGAGCCATAACTRACCAGTAGCTAAATTTCTTTATCCTGGATCTGGGAAACTCCCTTGAATGTAAAACCGTAAGCTTTGCCACAATGGCCACCTCTAATCTTCATTCTGCAAAGACCTGCTTTCCAGCACACTGTGACACAGTAGCAGACAGCAACACCAATTAACTAGCATGAATTCTATATAATGTTTGTTCTTGTGTAATAAGGTCAGAAAGAAGTATAATGGCATAACAYATGGCAAGGTCTATTGGCTATTGTTGAAATTATATTTAATGCAATAGCATTCCAGGGGGCTTTTTGGGGGAGACAGCAGAGAARGGGAGAATTTAAAGATTGCGAAGACTAACAGATGTGAACATTTGAGAGCATATATGTTCAATGCCATATTCAAGGGCACTCCATCAAAACTATTAATGCACAGTAATCCAGAAGCAGACAAGTTTGGACAGGAAGTATGTGGGCAGGAATTAGATATAATACAATTGTAAGTTGGCAAGAATTGTACACATAACTAAATGACTATACATCCATTCAAGACCAGAGAGCTTATAAGAAATTTAGAATAAACGCAGATTAACCAAAAATAGCCCTTTAGATTTGTTCTGCACGTGAAGGGAACAGATTTAAACCACAATTCAAATGGTTTCAGACTTATGCAGGCCACTACTTTTGAACTTAGCAAAACCAATAAATAGTCTGACAAAAGATAACAACAAGCCCCTGTTTCTTTCTGGCCATAAACCCACCCAGCTTTGAACTGAGAGAGTGTCCTGATTTTCAACCAGTTCTTAGTTACAAGTGTTCCTGATTACTCCTCCATTATTCAACCATGTTTATCTTTTTGCATATGTCCACTCCTACAGGACATATACATTTGAAGGAATAGCTACTGCTATTTGTGAAGTTTCTCACACAAAATTAGTAGAGAGAAGGACAGTACATACCTCCTTCCCTTTTCTTTAACATTAGACTTTCKGCTTTAACTCTCTTAAAATCTGTTCTCAGATCACGCCTCTACCTCTGGCTGCCTTTCACAGCCAGGATGGGTTAATGACCTGTCAAAGGGCAATGCACTCCACTGTTCTAGTGCTCCAGGCTTTACTGAAAGAGTACGCAGACTTGGGTTTGCTAAGGTTATTTTGAAAGGACAGGAAAAATTTATTCTTTATCTTTTTTTTTTTTCCCATGCTGCTGTTTGCATGCGTAATACAACCCTTGCCACTATCTTATTGTGAAACCTTCTCAGCAGACCTCTCTAACCTCTCTTTTTTTACAGGCAAAATGACTGTGATGGGACAGCTGAGACAGCATTATTCTATTTCCTCATGCCAAAGTATAAACTGCAAGGACTCAAACTGAGCAGCCTGCAATACTGAGGGAAAGTATATCATTGCATCAAACCCCATCATAAAGTAAGCAGATTAGGAATGCTGGAGTATAAGCTAACTTGAAATCTCATTGCCCACAGGATTTTAGAGGCAGCTCAGATGAAACTGCCATCCTTGCAGTCTCCAAATCCTCCACCTGTAATAATTTTCCTCTCATGAAGATTAGCAGGTTTTTGCTAATAACAATTTAAACCGCCCTGCAGAATCACAGCCTCTCATCTATCGCCCTCCAACCTGCATTTACTGCATATACGTCCTCTTTTTCATGTTTAGATGAAAAACTCCATTTACTTGGTTTTTTTCAATCACTCCATGCACTGATTCACAGGAAAGATTTCAATGCCATTTACATACTACAAAAAGGGAGTGATACCATCTGTAAATGAGATATTGTGAATTTACAAAAGATAAGGAAGTAAACAATTTGACTCTGAATGTGAGGTGGTACGATAAATGCAACCTGCACATCCAGTTAAGAGCCCAGTTTTTAAAAGGTGCTGCAAATGCAATTCTCATTAGATATGGCTGGAACTTTGAATGTTCAGCCTCATCAGCCAAACTCAAAAGATGTTTAAAAGAAAGGTCACTAAAATGTCAATAGAAATGTGCTATCCAAGTTGCTGATCTTGACAGAGCTGGGTAACAGTCTACCACACACATCATTGACATCAGGTAATGTATGAATAAAAATGTCATTCAAAATTTACCCTTTTTAAAGTAGGCTTCCAAACCCAAAGCATGTACCATGAGGAACTCAATTATTTTTCCACTTCGGAAGATGTAAAACATGCAAAGCATTAAGATTAAAATACTTCTGCACTTGGATTGTGTCTCCCTGCTCTTTTGGATGACAAATGTTGGCAAAAGGGACCACTAGCCCTATAATACTTTTATGGTAGCCATAATATACAAATCACTACATTATTATGACCACAGATCTATGCAATTTACAACTCTGCTTCACCAGACATTCAAATTCTAATTCACAAACATAGGTGAATTTAATCCCACCCCTTAGCTAATCCTCCCACTCAGACTTTTTAAGTGGAAATGACTGTTCTGACCTATCTTTCCAGATGTCTCCTTGATTTTTTAAAGGTTGGACATCACTGATGATCTTTTGGTTTACCAATAGGACAACACACACACACAGTGGTAAGAGAAATGCTATCTTTGCATCAAAATATCAGTGAAACGTACCAATTATGTATCAGAATAAACCCATTACTGTTTGAGAGATGTTCAAAAATTATACACTTGACAAACATTTTCAGAGAAATCAAACATTCAAAATTTCTGAAAGCCAAGTTCATTGAACACACAGCGGTCCCATGACATGCTCCCCGCTACCCCAGCACTTCAGCTGTCTGGACACATCTGTCCTGGCCTTTTCCATGTCAGAAGCCCCAGAACCTCCCTTCCCAAGTGATACAGGACAAGCAACCTGGGCCCAGATGAAAGAAATGAAAGGGCCCTGACTCTGTCCATACAATCATCGGCTTTCTTTTTTTCTATTCTATGTGTGTGACTATACCACCTGTATACTTAATAGCTATAGTAACTTGCTAGCCTTTTGCTCATGATGGAGGGAACCCCTAACTTCTACAAGCCCTGTAATTCTCTGCAGACATCCTATTCTCCACTCCCTCCATAGCCTATTTATTTTTATTCTTATCCATCACAGTACTGCAGATCCCATTTGTGTCCCTTCTCCTTTTCCCCAAAACAGGAATACACCATATTCCCAAAATGCACACAGATGTATCAGTTTCTCAGTTCTTCCTCTGCTATACTTTTCACTTCCCTTATTCATTCCCCACCACACAATCTTCATCCTGTTCATCTCTGAATCATCTCAGTCTTCATCTTTGTTTTCCCATTAACTGACTCCAAGTCCCTAATATGGGTCCCTGTGGTCTCCTTTTCCCTTCACTACCACTAGAGTCTCTTAAGTATCTCAACAGCAGAGTATGTATTCCCCATGGCAGACTTCACCACTGTTCTGCAAGGCTTTCTGAACACAATGCCAGTCCTCTCTTTTCTAATTCTTATTAGTAGCTGTCAGGAAACTAAAACATTCAGCTGTCAAACAAGTTTTAAAGAATAAGCAGAAACAATTAAGGGGAATGTTGTAATGGTCWCTCAGAACTGAGTAATTCCAACTGCAAGCAATTGCTAAGGTGTTTTAGCAGATAACTGCTACGATGACAGGAACGTCATTTCTCTCCTGTTTTCTCTGACTTGATTTTCTGGGTTTGTAGTTATTTTTAATTTTGGATATGAAGAGACACATGAAATTTTTAGCTTTCTGATAAGAGGAAATATGGTTAAAAGAATATGAAAATACCTGATAAAGGTCTAGAAATCAATCTAGAATACTTGAGGAATGTAACAGAGAGTAACCTCTCAGCCAGCCAGGCCCATCCTTAATTTTTTTTTCTCCCAAATTGCAATACTTGTCTAAACAATGATATTTCTCTACAGCAGGATAATTTGTATTCTCTAAAGTCCTCCTGAAGGTCTTTCTACTTTTTTTTTTCCTTTTAAAGTAGAAAGTTGGTCATTATGTCTTGACAAAGAAGCAGTTTTCCAAAACAGATGCACAGGTTAGATGAACTTCAGAAACACGAACAGGCAAGAACAGACTGAATTTCTATCATAACAATGGTGGTTATGATTATAACAGGAACAGCCCTTTTCCTAACAGTCATTACCATATTTAATGACTAGCTAGGTAGGACACAAATGATTCTGCTTTGTCCTACCTAGGGCATTAACTAACAATCCAGTCATTAATTCCTGGTAATGACCATGGTTTTGAGGATTACTGCTGCAGGAATCTTCTGTCATAAAATATACATAGCAGTTAGCCATATCTCCACACTTTTGATATGAAAAGATGTTTATACCGTGACACTAATAACACCTCCCTTTTACCAAACCTTGCACAGGGAAAGAACATAGACCCCGTGAGATACGATGCCATTAGCGTCTCCTCACACACACGCTGCCTTTTCATTCCATGCACGTACATACATTCATCTTCTTCGGACAACAACAAATTTCAGCCAACGCATGTAAGCATTTATGCTTAGGTATCTGAAAAACAAGTGAAAACCACTGATTTTTTTTTTCATTATTATTTTTTAATAATAAAATAAGCTATGTTAGGTTGTTAACAGAGGGAGAACAAGAATGTTTAGGAATGTTTCTGGGCTCAGCGTGTGTCAAATAGTAGAAAATTAATCTCTCCAAGGCTACAAGGTAAACCACAGACATTGAAATTCACACACCACATTCACTGCAGTTTTTCTGTCCTTGAACTTTGCTACTTAATAGCAAAAATGTTAACCACAGGCACTGTTTCTAGAGGAAGACACATTACAAGAGCAATCAAAAGTACTTACAGGTCCTTTGTGACAGGACAGGATACCGAGCCACAGTTTTCATCAAGCTGCCTGGGTCAAAGAATCCAATAGTTTTGGATGGTCAGGAGAAGGTGTAATGTTGAGTTTTCTATGCTGTTTCTTCCCACCCTCTCAAAGGAATTAGTGAGTGTTTTGGGTTTTGCGTTTTGGTTTTTGGTTTTTTTTTAATAAAAAACTTACTGGGAAAGGGGTGAAAAAAGAGACAGAGAGACCCTATAGGGTCTTGCATCAAAGTCTGACTTGCAACAATGAAGAAACTGAAGTGCTGAAATTCTTCAGGATATAATAACAAGACAGAGTTTATTCTGAAGAACAATCACTAAATGTAATCCAAATAAGCAAAATGAAAACAACAGGCTGCATACTACAGGCAAAATACAATCCAAAAGCAGATAGGCTGCATGAGACATTTAGCTCTCCATGAGAGTTAAAAAAGCAGTACGTACCTTCTGGGTGAACAGCTAAGCAGATAGCTCATGTATCTTGGCCAGCAAATAGATAGGTGCTGACAGGGAAGCCAGATGGCATCCATCTAGTCCAAGCGGCTGGCTGCCTCTTAGCTGGTCACCCCATGGTGCTTCTATCCCTGCAGTAGTTATGTTGGCCTGCAAGTTAGTTGCACTATTGGATCTTGGAGCCTTGCCTCGTTTAGGGGGGAGTCAATGGCAGACAGCATGTCGAGGGAAAAGAAAAAAGAAATGGGAGTCTGGGGAGACACAACTTGACACAGGGAATAAGGTAAGAAGAATAGAGAGGGGGGTGTACTACAGGAGAAAGGTAAAGCCTGTAACCTAGATCAGCTGGAGTATTTAACAGCTCACCTCTGCATTTGAGTTGGAAACTTTGACAACAAAAGAAGCTATATTGACATTACAGCTCTTAACGACTGCACCAAGTACATTTAGAGTATGAGGACACTTGACAAGGGAACAGGTAATTCTTTCTCCTGCCCTTTCCCTGAAACTGCCAGAACTAAAGCCATCATTCCTAAGCAGTCAGAAAAACAAGATTTTTAAAAGGTTTCCTAGTATCAGATCAGGACACAAACCCTTTTTTTTTTTTTTTTCCAGTTCACACAGTTGTAGTCTCAGTGGGGAATCAAATGACTAGATGATCTTGGAGACTAACTTAAGGCACTGTGACTGGTACAAAACGTACTCTGGTGGTTTGTGAGAAAAAATGAGAGAAATAGATACTGGGCAGGGAAATCTTATCCTGTCTACTGTTTCACCTCTCTAAGATCACAAGCAACTGCAGCCGTGGCATTCACTTTTTGAACATTTGATCATGAAATCCTCAAAATATTCTTTACGTTAATTTTTAGTATTATTATATTTTAGTAATCTTAAGAATTATTTCTTATTTTTAAAAAAGCTACCCCATTTCCCATGCACACAGTAAAACTGGTAACACTGCTTGCTGGTCTCCCATGAGGGTAAGCCAACACAGATCATCACCTCTACCACTTGAGCTAAAAATACACACCTGTGGTAGATGACTATCTTCTGTGAGGAGGGTCAGCCCTACTGCCTCTGAAAGAAGTTTTCTAGTTTAACTTAGATCATTCAATGCCATACAACACAGCCCCATGAAAAAACAGTTCTGTCAACTCAGCTGAGAATCTGCTGACCAACTGCTAGAGAAAACATCACGAAACTACACTGAGAAATAACACTGGCATTTGCTTGCTTGAGTGACTATCACAAAAGCAAAGAGCAAAGTAAGATCAAGAACATAATACTCCCTTTCTACCCTCAAATGGTAATGTCAGGCGCTTTTTGGAGTTAAGATCTAGCTAAACTATCACATAGATATAAACACAGTACCCTGACAATAATGGGTTTGAAAATGCCAGTTTCTGCCCTGACCTCAGCAGACTCATATTTGTCCTGCAGCCTGGATACCTTTTCTTTTCCACTTGCTGAAAAGACACAGCCTGTGTTTCAACAGTTTTTCATGTGAAGAACTTGAAACTAGACTACAGTAAAATTTCTCTTCTTCATTACAACTGCTTTTCCAAATCAGTCATTTCATACTGCCTGAGCTTTTCTCACTTAGTTGAACAGATCAGAAGTTTGGCAGTACTTTTAGCATTTTACCCGTTTCAGTTTGTACAGGGGGTATTGACTGAACAGTGATGTTATGCCTCATTGCTCCACACTGCAGGAGTAATGGTTTTGATCATGGCAGACCTGCTTAGTTCTCCCACTAAGGATTTGCCTCAGCCCTACGCACTCTGTGACTCAGTTTATTGGCTTCACATACGAGTTCTTCTGGTTTAACCCTACTGGGCAGGTTCCCAAACAGAGTATCTTCCACTGACCTGGTGTAGCACCTCTAATATTCTTCTCTGCACATAACAACTCTAAAAAGGCACAGCTTAACACTTGGTTTTACTTTTTTTCTTAAAGCTAGTCTTTCAAAAAATCTTTACCTTCTTATGCTGTGTGCACAAAACACAAACATAACTTCCATTACAGATTTGATCAAGATTTAATCACTTGAAAAGTAACGCAAAAACCAGAAAAGTCTTTCACAAACGGCAATATTAAACTTTACCCAGGAATAATCATCTGAAACACCGTGATTCTGTTTTTTAACAGCTTGTCTTTGTACTAAATTGCTCTCAAACCCTTTCTCACTGGCAGTGCTGCTATGATTTCAGTTTCATTAAAGCTCTAGTCCAGCCAACCCTTTTTGGTTGTGGGAGGTGTCAGGATGGGAAAAAAAAGGAGTGAAGTACTTTAATGGCATATGTGACAACCACTTCAAAGCCATAAATCCTACCAAAGTACCTCAGAGAATAACAATCAGTCAAGACTTTAATCATCAGCAAAAGCTAGTTGAGAGAATAAGGAGGGTCCTAAGGGTAATAGCTGTAAAATGAAAGTGTCCACTGAGCGCATTTTTTTCATTACAGACAATTGAGCCATTTCTCAACSTTGTTTATCTCTAGCATTTCCTGTTAGACCAGAGGGAGAGTAAGGGATATTATACCCATCTTCCTCCAGTGAAGTAGAAAGAAACATGCCAGAAATGCTTTAAGACAAACAATGCTGCTTTCACAGATCTGGTTATGAGCCCTTTTTAGGGGCAGGCTTTCAGGCTGAGTTCCAACCCTTGGTCCCTTGAACATCTAGCGCCTGGCTGAAATCCAGGCTCTGTTCTTAGCCCAGGATACACAGCATACTTTGGATATCCTAGCATGCATTTCGGAGTACTGAGACACATAATCCCATTATTCATATTACCCCAACAATCCCACTGTCCCCTGAGCCTTCACCTGATCCTTCATGCTGTCTTTTAGCTTCAATGCACCCCATCCCAGAAGACTAGGGAGACGTGACAGACACGTAAGATCTGTCACATGCATCAGTTTTGCCCCAGCTTCTAAAATCTTACCACTCTTTACGTAGTAGTGTGTGGAGGAAAAAAGTTTAAAAAGATAATCTGGAGATTTACTTTTCACTGAGGCCTGTAATGACAATTCTATCTGAAATAACTGAGTGCTGCTTTTCCCTGCCAGTTTTTGCATAATAAATACCTTTGTATTTATTCTYTAACTTATGCAAAAGTCAAACAGCTGATATTATAAAATCTGCATCTTTAGCAAAATGATCAGAACCACAAATGTTAGTAGAGTTTTTATAAACCAAAAGACTAAATTTTTCATTTAACTTTGTTGACTATTAGTTTTCATTTATAATTTGTATTAACGTCTAGAAGACCAATTCAACACAACTCAGTTCATTTAAACTCTATCCATTTACTGATTATAAACATAAAAGACCAGAACTGATCAACAATCTGAAAGTGTATATTACGAACATTTGGTGTGTTACAGTTTAATAGCAACTGAAAAGATCAGTATACAGCATACAGTCTATGGTTACACTGTAGCTCTATTTCTGGGATGTTTTTAATCCCACCTATTTATCTTAGAAACATGAAATGCAAAGCATGAAACATAAAATAATGTTATTATATTTGTCTGAAATTCTTACTGAAATTAAAAAAAAAAAAATCAATACATGATAAACTCTTGCTGGCTAAAGATAAAACTCCTTTTTGTGTTTTAAGTAAATTGCAAAGTCAAAGGCCATTATAACTTTAAATTACTCTTTTGACAGAAGAACTCAAACATGATGAGTGATTCAAACATTAATAAAGAAGAAACATTCATAAGCATGTACATTAAAATAGATACCTAAGTAAGCATCCCTGGTTAACATAAAATAGCCTAGGAATATCTATAATTTTTCAACCATCTTGGCTTACTACTGTTGTGTGAAGTCGTTGGAAAGTGCACACATATCAGATTCCAGGTTAAGTTATTTTTCCACACTTTAGTGAGTTAGGACATGAATGGAATTGGTACTCAGCATCTTTAAGAAACTACTTTCTACATTGTAGAAACTACTGTCTATCAAATTTCACCAAAACAACCCAGCTCTCATTGGGAAAAATGTGGAATCTATTATCGTATCTTCCATTTCACCCCAAAATAATTAAGGAAAAATCTATTTATCTTTTTTCCCCCTTAGGAACCATATTCTGATCTTGTAGGGACTCAATAAGATGAATTAGGTCACTTCCATCTATAAGGAAAGGATAAGGTAAAGTTTTTCTATATGCTGAAATTCTTAAAGACAAAAGAAGTCCACCTTATTTTGTTGGGGGGAAAAAAAAAAATTAGATATTACTAATGAACCAAAAAGTCAGTTGGAAAATGGAAGCAGACTGGTTCAACTTCAACATTTGGTTTTGATTTCTTTTCCCCCATTTTTAACTTTCTTCTAAATTTAATTAAACTATGGAATATAAGATCATGCATTTTTAAAAGTATGAAGTAGTGAAAATAGGAAATAATTTCAGTACTATTTTTTTCAGTAGAATAAATATTGATTGAAAAATTCTTCATGAGAGCTGATTATAATCCTATGTCTTCTAAAAATATTGTTTGAAATAAYAGGAAGTGTTCATTTACTGCTATAAACACAGTTAGCAGTTACTTTTGGAGGAATGAAGCGGATATGTACCTCGTTCCCAGTGGAGCTATAAGCTTCTCAGCACCACTGAAGAATAAGACAGGAAGCAGAAAGAAAAATCACTAATACAGATTTTTTTACACCAAAACTTTCTAGTCCATCAGTGACTGGTCATTATGGGAAGCTCCTCCTTCCCCCACCATCCAGTTGCTCATTCCTATTCCCCCCCTGCAAAGCTCTCCATTTCTTCAGGTGTGCCAAGTGATCAGTTTACAGGATTACAACCTATTAGAAAGTAGAAAACCTTGTGGTGGAAACCTCACCTGCAGCAGGATACGAATGAGTAGCTGAAAAAGGAGCAGGGGAGCCGTAGGGCTACTTTAAATTATAATGAAAGATAAACCAGCTATACTTGGTAAAAATGGTGGTTCACAAGCCCTCTACCATTTAACAGCCCATTCAAAATTAGCCACTGTGCAATCACCTTGCACAAAGATAAAATTTGAGACTTGAGAAAATCTGAAGAGTGTCACATCTCCCAAGAAGAGAGAAAATACCAGTAATTTTTTAAGAGCCTCAATTGTCTCATAGGGTCTCCACTTCCTTGTGCTCTCTTCCCTTGCACAGCACACAGAAAACACTATTCTCTTAAAGACAAACTAGAGAAGATCGTACTATTGCAGTTCATAGAATATTATGCAATATGCACCAGCAGCATAAATGCATACAAAGTAATTTAGATTTAGGAAAGAATTTGGGAAGGGCTTGAGAAGTGGTTTTTCAGGTATGATCATCTCAGTAAGAGAAACATCTCACAACCACCCTGGTTTTGACATGTGATAGAAATCTTCAGGGATCACCCCTCTCAGATCATATTCCGCCATCTAGCAAGACTTCAAATATATCTAGGTCACATAAAACACTCCATCCACCCCCCCATACACCTCAGTTGGCCTGACAACTGTAAATATTTTATCATAGGGATTTATATCCTGGCCTATTTCTTCAGGATATTTAGAACATTAAATAATCATTTGGCAGTAAACAACTTATAATAAACATTTTTCCCTCACTCTAGCACTGTTGAAGTCTGGCTGTTTCAGGGCAGAATATTGGATCTTCTTCCTGTCTCCCTACCAAAGAGAGGATTTCCTCATTTTAAAAGGTCTGTTTCCTCCCTGCTACTGAGCAAGCTATCGAAAGTTATTGACAAATCCCACAGGCTACCAAATCTTCTCTTGGCAGCACTGATTTGCTTGTTTCATTCCCTGTATGTTTATCTTTGATTTCAAAGATTTAAATTCCTGATTAGTGGTCAGTGTAAAGTACCTACAACTGCTGGCCCATCAGGCCGCTCAGTTGGCCACGTGTCCCATTAAAGAGCTCAGCCTCGAGCAGTGCACTTGCAGCACATCACTCCCTTTTATGTGCCAGTTAGGGAAGCTGCATGTAACCCTTGCCCATTGCAGAAACACGCAGGGAAAAGTTACTGTAAACTAGAGTGCGGCAGGGAGGAGTCCAAATCCAGACTTTCTCCTCTAGCAATTAGTCACAGAAAGGGCAAATCAAACCTTTTGGGTGTACGCATTCTCAAGAAATTTGGGTATGATTTTTAGCCAGTGATCCTTGTGGGTCTGAGAATTCATCTTTATGAGAGTAGAAAAAGCACTCAGCATGCTACAGAGAGAACTCAATGGAAACATTCAAGATACACACCATTCACATGACAGATGAAGGATTTCCTTCAAACGATGAAGTGACCTTCATATTATTCGTATTATTATTCATATACAAATTGCAGCAGAAAATTTCCTTCCGAAACCAAAATGTTGATGTACACATAATGGCTATGTAAGGAACAGTATAAAATTGCTATGCAACTATTTACATATCCAACATGTTCCCTTGTGCCTCAACTGAAGGGTACACATTAAACCAAGCTGATAGATTTATTTATTTCTGTAGTGCAAGGTACCTATCAAACATTCAAGATGGCAAGATCCACAGGTCATTCCCTATGGGGAAAAAAAAGTTACTGTAGTATAAGAGAAAGCTCATCATTATGAGTGATGTTTTATTCCTTCTTGTTTATTTTTTCTTTTCTCTCTCTCTTTATGTCCAAAGAAAGTACCAGATGTAAATGCTGTAGCAAATCATGATCAAAAACTGCATAAAAAGAAATTTGAAGAAAGACTTTTTTTTTCCCTCCATTTCTTCATGAGTAGGATGATATTTTAGGCAAGCTGAAAAATCCATAAGGTTGTGTGCAAAATAAAGAAATAAAATGTGATGCTGCTGTAACCAGAGGGTCACATCACTGTCTTATAGCAAGAAGAGACTGAAATGCTTGTCTCCATCTACTGCTTGGTCATATAGACTGCTAATAAGGATCTCAAGGGGCAATCATAACAAGCAGCACCCTAGGTATAGCCTTGGCTGTCATCTGATGGACATGCATGAAAGCAGGCAGAATGCCCCTTTCTGATGCCCCAGATTTGTCTTGCCTGCAGGACAAAGCTGAGAGAAAACTCAGTGTTGTGATACTCACAGAATAGAGATGAGCTCAGAAAGAGACCTTCCATTTCTGTAACTGTTCGCTTAACGTGAAGCAATAGCACAGTATTACACAAAACCACCAAGAAATAGACCATTTTCTGTCAATACGGCTATATAACTGAGTTTTAAAGTAAAGGGAATCTGAACCTCAAAGGAAAAAGAAATTCATCCTAATGTTGAGGGCTTGCAAGAAGCCCCTCCTTAGGGTGCCCTCCTCTCTCACCACGAGGTTGCATCAGTGAAAGCTGTGGAAACTTTGAAACTACAGATGAGGATCAAGTTAGTGCTCAAAAACGCTGGATACACTTCCCCACAGCCTGGAATTACTTTTTACAAGGAACTTAATTATTATCTGGATGGCTGCTATGATAATGCTTCCCTAACTCACAAACATCCATAGAAGAAAAAAGCGTTAGAGGCTGAGAAATATTTAGTCACTAAGCCTTTGAACGTAGTCCTAGTTTATAATCTAAACCAGACCAAATGGAAGGCAGGTTCACTCCTTTTTATAAAATCGGATTTACATGCACAGAATGATTACGGCATACATTTCATTCCTAACACCTATTTTCCAGACGCTCTCCTCTACTCCTCAAGATGGACAGTTTCAAAAGCAAACAAATTCCCCCCTCAAAAGAAAAAAAAAGTGATGTCACATTATTCACTAAATTACATGTGGTCTAGATTGAATTGTCCTTCCTTGGTGAGGGCAAGGGAAACAAAACTAAATAAAAAAGAATCTGTTAAAGGAAGAAAAGCCTCGATCAATGCAAAATCACTTGGCAGATATGAATACTGTTTTTATTGCTGTTGGGGAGGGTGGGAGGGAGAGAAGGGTATTTCTTTTTTCTTCTTTTTTATTTTTTTAATGCCACTACTGCTGCTTGAAGAGATGACAGCCTAATAACATCTGCCTAGAACTGGATTGTAAGTTTACATTACACAGCATGTGTTCTGTCATTATTGCACTGTATGGTAGGATAATGGTTTTACTACACAGTGCCAGAGGCAGAAGATGCTTCTGAAAATCACTTAGGAATCAACATTGCAGAAGATAATCTGATTTTTTTTTTTTTTACTATTATTACTTACTGAGATACAAATTCAAAATTATTATTATTCAATAAGAGAAGCTAAAACTTGCATATTTCCCTGCCATTCCTCTCTAGCAGCATCCTGATCCAGGAACATTTGGTAATGGATCAGTGTAACAAGCTGCCCGCTTCAAAAATACAGCATATCAGTGCCTTCAGAAGGCATTAAAGTTAAGGGAAATAAAAAATACAAATCAAAGCTCATATCCATTATCTAGAGTTGGGTCACGTATTAATCCTCAGGTCTCAAAGTGAAGCCATTTTCAGTTATGATGAGAAAACTGAAATAAAGTCCAACGCAAAGACTAGAACAGAGTGAATGAAAGCAGGACACATGTGAAGGATAAAAAAAAGTACCTGAAATAAGGAGAAAAAGACTCATTTGTTTTTAGGAAGGGAATTTGCCCTTACAGTGCCAAATATTTAGAATATGTGAGACACTACTGAAAATTCTGATTATATTAAATATCTGATTTCTCCTAATGAAAAAAATAGTATTGAAGAAGGAGGGAAATATAGAATGCATTCCTACAAAATTATTATTTATCATCTATTCTCTAACCAAAAGCCAAACTGAACAGTGCAGAACTGAATGATGAAACATACCACATCTATTTTAAGTATTGATCACTTATATGAAAAGAACATCTTTGTCAATTCAGAAAGTATATAAATGCCATAGTTGCAACATGATTCTAAATTTAGGCAAGTCGAACAATTATTAGGTGTTGATATGCCTAGGAATAGGAGAAATGTACATTCTAACATCCCAAATACTAAATGAGGGGGCAAGTACAAGAGAGCAGACCACTGAAAGCATCCAGGTTTGGGCACGCTCTTCCTGTAGCTCTCCCCATCCCCAGGGCTCTCATGAATCCTTTCGGAGACAGAATATTAGGCCAGATTGACCATTGCTCTTCTGGCCTAGAAGGGCATTTGCCATGATTCTCCCATAACTAACTTTCATCTTCTTGCTAGGCAAATGCAGAAAAATCTCCCAGGCACAGGATGGAGAGAATATTTAACTGTCCTGGTTTCAGCTGGGATAGAGTTACTTTTCTTTCTAGTAGCTGGTATAGTGCTGTGTTTTGGATTTAGGATGAGAATAATGTCGATAACACACTGATGTCGATAACACACCACCCCACCAGCGAGTAGGCTAGGAGTACACAAGAAGTTGGGAGGGGACACGGCTGGGAGAGCTGACCCCAACTGACCAAAGGGATATTCCACACCATATAATGTCATGCTTAGTATATAAACTAGGGGAAAATCTGGCGGGGGACCCGCTGCTCAGGAATTTGCTGGGCATCGGTCAGCGGGTGGTGAGCAATTGCATTGTGCATCACTTGTTTTGTATATTCTTTTATCACTATTATTATTTTCCCTTTCTTTTCTGTCCTATTAAATTGTCTTTATCTCAACCCATGAGTTTTACCTTTTTTCTTCAATTCTCTCCCCCATCCCACATGGTGGGAGTGAGCAAATAGCTGTGTGGTGTTTAGCTGCCTGCCAGGTTAAACCACAACAGTCCTTTTGGCGCCCAACGTGGGGCACGAAGGGTTGAGATAACGACAGATCTAACTAGAGCGTGTTAAACAAATTTGTTATAAGCGTTCATTATTAGGTTAATAGTCGGTGGTCGCAATGTTGATTTATTTAATCTCAGAGTTGTTGTGCTTGTTCTCAGGTTGTTTTATGTAACACCTTACTTGCTGTATATGTTCCCTGTTGTGCTGTTTATCACCTCTGAGGACTGGACTGAGGTTATCATTTTGCTGTACTGTGTAACAGTGGCTTATGATATGATAAAATTAGTGGTCAAGAGACTAGTCTGGTATTTGTACTCAGCACTGCCATCATCTCCATGCTTCGGGAACCATATCTTGGAAACTATTAATAATTACACTCTTTACCTTTTCTCCTCGGAGAGCCAATTTATGGGGAAGACAAGGAGAGACACTTTCCCCCACTCCTTCACCTTCCCCTTCTCCTCTGGCTAGTTACAATAGCTCTTRAGAATTTTGAATATCCTTGGGAAGTTCAAATTAGCATGTTCCTATTGCTCCTATTCCTGAATGTGTTTCAGGTCTTGTTTAAGGTTAAACAACTATTTAAGAATACCACCCAGAGATCCTGCCCAAGGCTGGATAGTTATGACTGGCAGGATATGTGGGATAGTATGGGCAAGTACGTAGGACAGTGGGCACCTGCAGTGTTTTGGAACTTCATGCCTGAACAAGTGCAGAATCCTGAAAAACTAGTAAAATATTTGGAAAAATTATGCTGTCACCCTGGCAACTCCAGAGAGACGCAAATCACTGCAACATGCTGCGGCCTGGCCCATGCCTACCGAGCCCTGTTCAACATTATTCAGAACCCTCAAGGGGAAGAGAAGGTCTCTGGATCTGACGACAAAGTGACAGGCGCTGCGGCTACTCCAACCGCAGCGGCAGGCACTGAAGCTACTCCAACCCCACCACAGGCACTGTGGCTACTCCAGCCCTGGCAATAGGCACTGCGGCTGAACCAAAGAACCAACCCAAGTCAGTATCAGTCGCCTCTATACACAAGAAGAAACGTTGGAAGCTGTCCTGGTTTCAGCTGGGATGGAGTTGGTTTTCTTCCTAGTGGTTGGTATAGTGCTGTGTTTTGGATTTAGTATGAGAATAATGTTGATAACACACTGATGTTTTTAGTTGTTGCTAAGTAGTCTACTAGTCAAGGACTTTTCAGCTTCCCATGCTCTGCCAGGTGCACAAGAAGCTGGGAGGGAGCATAGCCAGGACAGCTAACCCAACTGGCCAATGGGGTATTCCATACCATGTGACATCATGCTCAGTATATAAAGCTGGGGGAAGAAGAAGGAGTGGGGGGATGTTCGGAGTGATGGCATTTGTCTTCCCAAGTAACCGCTACACGTGATGAAGCCCTGCTTTCCTGGAGATGGCTGAACACCTGCCTGCCGATGGGAAGCAGTGAATGAATTCCTTGATTTGCTTTGCTTGCGTGCACGGCTTTTGCTTTACCTATTAAACTGTCTTTATCTCAACCCATGAGTTTTCTCACTTTTACCCTTCCGATTCTCTCCCCCATCCACCGTGGGGGGAGTGAGCGAGCAGCTGCGTGGTGCTTAGTTGCCAGCTGGGGTTAAACCACAACAGAAGCGGAAGTCAGCTCATTTAGTAAGGGAAGAAACTCTTCCCCTATAAAGGGAAAAAGTGGACAAGGCAGACTACTCTAAAGCAGGGCCATCACGAGAACAGGAAAAGGAAGAGGCAGAACTCATAAACAAGGCGGTAACCACCCAATCCCTGTCCCTCTGTAAGCTGCGAGACATGAGAAAAGATTTCAGCCGTCGTGCAGGCGAGCATATTGTCACCTGGCTGCTCCGATGCTGGCATAACGGGGCTGGGTAGCCTGGAATTAGAGGGTAGGGAAGCCAAGCAGCTGGGATCCCTTTCTAGGGAAGGGGGAATTGACAAAGCAATTGGGCAAGGGCCACAAGCCCTCAGCCTCAGGAGGTATCCAGCACCTGAGGGAATTAGCTGTGCTGGAGGCGATTTATGATGACCCGAACAATGAGCAGCTATCCAAAGATCCAGATGAAGTCAGGTGCATGCGACCCATGTGGCGGAAGTTGGTACGGAGCGCACCAGCGTCACATGCAGTCTCATTGGCAGTAATGGCCTGGAAAGATGGAGAGGAACAAAYGGTGGATGAACTGGCTGGCCAACTCCGGCAATACAAAGAAAGTCTCTCCTCCTCCCTACGGGCCTGCGTCTCGGCTATGGAAAAACTGTCCCAGGAGGTCCAGCAACTCAAAGAGGATATGGCCTACTCCCACCTGTACGCACCAGTATCTCAGCCATTAGGAGTAAGCGTTCCTCCGCTCAAGAGAGAGGGTACACACCACGTGCCACCCTGTGGTTTTACCTGCGTGACCACAGAGAGGACATGAGGAAGTGGGATGGGAAACCTACCTCGACCCTAGAGGCAAAGGTACGTGARTTGCAAGGAAAAACRMTCACAAAAKGGGSTYYTTCCAGGAAAACTGCTGCTCCAGTCTCCAGTGAGCAGTTCCCCAGACAGAGTAGAAGGGCTGATCTTACTTCTGATCTTAATAAAGGGACTTCTGATTCATATTTACAAGAAATGAGTAACGAATACTATGACCAGGATTAGAGGGGCCCTGCCTCCAGCCAGGGCGAGGAAAGGGACAACCGGGTTTACTGGACTGTGTGGATTCAATGGCCTGGCACATCAGACCCACAGGAGTATAAGGCTTTAGTGGACACTGGTGCACAACGTACCCTGATGCCATCAAGCTATAAAGGGGCAGAGCCCAT